>LR537854.1:830877-987870 GCA_900883565.2 Caenorhabditis panamensis | reverse complement strand
CTACCCAGACTAGCAGGGAACCAACAAACAACAAAAAAAATCAAAGTCAGCACCTACCCAGATTAGCAGGGAACCAACAAAAGAGTCCGCACCTACCCAGACTAGCAGGGAACGGTCTGAATGAGCTAACGGGAGAGGTCAGCTCAATAACACAAAAATAGGACAGCGTTCGATACATTATTGACTCCAATGATCAATACATGATGGTCTCTTTTTCCGTCTGCACCCTCCATTGACTGCACGCTCTCTCCTCCCTCTGCACCCTCCTCGCTCTGCAAGTGGCCCTACAAAAACGGGTAGTTCGCAATGAAAATCTAACTAAATTCGGTAAACTTCTCTATTTCTAGGTTTTAAATTCGATTTGCTATCCGCTTTTATACAGAAAAATTGAGAAAATCGGACCGGAAACGAGAAAACAGCGAAAAACTGATTTCGTGGCGAGACCCGCCGAGTGCCACTTCCCGTGACCGCAGTACTTATCTGGTGTTTCTGACGAACTCAACAGTTTTCGATGAAAAACTGTCTATTTATGAAAAGTGTTGCGGAACCGTTCTTACTGGGTTGGATTCAATTTTCACTGGTCCTTGATGACTGAATTCAGAACACTTTCATGAAAAGGGAACTCGATTTTGTTCACGGTCCCTCCATCTTTCTTCGATTTCATTAATTCTCCTTTCCAAAGCAAGAAAACTATGCAGCTACCAGAAATCTTCACTATTTATCAAACCATAAAACACGAAATAAAATCATCACATTTGGTAAGAAAAGCGGGAGACTTAGCAAGCTGTTCGTTTTATTATCGAGGAGGACGTGCTATCATCACGGGCATTCGAACACGAGCAAAAGGATTGTAGCGGGGGAAATGGGAAATTGAGGGGAGGGGAAAGCGTCGGTGTGAGCTGCGGACGGGAGCAGCCGAATTATGGGAAGGGGGAATAATTTAGGAACGGACTCGTTACTGTGAGATGATTCGAAAACCTTGGCGTTGAAATAAAATTATTAAAGGGACTCTCACTATGTAAATGGGGCATACTGATTATCGATTGGGGGTCTTTAATTATTATCGATTGGGGGTCTTTACAAAATATTCTAAAACAAAAACAAGTTTGGAAGACAATGACGACCCGCTGATCGAATTGGACACGGAGAGCTCTTAGCCGACGACAACCTTTCCAGTGTCTTCCTTTCCTTGCATTCGTGGCTTTCCGACGGTGAATGGAATGTAGCGGTACTTGATCATGTGCTGAAATCAGGGTTTGGAATAGCTGGGAGGGAATACGACTCACCATGATCTGTCTCTTGAGCGTAAGGAAGGTCAGGATGAAGAAGTACATGACAAGGATTGGCCAGAAGACTGGGACGTCGAAGAATTCGAAGAATGTGCACGTCGTGGCGATGAGTGTGGCTTTCATGAACGAGTGCCAGAACTTGAACTCCGGGAGACGACGCATGAATGGGCGGAACTCGTCATTGGTCTTGGACGGAAGAACTGGTCCATCGTCTTCGTCCTGGAAATCATAACAATTGATCAATCTTCATCTAACAAACTCACTTCAAACTCCATAGCCGGGTCGATAGACGGCGTCAGAAATAGAAGGAACAGATTCAAGTAGTATATTCCGACGGCATAAGCAACAATGTAGAATCCCTGAAATAGTGGGAGTGAATTTATAAATATGTCGCTTTCTGAACTCACTTGTAGCAGCAGAATTCTGGATGCGAAGAAGACGAGAGAGATCAGTGCAATGACCCAGCGGATGGCGGTGAGTGGCGTCAGACGATCGAGATAGTACTGGTACTTCTAGAACAGAACAAATTTGGTTAAAATGTAAACTCGAAGTGGGAAAACTCACAACTTCCAGACTGTGGAAGAAGCGCGATGTTACTCCGGGCCTATCTCTGAGTCCGTCGTCCATATTACCTGAAAAAGTTTGAATATATTCAACTGTCAAGGTTTTGAATTTTTTACAAACAAGGTGTGAGGAAAAAGTTGCAGGAAGGTGCTGAAAGTAATCAAAATGTGAGGAAATATTGATTCTGACGCGGAAGAACACGTCAGGGAAACCGCAAACACGGCGGCGGCAAAGCGCAGACTTAGTTGTGGGAAAAGTGTTACAATTTGATAATTTGGATGTGAAATTGAGAAATTCGATTGAAAAACCGTTCAAGTTAGTTTTTGAGAAAAGTTTTTGAAGGAACAGTCTAATTTTTCGGTTTTTTGACGGAATGCAGAAGCTCTTGAACGAATATATTAATTTAACACTTACAAAACTGATGAGAAGATTTAAAAAAAACATTGAAAAAGCATTTTGAAGCAATATTTTGAGCTGAAAATCTAAAACGGAACTGTGAAAAAAGAAAACTTTCCCTGCTGAATTTCAAACTTAAAGGCGCATTGCTTGTTTTGTCTCGCGGGTCTCACAACGAATACCGTAACCCGACTACTGTGCAACATGTCTCACCTCCTGCTTTCCCTAATCTCACTTCAATTTTGAATAAGTTTTGTAATATTTTCCATATTTCCAACCTTGTTTTTTTTCTCAAATTGTCTATCAAAAAGAGTAAATCTATCTCTCATCGTCTCGTTAACCTTGAAAATCGAATGACCCAAATAATTACTGCCATTCTTTTCAGTAACATCCATGCTAGACGTCGACAATGTTAGTCTCCCGTTGCTCATCGGAGCCTTCGTTGGCTTTGTTACAGTTATGGGAGCAGCAATTGTCTACGTGGTGAGGCAAGAGAAGAAGGGAGAAGAGGAGGAAACGTAAGTTGGAAAGCATTAGGGCCGTTAGATTTCAAGCTGTTTACAGAGATGTCGTGATGGACGATGTTACGGAAACAGTTGTAAGCGATGAGCCGGCGAAGAAGAATAAGCATCAACGGAAAAACGATCAGTGGAAGGTAACTAGTTAAGAAAAAAACCTATTTTGAATTGACAAGTTCAGTCGAAAGAGCCATCGTTCTCTCACCCGTGGAACGTAACCGTTCTTAAAGGACACACGAAAGAAGTCACCGACATTGCTTTCGCATCGGATGGAAAGAAGTTTGTTTCGATTTCCGGCGATCGAACTGTGATTCTCTGGGATGTGAGGGACTTCGAACAAAAGGAGCACAAGTCGATCCGACAGACTGTCGAGTACGATACGCCAACGAAGGTTGTGTTCGCACCGGATTGCAAGAGCGTTGTGTTCAGTGTCAAGAGAGACAACAAGTTGTGCGTCTACAAATTAGTGAAGAAAACTGAAGGATCTGGCTCGCACCATTTTGTGCACATTGAGAATTTGGAATTTGAGCGAGTGCATCAAGTGGATATTCAAAGCATTGGGATTGCAGGCAACGGTTGGAAAAACATGAAATATAGATTCATACATGTCCCAATGCCTGCGACGCCGGCCACCACTTTTCAGAAAAAATTGACGGCCACCAGGTTTTTTTGAAAATTTACAAAAAATGATGCGCCGAAGGAGCAAAAAAAAATTTTCAATGAGAAAACAGTGTAAATTTCTGGTGGAATGACACAATTTTTCAAGAACGGTCGCCAACTTTTTCATTTTTTTGAAAAATCTGGCTATTTTTCACATTTTTAAATCGGCCACCACTTTTTTTTTCTACACGCAGGCAGATTGGGACATGTATGTATAGATTCGCAAAAAAGTTATATATTTCAGCAAAGTACCTCATGAGTGCTGCTCTCGACAACAAAATTTGTCTGTATGACCTGCGCGGACAACTTCTGAAGACAATTGACGGGAAAGTCAGCAGTCTGTATGATAGCAGACTCTCTCCAGATGGCAGATTCGTTATTGTCTCCGGATTCACTCCAGACGTCTTTGTCTTCGAGCCTACTTTCTCGAGAGACGGAGCTTTCCAGAATGCTAAGAAAGTTTTCACGCTCAGTGTAAGTATTCATGTTTCGAGCTCTCTATATATCATGTTCAGGGACACCAATCTGGAGTTCTCGGAGCTGCTTTCAACGCGACTGCAACTCGCGCGGTCACTGTTTCGAGGGACGGTTATTGGCGTGTTTTCGACACCGACATTCGCTACGACGCAGGACAAGACGCAAAAATTTTGAGGCAGTGAGTTGGCACAACACCTTATTCCCATCAAGTATTGCCTAGCAACGAGTATAAGTAAAAAGAGAGGGTGGGAGAGGCAGACGCATAATCCGTGTCTTGCGAAGTATGAAGTATTCAATAACATTTGTTATTCAGAGGCAATTGGGAGCCATTGCGCGGAGCCACCAGTGAGAATGTGAAGTTGGAAGTCAGTCCGAGTGGTGACTCATTTGCCGTGTCGTACAAAACGAATCTGAAGGTTTTCAGTACGGAGGATGAAGCTAAAGACTATCCAGAGTGTGAGTCATTTCGTTTTCCACCGAGTGAATGCAATTTTCCGTGTTTTCAGTGAAAGACATCTGTTCGACTACAATCTCATCCATCGTGTACTCTTCTGATGGGAAGTACATCGCTACTTGTGGAGACAAGTACGTCCGCGTCATCCACAACGTTCCCGAGCTTCACAGTCGTGTCGTGAGACTGACTCGTGAACTGCCGGAGACCACCCAGGAAGGAGCTCGTCGTAGAATCAAGGAGCAGATCGAAGAAGCGAAGGAACAGCTGAACGAGTTTGATGAATAATGTTTCTAGTCGTCTTATGCAGTCCCTGTCATTTATTTATTTACCTGGTGTTTGTATGTATCTTTCATAAATACGTGTGATATCTTAAACTTTCTTTTCTGATCTTCATATCGTTTTTCTGTTGAAATTCCTGTGATGAACATATATTTTGTGAACACTTTTCTTGATATCTCATTATTCACAAATACTATTCAGATGCAACGTGACTTGGTGCTGCCGATGTACGAAAAACTGCCGAGAGTCACTGCGAAGCCGGTCGTCGATCAGAAACTCGAATACACGACCTTGGGAAATGAAGTCGTCCCGGGCATCAAGGACCGTCCGCAGATCCTCGAGCACATGATTAACAGAAGAAACCTGGCGATAGATGTGATGCAGGGATTCGATCACGCCGCTCCTGCCGCTCTTGTAAGTTTCTCCTAGTCCTCCTGTTCCAATTCATCTGTTTCCAGAATCACCACAGCATCTACCATCTTTACGAATACGAGTGCAAGACCAGGTTCCTCGACAATCTCCTCCCAATCGGTGGTGGTTTCAGCCTCTACAACGAAATGGTGAGTAAATTCTTATCTTCATCGAATGTATCCACTGTTTAGCCCACCCGATTCCTCCTCTGCCGCTACGTCATCTGCCTCATCGACGATGCAATGCGCCACGGAAAACCGTTCGAACTGATGGCGATGCGCCTGAACGGAGATATCTACATTGGCGCTAACAAGACGACCGAGCAGTATGTCAACCTGTTCCCCTTCTTTTCACATAAATCTATTGCAGGTTCGTGGACGAGAGCACCAAGATGAGTGCCTACGGAGGCCTCAACTTCCCGAGAATGGTCACAACCGCCGATTCCCCAGTTTCCTTCGAGCATCATCAAAGTGTCGTCAAGAAGTTGAGTCTCGAGTGCCGAGAATCCATGACTTCGATGACTATCTTCGTCTCCAGTGTGGCCCGTGCATTCGATAAAACGGGAGAGGTCGTTGAAGTGAAGACGTGCGGCATAAATGTGCTCGGAAAACTGCAGAATCTGCCAGCCTTCAAGGCGAGAAACTGGTGGCTCAGGGCTCTTCTCAGTGGAGCCAACCGTATTGTGTACGGATTGCGAAGAAGCGACAGACGAGTTCATGAGGTAATGAAAATTTTGCTGTTTTCCATCCAATCCTATGAAATTTCAGGTCCAAGAAGCGAGCCTGAGCGATCTGACTCACGGCCACTTCCACTTCAGTGGCAATGAACTCTTCTCGTTCATCTTCAATCTCTTCAATAAAGTGGACCTTATGATTCCGCAAAACGGCGAAATGTGCCTCATCCGCAGCAATAGATTCGAAAAAGTCACAATATCGAGAACGACCGCCGAAAGTCTCAAGCGAAGCCCGTTTTGGTGAAACGGTGAAGGAACCGACTCAAAGTATTTATTTTGTTACCCCCTATACTTCCAAAATTAATATGTTTCAAAACGTAGATCATATACTTCCATCATTCATCCACGCATATTAATTCCTACGATCTCCCCCTAAACATCCTGTCTCTCTTTTTTCTTTCTTCCCTGCTCGATACTTTCTTTGTATTACCAATTTTTCAGCTTTAAAAAATTTGTTTAAAAAAGTACAGTTGGTTGTGTATACTTGCTCCTCTCTAGTTCTAATTCTATCAATTTATTTGATTACCTGTCTGATAAGAGAGTTCTGAGTGACCGGCCGACGCAGCGGTGCATCAGTTTTTGATCTACGTTAGTTCACTCATCCGAGTATTTCACTCTCTTTCTCCCTGTGGATGTCACTTGTTCTCTCGTGATTGTCCACAGTTATGTTGATCTCTCTTTTATTCCTTGTTTTCTCAGTCCACGGATCAGCCAACATCCCTCCTGTCAGAGATGGAGTCATGGAGCTCAAGATGGTGCACGTCGTGAGTTGAACTAATTTGAAACCACTTTACAATTGACTTTTCAGGTGTGGAGACATGGCGACCGATCACCGACGGAGACGTTTCGTGCTGACCCATTCCAGGAGGACTCGTGGACGTTCGGAGGTGGTGGATGGGGTCAGTTGTCGCCGGTAAGTGCACAAACAGAGTCCGTAAAACATCCATAGGAAAAGAATGATACCGCTGTTTCCTAATAACCTCCGTTTTCTTCAGCTCGGCATGTCTCAACATATCACACTTGGAAAGAAGCTTCGCAATCGATATGTGAACACCGGCAACTCGACCTACAACTTCTTGCCGCCTGTCTACGACCAGAAGACTATGTACGTCCGATCGACTGGCATCAACCGAACTCTGATCTCTGCGACGTCGAACATGCTCGGAATGTATGGCCAGGACGGCTACGGAAGCTCCGCCGGTGTTGACTATCCCGATGTGCAAGGCTGGCCTCGTGGATTCGTTCCCATCCCGATACACACAGTCGACTACGATTCGGATCATGTAAGTCTTTGAAAGGTTTCACTTCAACACGTTTCGACTACAGATCGGCAACATGGATAGTAACTGTCCACGTCGCGAATGGCTCTGGGGTCTGGCACAACAATCGGATGAAGTGCGGAACTGGAGGAACTCGACACAAGTGTCGTCTACTATGGAGAAATTGACATCTCTGGTGAACGAGACATGGAGCCTCGAAGACTTCTGGATAGTGCCGGACGCGTTGTTCATCGAACAGATCTACTACAACGAAACTCTGCGGAAGAAGAACGCGTGGTTTACTGATGATTTCTACAATCAAATTGTGGATGTAAACGATCAGATTTACATGTTCCAGTATGGAATTTTTGGTAAGGAATCTTAAAGCAATGGACAAATGTTGACGGTTTTGTTACAGATAATCCAGTAAAGATGCAGAACATGGACATTGGTTTGGAGCTGTTGAAAATACGTTCGGGGCCTTTGATGAATGACATCGTCGATCGGATCACCGAAAAAAGCAACTGTACCTATGGAAAGAACGTATCCGGATGCGACTGGATCAACAACCTTCGTTACTTTGTATATTCAGCGGTAATTATATACCAGCATTTTTTCATGTTCTCATCCGATCTTTCCAGCACGACGAGACAGTGTACGCAGTTCTAGTGGCATTGGGAATCGAGAGATACGCAATAATTCCGCACGGCTACCCGTTTTACTCTGCCGCCGTTTCCATCGAATACTGGAGAAACACAACGGACAGCAGCGATTATTTCAAGGTAAGTATCACGTGGTTCTCATCCTTTCGGAACCCAATCTGTTCCAGATAATTTACCACAAACAAGCGGGCGACGACTTCACTGTAATGACGAGAGAGATCGACGGATGCAACGGCGATTTCTGTTCTATGGAAGTTCTGAAACGAGTGGCGCAGAAGTTGAAGCCAGATCAACCAATCGACCAATGGTGTCTCGTTACGGAATCATCGAGTGTCTCGTCTCTCTTCTTCATAGTGTACATTTGTGTTCTCACGAAAATTGCTCTTCTGTAGATACATTCATAATTCCATAAATATTTATTGACAATTCAATTCTGGATAATAATATATTATGGCAATCGAGTGCGTAGGAATTGGAAACGTTTTCTTGTGGGATCTATCGTCTTCTCTTTCTGCAGCACTGATTGTTACCACACACTGAGAAGCCGGTGGAGCAGTTACACTTTGAGCCTGTCATGGCACACGGTTCCACTTGCAACGGACAGTTCTGTTGACACGCATTCTGACACGCTGGCAAACAGAACTCGACCTGAGTGAGCAGTTGTTGCTTGCACTGATCCACGCATTGGCTGGCACATTGTGGGGCACACGTCACCGTCTCCTCCATCGGATCGTGCAGGATGATCTCCAGTTTGAAGGTTGGTTCTGCTGACTCCTTCACGATCTGAAAGGAGTTTTTTCAAAGGATTTTGAAGTTTTTGAAGATGAAAAGTCTACTTCAACGCAAGACGATCTGCAGCTGTCGTTGCAAGCAGTGCTACACTGGGGAACGCTTTGACTGTTCTGCTGGACACAAGATGTCTGACAAGATTGAGTGCATGCTGGCATGCAGTTGTTGTCGGCCTGAAACTCCTAGTTGTTGCTATTCAGATATCCATGAGTATTCACCTGAGGAATCACGATCTCGAACTGATAGTTTTGAATGCATTTGGAATCACAGGATGGTTGGCATGCTGGAGCGCACTGTTTGTTGTTCTGATCACTCATTGGAAGAGTGAAGGTGTACGTTTCGACGCATGATGGCTGGCAAGCGGGTTGGCATTGAGGCTGGCAAGATGGGGAAGGGCTGGGAGTAGTGACCGATGGAAGTTTGAGAGTGAAGCTGATGCATTGAGGATCGCAAGCTGGTTGGCATTGTGGAGAACAAGTAGAGTAGGATGGAGCGGCGGCAGTGGTCATTGGGATCGAGATGGAGAAGGTGGCCTGCAAGAAAAAACAATGGGAATTAGGACAAATGCACGGGGAATCACCTGCTGTACGCAGTCCTGAGAACAAGTCGGTTGGCATTGAGGAGCACAGTTCTTTGTGATCGGAAGAGTTGTTTGGATAGTGACTTGCTGGACACAAAGCGGTTCACACGATGGTTGGCACTGCGAAGGACAACTGTTTCCTTGATTCACTTTAGCGTAGCTTTGCTGGACGGCGACTTGGTATTGCGACTGGATGCAAGACTGCTCGCAAGCTGGTTGACACGCTGGAACACACGAGTACTGGCGTTGTTGACTCTGCTGAACGTTTTGTTGTTGAATCTGGATCTTGTAGGTTTGGATGCACTGTTGGTCACAGGATGGTTGGCATTGTGGAACACATTGAGGAGCAGCTGTTGAGGTGGTGGTCATATCATCGACCATGTTTATCTGCACGGAGAAGTTGGGTTGAGAAGCGACACACTCTTGAGTACACGCCGGCTGACATTGTGGGACACAGGAAGAAGGCGAGTACTGTTGGCTCGGCTGCTGCTGTTGCTGTTGGTAGTTGTTCTTGATCTTGAGCACAATCTGTGCGACGATGCACTTGGTGTCGCAAGCTGGTTGGCATTCAGGAACACATTGCTTCGGCATGGAAATGGTCGTGGTGAAAGATTGTGTGCAAGAAGGAAGACAAGCTGGTTGACACTGAGAAACACATTGAAGTGGAGCAGCTGTGGTGGCTGCAGTGGTGTACATGGCAACACATCCTGGATCACAAGCTGGCTGACATATCGAGATGCACACCTTGGTGACTGGTGGAACAGTCGACATGCTGGAAGAGAGATACTGGTAGACGCATTGTGGCTGGCAGGCCGGTTGACAAGCAGGAATGCAAGTCTCAGCAGCTGGAGTTGGGAGTGGTTGTGGTTGTACTGTGACAATCTTGATTTGAAGCTGGGATTCGACGCATTGAGGTTGACAAGCTGGCTGACAAGCTGGGATGCATGTTTCTGTAGTTGTGACTGCCTGGATGCACTGAGGTTGACAGGCTGGTTGGCAAGCAGGGATGCAGGCAGCAGTTGTAGCTTGGGTGGTTGACTGAGTCTGGATGGACACTGTAACCGACTGAATGCATTGTGGAGAGCAGGTTGGCTGGCATTGAGAAGGACATTGCTGAACGACTGGAAGCTTCTGGATAATCACTTCATAGCGCTTCATGACGTCAATGCATTGTGCATCACAGGTTGGTTGGCAAGCTGGGGTACACGACTGAACGGGGGTGACAGTGGTGGTCTGAAAAACATGAGTTTGTTGGAAAAAGAAGCATAAGAATACCGAAGTGCGGATGAACTCTTTCACATTGATCGAAACAGCAGTTTGAATGCAAGTTGGCTCACAAGATTTGATGCACATGTTGATGCATGTGGACTTGTTAGGTTGAGAAGAACAACTGCTGCTGCAGGACTGCGCACAGGCATTAGGGCACTGAGAAGCTTTCGTTTGCTGATTCACAACAACCTTGATAGGAGCGGCAGTCTGTGTCGTGGAAGAAGGAGAACAAGCTTTGTTGCAAGTGAACTGACAAGTCTTATCACACAGTAACTGCGGCTGATGAGAATTTCTCACGCAAGAGTCAACGCATGACTTCTGGCACTGTGGTTGACAAACTGACGTTTGAGCCTGGAACAGAGCGTTTCGGGTACTCGGATGAATGTGTTTCACTAACTTTGTTCGCACATGAACATGCACTGGATTGTGGTTCGTTAGAGCACTTGCACCGTTGCATGCCACTTCCAATCGGATAACAGTTACACTTGGACTTCTGTGATAGTTGGGCACACGGACATTGTCGTTTCGCTCGTGATAAGAGACTCTGGAAGATTGAAACACGTGAGAGTCTGTCTCCACAGGTCAGTCTGTTTGTTCTTGCTACTGGCACAGGACCCCCGGTTTGTTGATTTTGTATGACAAAGCGGAAAGTGTCAATGGCGGCGGAACCCATATGGGAGGATATGCGACTATGCGGCAGGCGAAATGGGATACGAGGATGCACTTGAAATCGGCGAGACATGCCGCACATTTCGGGATTATTTTGGAACGAACGGTCAAAGTACTTGGCGCTGTGTACAGACTAGAGAGATTCGATGTCCGACAGATCAGAGGAGTCAAATAATGAGGAAGAGATCGTCGAGCAGAAAGTTTAGAAGAACAAGTTTATGTCAAACAGACTGGACTGAACATTGGTGAAACATTTCTAAATAATAAGCGAAAAGACGATGCAAACTCAGCAGTATCTACGGAGTAGAGCTGTGTGATGAAAAGAAACAGGTCCATTAAGTTTCTAAACCGTGCAGAGAACTTGAGAAGACAGGCTAGTTTTCTTCTACATACTTATGACTCCTCTTCTCCTTGTTTCTAGAATAGTTCATGAATGTTACCTGTTGAGACTCCACTAGAAATGTGCCAAGTACAAAAAACAATAGAATATAGTTAGTCTTCATCGCTAATAGAAGGCTCGTTCGCGGTGTGGGCTACCGGCGGTGGGAGGTGCTCCTTTCGTTTTCCGCAGTCTCCGGCAATCTTATATACCTCCGCCTTGTTCCGCGCGGTAGCCATCAGGCGGCAAAAAACTGCCGAAGGGATGCTCCTCCTACCGGGAAAAAGAACAGATACCAGGAAGAAGAAGAGCAAGGAGGACATGCAGGAAAAACCAAGCAACTTTTTGATCCGGGAGAGATTCATGCGATCTTTGTCGGGTTGTCGGGGAGAGGATGTTCGTACTCTGAAGTGTGTAAAGGATTTGTTCTGAGACTTCCGAACTGTTTGCATTCCCACGATCCGCAAGAACTGTTCGTCCGTCTACTTCTGAAATAGTGTAGTTTCCTGGAAGAGATGTTTATGATCTTCCGATTCAGTCTGAACTTTCTGCATTTCAGTTCTGAAAACTCTCTTCTTCTCCTACGCAAATTCCTCCTACACTCTTCTATTATTTCATTCGCATTTGCCAAAGAAAACAATGAAAAGGCAGGCGTTGGTCAAAAACTGATCATTTGATGCTCAACTATGCGCGAGCATGTTCCTCTTCTCGCCCCCAATGTTTCATCGCGTCCTTCCGCTTGCCGACTGTGTACGTTGCAAAACCGTAAATACACAAACATTCTTCTACATCTGATTTCTGGCGTACCGGCAGAGGAGCGGATTAAATGAGAAACAAAACGGCGCTGCCGACTGGCAATCCCTTTTCGGGTCGGTTGCCATCTTCCTCTCCATTGTGACGCGGTGAAATCGAGACAGGAAATGAAATGGATCGAGAGAGAGACGCCCGAGAGGAGCCACACATTTTGACCGATGGCCGCAGTGATTGACACCAAACAGAGACGACGAAACGCTTTTGCTTCAGCCGACAGAATGGGTTATGACGTGGATGACGTGATGGGGAAAGAGCCAGGAATAGAAGGAGTATGTGAGATGAGGAAATGAAAGGGTGCCCGGCCGGAAAATTTGTTTACTGCCGGGCAAACTCTTGTTCAGGAAGCGTTTGCAACAAAGGACGCAGTGAAACCACTGTGGCTAAATATATTGGATATTTGGATGTAAATGCGTTCTGTCATGTTCTCTTCCATAACATGCAGCCCTTTCCGTTTCCATTTACATTCGTCATTCTTTCCGTCAAACTTCCTTTTCACCTGTTTTCTCTTTTTATATCCATCTTTTCATCCAACTGCTTTCCCTCTTGGATTATTCCCCTGTTCGTCACTCTTTCGTGTGTTCTGCTTCCTGCTAAAGTGTCATGATCCTTCTAGACAGTGGCAATGTCTGTAACCTGACACTGTAACCCGACACCATCCTGTGCAGATGTGTTTCACGCACTGACCGTAACCCGTCGTTTCCGGTCGTCTTCCTTCTCTCCGATTTCAGCCGATCCCCCAAGTTGTTGTTTTGATTCCATGCGTGTGGCTTCTCCTAATGTTTACACCCCGACTCTACAGGTACACGTAACACGAAACTCGTCCTCCATTCTTCTTTCTTTCTTCCTTGACCATGCCACTGTTTGCAAGCGAACAAAAGTGGCGACGAAATGTGTGAATCAGTCGGCGCGTTCTTTTTCGTTTCTCTTCCTCGGAATGATCTTACGGTTATTCCGGCAAAATGAGTTCTGAAAAATGAGAGGGTAAACAAAGAGAGCGGGGCAAAGAAGCTGACTGACTCACTGATTATCTCTTTCTGACATGTGAGCCTCGTTCTGTCAATTTTTCAGAGACCAGAGATCGAATGGGCTTCTCTGAAATCTTCCTTCTCTGTTACAAATCCGTCTCTATCTGTTTCCGCTCAGTTCGCTTCCCATTTAGTGCACCAACAACAACTGCGAAAGAGATTTGTGGTCGGCTGCCAAATTGCAACCCTACTTCCCTTCCCAGCTTCCTTTTTCTCCTTCCGCATGTTGATAAGGCGAGTGGAGGAAGAGAAACAAGATCTGCTGATCAAAATACCAAAAAAGCAAGATGGAGCCTACAAAACTCAATAGAGGCTCTAGCCGACTCCTTCTGAATACGCTGGGTTTGTGTTTTCGGCCACATCATCAATTCACGCTCCGATGCAATTATGCCGTCGTCAATGGCGAACGTGTCGAAAGAGGAAGTAAAAACAGAAATTCGGATGTGGCAGCTTCCGCCGACATGCCGGAAAACAACAAGTTGAAGCATCTTTGAGAAGATGATGAATCGTTGAAAAATACACGCCTCCCAGCAGATACGAGATGACATGGGAACAACAGTGATGATTATCTACGGAAGTTCTGAAACACTGTTTATGACATTTCCCGAGAGAGAGAGAGGGAAACAAAGTTCTCTGTCATACGCCTGCACTTTCAGATTCTGTTTCGATAAACCCCGAATAATTGCCACTTCCAGTTGTCCCATTTCCCGGAAGTGCTCCACGAATAGCATTTGCCAAAAGCTAATGACACCCTTCTCGCAGTCCGTTACGACTTCCCTTTTCCGCCCAATTTGCTTCCGTCCACCGCTGAATACATCAATTTTTGAAACTGCATTTGTTGGTTGGTTGGCTCGGTTCGTCGTCGTCGTCGTCCGGAGACACTGCTCATCGCGGCTCTCTCTCTCGCCCAACGGCACACCCGCCTGCTGCTCCCCACCCATCTCTGCGTCGCTCTCACCACTTCCTCGTCTTCAACGGGCCCCGCCTAGCAAACCAAAGTTCCTGCTTCGAGGCGCCGAGCAGTTCCGGGTTCCGGTCCGCCTCTCTTCTTGCTTGCGTCTCCCACTTTCTAATGATGTCTGCCCTCCTCTCGCGGACCTAATTCACTGCCTTCGTTTTCAGCCGCCCGCCGTTAAAAAAACACTCACCACACCGACTGACTCGCTCGTTCTCGTCCTTGTTTGTGTTCTGCCCCGCTACTTCCCCGTTCGTCTCTTGTTTCAGTCGTAATAATCAACAGTAGACGCACGCTTCTTCTTGTTTTCTTCTCCTTTCGACAGAGTATCTACAACATCTTCATATCCTCTCAATCGCTCACTCATCAGACACTCTCCATAGGGACAACAATTCTAACCAGCCAATTTAGCTTCGACGATCAGACAACAAACAGAAGAGACTATAAATGTAGCTTCTCACTTCCTTCTTCCCCGGAAGTGCCCTTTCCGATGTCTCGCCGCTTTTCTGGGAATGCCTGAGTAAATCCGCGAGTCGTATGCGTTGCACGAATCCCCTGATAAACTGATAAGTGCCCCGCCCTCCTCTGTTGTGTCCAGCAATACACACATAATCCATTTCCCCGGATTAACCCAGACCACTGTTCTTCCGTTTCGTGACGTGATCCGTCTTCCTCTTTCTCTCATTAGACATTCGCCACGACAACTGCATTCTGGCAGTTTCCCCGATTTTCTTCCTTTTTTTCCGCAGAATTCCCCTGTTTTCCCATATTTCATTGTGCTAACAAGCGGCCCTTCTTCCCTTCCTTGCCAAATTTTCAGTAAAACGCATCCGAAAATTCTCGCATTCTCTCTTATTTTGCCGCATACTAATGCCATGATGCCACTGCTAATAATAATTCGAAGAGGAAGAGAAAGCTATGCGGAAAAAGAAAAAAAGAGGGAAAAGGACCAAAATCAGATTTGTCTCGATTCCCTTTCCACATCAATACGTCAAGTAGACAAGGGGAAATAACATTGGAAGGGTAGTCATCATGACAAGGTAATTCAGCCAGAGACAGAGACAGAGTTTCCTTCTTCTGCAAGCAAGAGTTTTGTTTGGTAACAAGTCTAGATAATGAGTGACGTGTTGTATGTTTGTTCAGAAGCCTTCGTTTCGCTTCTGATGTCGAACAAAATCCCCTCTTCTTCCTCTTTTGCTCTGGCTCCCCTTGTCCTTCTGCTCTCTAGACATCGTCTCGCTCACTTCCGCGTTTTCATTATCCTGCTAGACACCACAGCGCAATCCGAGATTCTCGTTACACATGTCCGAATCTGTCGAGCACTTCTCCTCTACGGTTTCATCTCTTCCTCGTGCAGCCCTTCTTGTTGTCGCCACTTCCTTCCTCGTGTCCTTTCTGTTGTCCGGCCTCCAGGCAGTTGTCAACTCGTTCATTCCAGCCCCAACCATGCCACGCATCGTCGCCCTTCTATTTCTCTTCCTCCAACTAGTCGCCTTCGGACGATCCGATTTGATGCGGACAGTGTACTGTGCAAACAAATGTAACGACTACCTCAAAGTTCCCGAGGCGAGTATTCCGCAGTGCGAAGATCGCCACCTCAAGTTGAACCAGTGCGGGACAGGTTGGTTTCGGTTTCTCTTCTCCACTCATGTGCAAAATCTGATCTTTCAGTCATTTCCTGCTCTTGGGCCGATGTAGAACTCGAGAAGCAGCGTCCCGTTGCAAACTCCACGGACGAAATCATCTGCTGTTATAATGTTGTCTTGGTATGTTTTCCTTATTTTCCTTTTTCTGCTAATGTGTTTATTTCTCAGAAAGAAAAAGGAGACTGTGATGTTCAACAAGCCGTACCTTCATCAAGCCAACACACTCCGAGAATCAACAACAGCACTGACTGTCTGACACAAACTCCAGCTCTGTTCACTGTCATCGCAGTATTAGTTCTGGTTGTTGCTGCCCAGGTAAGGACTTTTTATCAAATCTTACTGTGCTTTGATTTGTAAACTTTTAACTTCAGAGTTTCTACATCATGTGGACCTGTGCTTTCCAACGCCGTCTCTACCATCAGAAAGTATGCCAACTCGAGGAATCAGTCACTCACTCCCAAGGCCCTGTTTTCGCTTCGAGACCCATCTGTGAATCCCGTCTACTCTCCTTCGAGAATCTCCCAAATTAAGCAGTGCCATACATAGCCCGTCCATCTTCTCTCCACGGGTCACTTTCCGTTCCTCAACTCCTTGGGTCTCACAGTGCATAATAGTCTGCTTGCCTTCCGCTCCGCTTGTCTCCCATTCTCATTTTTGTCTGAATGACATACGGGTCACAGTCGAACATAAAAATAAACATTGAATATACACTATTTTGACTTCACTTCTGCCGCCGAAAACCGTCACTCAAATATTTGCGAGCGCCTTCTAGAATAGAAGTCGTGCTCAAGAGCTCTCCGACGAGCTGGTTCTTCCCGTTGCATCCTCATAAAAGCGACAGATCGAATGGGAATCTGATCAGCTTCCAGCTATGAACTCTTCCCTGCTCTGTGCTCTTCTCTTCCTTCTTCCCACTCTCATTCAGTCTTGCGGATTTGGATTTGGCGGATATGGCCTCGGACTAGGTACTTTCTTTCTATTCTTGGCTTAGTTGTCAGCCCAGTCGCCCCATTTCATTCAGGTTTGGGTTGTGGCGGCGGATACGGTGGATTTTTTGGAGGAGGAGGTTATGGTTTAGGTTACGGAGGTGGATTCGGAGGAGGATATGGTGGTGGATATGGTGGATATGGACTCGGAGGTTACGGACTCGGCTACGGAGGATACGGAATGTTCGGTGGATACGGTAGGTCACTCCCGTTTTGAATTGGAAAGATGATATCATTTCAGGATGTGGATACTCAATGATGGGTGGATGTTTCGGAAAGAAGAAAAAGTAATTAACTGACCATACTCCTTTATGCATCGATTCTTCTGATCTTTGAGTTGTACATAAACAGTGAAAATAACTTTGAAAATGTCCCTTGAGAAAACTAGTGTAATAGAAGGAAGTGAAGTGCACATGAATAATTGAAATGTGACGGGGAGCGGAAAAAAGGGAAGAAGACTCGTCCCGCACTCGCGATTCGAACGAAACAATTTCAAGCGTTTGCCCGGCAGTCCCCCGTGACAAGGAAATCTGAAGTTCTGATCGTACTCGAGAAAGTGAGCTTTGGAAAACACGGCGTCGTTTTCCTGCTATTTTAATTCTACTCAACTAGTCAGAGCTGTATGAGTTGACAGACTGCAAAATGAAGTGTGAAATTCACCAGATCAGTGTGAGCCATCAAGTGTTCCGCGCAAGTACGTATCACTGGAGACTTCTCCTTTTGCACGACGAAGAAACTCTTTTAGCACCGTTTTTCTAATTTCCTTCTTTATGCTAGCAGAAAACAAAAGACGTGTTGAGTTGTTTCGTTGGAGGGAGCAAGTCAGAAAAGAAGAAACAGAACGAATTCTTGGAAATGAGAGACACCTGCTGATTGCAACATTTCCAAGGCACGGAAGGAAATGGCTCAGTTCAAAACAGAGTCGTGTACATTTACTAGGGAACTTTTTATACGCCGAATTTCAGATTTGCTCCCAACCTTTTTTTCATGAGTGCCTCCCATATATGAAAGGTCATTCCAAAGATTCCATAGTTATTTGTGTTTCAAGCCCCGGGTCTCTGGAACAGATTTCTGAACATCAGGAAAAAAAACGTCTCAAGTACATTCAAGCTGGAAACATAACACATTTTTAAAAAACGATCGGATTTATTAATTGTAAAGCAGAAAACCATGAACGCGGACAGAGGATCGTAATTTGAATACCAATCCTGTATTGTCACACTTGGAAATGTTCTGGGCGAAAAACTGCTTGATGAACGGCCTCCTCGGTCCATGAAACACAGGCCGGCCAAATCGACCAGACAGCGAGCTTGTGAAGACCACGCACTTTACCTGTCGAACGCCAAATTGTCGACCGTTAACTTCGACGCGCGTGGCTCAGTTGGTTAAGGCGCACTTTTTCTGATCCAAAAAGTCAAAAGTTCGATACCTCCGTTTTGGAATAGTCTTTTGCTTCTATGAAAGATCAGCATTATGTGATCCGAATACCAGAAAACAACTTGGAAACTCTGGTATCTGTGTTTTTTCATCATAATTGCTAAAAACCTTGATGACTTCTTTTAAAAGCAAAAATTCAAATTTCTGTTGGATTTTTATTAAAGAGAACCACTTTTACTTCAATAAAAATCCAACGGATTTTTGATTTTCGACTTTTTAAAAAAGTTATAGCAGTTTTCAGCTTAAAAATCGCTATAACTTTTTTAAAAAGTCGAAAATCAAAAATCCGTTGGATTTTTATTGAAGTAAAAGTGGTTGTCTTTAATAAAAATCCAACAGAATTTTGAATTTTTGCTTTTAAAAGAAGTCATCAAGGTTTTTAGCAATTATGATGAAAAAACACAGATACCAGAGTTTCCAAGTTGTTTTCTGGTATTCGGATCACATAATGCTGATCTTTCATAGAAGCAAAAGACTATTCCAAAACGGAGGTATCGAACTTTTGACTTTTTGGATCAGAAAAAGTGCGCCTTAACCAACTGAGCCACGCGCGTCGAAGTTAACGGTCGACAATTTGGCGTTCGACAGGTAAAGTGCGTGGTCTTCACAACTCGCTGTCTGGTCGATTTGGAAGGCCTGTGATGAAAAAGGACCGACCGAGGAGACGTAGTGTCAGCTTTTCCAGGACTACTCATCATCATCACGCCTGAAAAATCGGACTTCATAGTTGTAAGAGATTTAATTGGAACTCACGGTCACACTGAAAAAGCTGATAGTTCCAATAGATGACCATTCGTTGAACTCTATTGGTGTGTCCTCTCTTGTCCCAATGTAGAAGGACGGAGAGAGGCAATGAAGCGGGGACGTCAACAGGCCGATTCCGCGGCTTTCCGTCGATCCCAAATTGATTGGAGCAATTGACTCTGCGGGTTTGAGTTTGACATCGAAACAGAGATTTGTCTGCTGTTTAGTTCATTTTGTTGGTTGTATTGTTGATGTCGTTCAACAAGTCGGGGTTGACTGGTTGAACAGCGTCACAAGACTCGCAAACACACGGGTCCGATTCTCGAACATTCCGACGTGTTGCAGTGGATATACCACCCTCTATTGACGATTCAGAGATAACGGGCAATCCACCTGAAAAAGCTACATTGTACTTCTGAAGAGACCAATAAAAACTTACGATTCAGTTGTTCAAGGAATTCAAGAACAATCGAAATACGTTCCGAGGAAGCGGAAAAAAGGCTTGTGTTTCAGAATAATCATATCGTTGTTGAATTGAACTATGCAGTGTGTTGAATTGAAGAACGATGATGAAAGAAGAAACAATGTAGCCTCTAGGCTCTCTTCAGTGAGTGAGCAGTAACAAGGATCTTTCTTGAGTAGAAAGGATGAATTGTTTGGGGGTGCTGCTTGAAAGTGAAGACCTTCTCACAGTGTGTACAATCCTTGTTGGTTTTTGAAGTGTGGAAGTTAAATCATCAATGTCAGTGATGTGGGCTCTTTGGCTTGCTTACACAGGTAAGCGTCTGAGCGAATTCAGATCATGGGATTGATCTAGGATGCTCAATCCCTCCTCCATTTCTGGAGGGGACCACCTTCTTCCGGGACATCGGCCAATAGCAAGCTATGACCGGGCGCCCATCTTGAAAAAAGGTGTTTACGTACTGCTATCCCCGGGACTAGGTCCCTGTCTGCGTACGCGGGAATGGTTTCGAACTCGACCACAGATTTTACTCTGTGGGAATTCAGGACCCATTCAGTCCGCCGCTATCATCTCAGTTTAGCTGACAACGCACTCTGAAATATGATTGTTTTGAGGTTTTCTTCTAGTAATCTTACCTGTTCTTAATACAGGAGCTACGTCGGAATCGAAACTCTTCAACATAACCGAGGATCCCTCAGCTGAAGGGATTGCTCGATACGCCGAGGCGTAGAGCTCTTCATCTCATATGTCGTAGAAACGAAGAACTGAAAGGACTATGTGATTTAGGTTGGAAACCGTGCGACTCACGTAAAACATCAAGAGAATGACATTTGCGTGGTTTTTCCACGCCATCTGGACAGCATGCTAGTGGCAAACACAACCGCCAGACCCCTCCTCGACGATCTTGGGGATTCGACTACCACATCGAAGAAGGTGGGGCCTCGAGTGGATGACCATTCGTTGTTCTCCATTCGAGTAGACCACTTGCACACTACGGCACTTGGGTGGTTTTGGGGTACGTGTCCGCTCGAATCCGAGCTGTGGAACACGCCCTCCGGGAATCAACTCAAGAATGACAAGCATTACTTGCATGAGTTGGATGGTGCAGCATTCGTTGGCAGGTTCAACGTCATCTGCTTAAATCAACGGCTCTCTCAAGTTGCCTTGAAATTTAAGAGCCAAAACTGGAAGTTGAATTTTTGAAAAAATAAGCAGCTTCTCAGTTACTTACCTCAAGTCATCTGACTCGAATGGTAGGTTTCGTTACCCAAGTTGAGCCAATGGGCTGAAAATTAAACGATGTTTTTCAAAAGTAAAACTTAAGGGAAGGAAAGTAACGTCGTACAGGTATAGCGAGAGAGAAAGAATGAATGAATGCGAGTGAGCGAGCGAATGACCGACCCCGATGCCACATGTCGATCGATGCCCGAGAGACCCAGACATCGTAGAGAGTGTACTTGATGCGGAGAGTCGGCACCCCGTGGTTGCGAGGCCCCGAATTCATCACTACGGTAACTCTGACTTGGCAGACGTTCATTGGTCTTGCAGTTCTTCTTATCGAGAGATAGGCAGAGCCCACAGCGAACGCGTTCCCCTACAGAGTGGCCTGCTGACCTTTTCTTTGTGAGGCCCCTCTTTTGCACAAAAGATAACAACGATTTTCTGCTAGTCATTCATTGGTGGGAAAGAAGTAAAGTTAAACACATAAATGATGCAGTATAACAGCCATCCGGATGACCGTTCGTTGAACTCCGGCGACATTCGTGATCGTGGAGGGTGACGACACCATTCTCGCGCGACCAGGATACTCATTGACAGCAAACTGACGATTCAGGCGCAGTTGAGGACATTGATGGACACATAGGGGATTCCATGAAAATATCCCGTCCGACCAAGTCCCGCTCTTTGCATGGACACCTTCTGCCGGCTAGGGGCTCAGCAGGAAAAGAAAATGACGTGATTCGAGACATTTCTTGCACGTCGAAGCGACGGAAGCGTGTGCCGGACATTGGCTTTACACGAATTCCTTTGCCTAACCGCTATCTCCCTCGGTATGACTATTCATTCGAGGAGAGCAGATCTGGAAGGAAAAAAAGATTGCATCTTCTGGAATCAGGATTCAAACTCACATTATTAGTACGACGTCCAGAAGACGAGGACCATAAGTTATCATTCGTTAGACGGTTGTAACAGATACTACAAGAAAGGGAGTGAGACCAAAGACAGTCTGCTCCAGAAGGGCTCTTCGGGATCCGGGAAGGGCGGCCCGGGTGGTTGAAGATGTTATTCACCACATTGGAATGATTACCTGAAAGTATTGAGGATTGAGAAAACATTTGGAGGAGGAGGAGAGGGCGCGAGGCCAAAGCAAAGCCAAAAAAGAGGAGAATGAATAGGAGGCGGGAGCGACGGGGCTGTGCGAGGTGGATGGAGGGAACAGGCAGTTAGTGTGGCCGAATCTAGAATGTTCTTGGCACCGTATCGATTGAGCAGAGCCGAGCCGCGCCTTCGTATAGTGGAGCGAGATGCATGACAGATAAGGCGTTGGGCAAGAAGAGACAGAGAAGCGAGTGGGGAAAGAAGGTCTGCGAGGAGGTGTCGTGGGAAGAAGGAATACAGAAAGCTTTATGCAGAGAAGCAGAGGAAGACGAAGGGACAGCGAATAACAACATATTGGCGTCTGTTTGGTTTTCGTCTTTTCGAGAAAAATAAATCATGGGCAATTGGAAAGAGATGGCAAAGAGCGTGGTCTTACAAAATGTCACCGTCCCAGCGTTTACTTAAAACCAATGGTTCAGGATGTTCTCAGTTCTAAACAAGTCTTGAAACCTACATACCAAGGAGCTCTAGAAGATACTCAAATAGGTCCTCAAATATCAAGTTTTAAACGGTTCAGGCCTATTCGGTGAAAAAACGAAAGCTGTATCACAATCAGCGCGTCGAGCTCTTTTGATTCATATCATGAAAATAATCAGTTCCTTTGTTTCTTCTCGGGTTCCCATTTGTTTCCTTATCGCCGAACTGCCTTTCAGCGCTTGCTTTTCTCGAATGCGCGCTTCGAATCAATCACATGATGCTTCAGTGAGTCTCTGGGTCTCTCATGCACATCACATTGCATCGGAACGGACGCGGTGTCGCAAACCACGTGTTTTCGAATCGAAAGTTGTGAAAACGAAACTGAGCAAAGAAACATATCAAGTGTAAACAGTGTTCTTCTCCCTGATCAACTTTATTCAGATACAATTCGGTAAACTTTATTTTCCGGGTTAGTAGGTGTGCGACAACACTGTGGTGTGAAAAGTGACGGAAGCGCTGAAAAGTGAACGAATGGAGATTTCATCTACTTTTGTCTCTCTCACTTTTTCAGTCTGATGTTAACAGGTTTCTTCTCGGATGACCATTCGTTGAACTCCTCGAAGAATGAAAGATTCGTGGTCGTGGATCTGAATCTCAGATGTTCCATGGATCCACGCGATGCCGTTCACTTGTGGACATTTGCCAGCGAGACTTCATCTGAACAGAAATATGAGGGATTTGACAAAGAACTCTGCTTACCGTGGTTGTAGGTGATCACTGCATCACTCGGCTCGATTACGGTTTTATTATCGGTGTTAGAGGACAGCCATGCTGAATTAGCGACGTGTTTGTGAAGCGATGCGCCATTGACTCAATGGATTCGTCATCCTTCTTTCCTGGTGATCATTCACCTCCCCACTGAAAAGCGAAAGCATTACGAACGGCCCACCACTTTCAAAACTTACGTAAAAGGAACAAGAAGACCATTTAGAGGCTCTTTCAGCCGCAGCCGGGCCAGAGGCCACGAGCGGCCACGACTGAAGCCGGTGTCGATTTTTGCGGCGACGACGACGACGGAAAAGAAAAAGAGGCAGAGAAAGGCAGAGAACGCATGAAAAAGAGCCAGCGGAATGGAGATAGTGTGCTGAAAAGAGATAGGGAGAGAGTGTCGTGTTGGAATGGAAAAGAGTGAGGTGACATGGAAACGAAACGAATCGAATTTCCAAAGCGGTGCAATGCAGCGGAATATTCAGTAAATACATACAATCAACTAAAGTGTTCGATAGTGAAATAGTTGGGGATGGAAAACAGTTATTGAGATTCAAGGGGATCCGTGGGTGGAACGGAACATTGGTAGTTAGTCATCTTCAACACTCAGTCTTCAAGAGAAATGCAAACCTGCCGAAACCACCCATCAAGCATGGGTTTCAATGGCACTCTGTCGATCAGTGCCGAACCCTCCCCCTATTACACCCTCAATCCCCGAGCCACCCCGACAGCCATCCATCGGATCCGAGACGCAGACTCCTCTATTACACCCTTGTTCTTTGCCAACGACTCGTTTCAACGATTCCACTCGCCGCCACTTCCATCGATCGGACGTCGAAATGCGCGGATACCCGGTATACGCGATGGGTGGTGCATCCGAAGAGCCGGTATGGTCTCGGAATGAGCAGAGCATGTCTCGTGGAGTCTCTCATCAGACGATGATCCAACCGGTCACCAGTTCCTATCCGGGAGCATATTCTTCCTATCCTCCACAGCAAACGACTGTCATTCATTCTACAACCAAACCTGTGGCCGACGCTGATATCTACAGGTAAGCAAACTTCCTACACATAAGTGGCTCTTCTCTTCAGAGTCGGAATCTACGGATGGAGGAAGCGCTTTCTGTACATTTTCATTCTGATTCTGACAATAGGCATTGTTTTGAATTTAGCTCTAACTTTCTGGATCATGTCTGTGCTAGACTTCTCCTCGGTATGTGATTCATTGCAAGAAACGTTTTGAAATGGGTTGGATCGGTTCAGGATGGAATAGGAGCTTTGAAAATTGAAGACGATGGAATCCGTGTGGAAGGAAGAGCCCAGTTCGACAGACCTGTCCACTTCTCGCAGTTGAGTACTTTGGATGTGAGTAGATTTGGAGGAAAATAGAGCAAAATCATGTTTTTAGGAAGAGACTCTTACCATTGACTCGTTCCGAGGTGTGAATCTCCAAGCACGAAATGCAAAAGGAGACGTTGCATCTAAATTCTCTCTAATGCCCGAAGGAAAAGCACAAGTGACTTGTGACCGGTTCGAAGTGTTCGATGAGGATCAGAAACTTCTTTTCTTCGCAGATTCCGATGAAATCGGACTGAAGCTGGAGAATCTGAGGATTCTTGGTAAACTCCCTCGATTCTTTGCGGAACCTACAACTTGTTTTTCAGATGAGGGAGGAAGTGTATTCGAAGGAGCCATCCAAACGTCGTCCGTCCGTCCACAACCCGATTCTCCACTTCGTCTCGAGTCACCGACCAGAAGTGTTTCGGTGGATGCTGCACAGGATATCGAGATTCTTGCTGCTGCCGGCGAGGTGTCTGTCAACTCTCTTCTTGACATCTCGATTGCTTCCAAACAGGTTTTCTTTCTTATTCTCAAAACGTCAAAAGCAGTCATTTTCAGGGGGAAATTCGTCTCGAGTCTTCGCAGATCTACATGGAGAAACTGAGTCGTTCCGATGGAAGAGGCAGTCCGCAGACTCAAGTTTGTGTGTGTCACAACGGAAGACTGTTCCTGGCTGCACCGAATGCCGACTGCCGAGCTGACCGTGATATTTGCTCAAACTGATTTGTATACTGTTTTGCTCATAAATTATGAATACTCTCTTGACACTAGCAGGAAAAGAAACAGTTGAAATCATTCATAGAACAGGAAAAATTGAGAAAGTTTAACAGTTGCAATACATAATTGAGTAGGTGAATAAGCGAGGTTAGGAAATGAAATAGAAACATGGTAAACGGATACAGCATGTACTAGACGAGGCTGAGAAACCCGAAACGTTGAAAGGGAGGACAGGGAAAGAGAGAGAAAAAACCCACACACGCAGAACTCGTGATACGTCAGAAGCTGCTCTGATTAGTGACAAAAACAAAGTTAAATAGACTGTTAGGACAAGTAAAAGGGGTTTAGAGAGAGCATGGAAGTGAGGAGGTGTCGGGTTTGTAGATCATTCTGCGGAACAGTTCTTTGTGGGTGTTGAGATTCAAAAATGAGAAACCGGAGAGAAGATTGGGGATAGAGAGAGGGGTTTAGGCAAGGAGACGTGCCACACTGTGATACAGTCTCAGAAGATGCTGGATGTGAATCGGAAGACAACTGTAGCGGTCTCCGATCTGTCGATTCATGTTCAGCCACGACAGAGCATTGTAGGACTCGAGGACATGACGGAGAACCTCTTCAGTCTGTCTGGATTCAAGTGGATGCGTGTCTTTCTCTTCTTTTTCCTTTTCCTTTTCTTTTTCTTTACTTGATTCCATTGCAATATCATCATTCTGAAAACTCAGAGATTTAGAACATAGTATCGAGTTTAGTAGCTCACCTTCACTTCACTGATATTGATATGTAGCGAGGACTTGAGATGCACCGGCGAGTGTCGTTTCGATGATGGGCATGTCGCCCAGAACCAAGTCGGCAACTCAGGAGCCGGTGCAGTAGATATGTAGTAGCCAGACGCGAGTGGCTGGTTCTGAATTTCGATTGACGAAGAGTCTTCACTGAAGAACATTGAAGATCCTCCGGATGGACGGATTGCAGCACTGCTAGGCGTCTCGAGACCAAGATCCTTCATAATCTCCGTGTCTCCGTCGTCGAGACCTTCCATTATGTCTAGATCTCCGAATTCCCAGTCTGCTTCTGCTTTCAGATCAACCGTTGTGTCTTGTACCTCGAGCTGAAACATCAAAATATGTTACTGAAAAGTGAAAAAGTACTTACATTGATCTCAGCTCCGACTGGGAAAGTCAGAATATGCGTGCTGCTGAGGTCTCCAGGTGTTTGGAACATTGAGTTCTTCTTGGCAGCAGCATCGTGGTCATAGAACTCGGGGATGATGCGGATGTGTGCTTCGGGTTCAAGAGTAATGAGGCATGCGGAGAGAATGGAGGGTGTGCCGACAAGAGAAGGCAAACTGCGACAGGCACCGCAGATGTCCTTGAGACTTCCAGAATATCGGAGCAAGGATGTTTTGTTGAGCAAGTGGGTCCAGGCACGAAACTCTCCATGACCAATGCGACCGAGGCGGCCAACAACAAGACGCCAGTTCTTTGTGTCTGAAGCCATGATGCCCAAGATGAACGACCAGAGCTTGCCCATTCCGTCAAGGATCTGCGTCTTGTTTTTGTATCGGTACGTCTCGTTCTTCTGCCTCCTCGGCTTGATGTTTGCAATACAGTTGTCAATCAGTTTGCCTTGAGCATCTGTTGCAGTAGCTACCAAGAAGTCGTTTCCAACGAGACAGTAGGCAACGAAAAGAGTCTGCTCCTCCACTGGGTTCAGAAGCGGCTTCTTGTTCTCATCCAATTGGCACACAACTGGTGGTGGCGCGAGACAGACAATTGTTGAGGGTATCTAAATAAAGAAAATATAATGAATACTTACTAACAGAGGACTTACTTTGTAAGCGATGCAATTCATCTTCTCGAGCTGCTGATGCGGCAAAAATCCGGGATGTCGGAAGCCTGCTGCCGCGGATTCCATCATGCTGAGAGCGTTCTTCGAGCGTTGAGTCATCCGTTGGAACGCTTCGTTGTTCATACGTTCGAGATCATTTATAGTGTTGATCAGCTGACTTCCAGGGCCGAATCTGAAAAAGAGCAAGTTCTCCTTGTAAGCTTATGCAATACACTTACGCAGTCATACATCTGGCGGATCCTATGGTTTTGTAAACTTCTGGGAAGAAAACTCGTGGATGGGTGTACACGGCAACAGAGAGAGAACGGGCAACCGAAGCTTGAGTCGCTTCAGTTGGCTTGTCTTTGCGATTTGGACGACCTGAAAACCAAGAAACGGTTTTTGTAAATTCAACTAGAAGTAACTTACCGTGAAGAATGTCGAATGGGATCTTGGGATCGTTGAAGTAGTCCGGCATTGGTTTCGAAACATCGTCCATGCCTTCCATTCCAACAATCTCTAACTGAAGTTGGGGGCGTTTGTTGTATGGAAGCTTTCCCATGATGGAATTAAAGACACGCATAAACGAGAGAAGCGCGATTCGCATGTGCAACGCATTGTGTCCTTCTGGTCCGTAGTTGAACGGGTTGATCATGTAAATGACAATGACATGGGGCAACGTTGAGTGCGCGTCTGTTTCTGAAGAGCCCAATGATTCGAATGGTACTGGTGGTTGATTCGATGACGGGAACGGGTTCGGGACGTGAGTATCCTTTTGTTTCCAGCTGATGTTAGCGGCATTGGGAGGGAAGACGGAGTTGGGATCACTGAGAAGTTCGGCAAGGGTCGGCTGAGTGGCTCGTTCCTGTTCGGACACTGCAAATGAAAAAGTTAATAGTTAGAATAGACAATTTGAGCTTACAAGTATCGGGAATGTTAGCCATTCCAGCCGGAATCGGAGACGGTGCTTGAGGTTCTTCCGGCGCAAACCTTTCCTCTTCCAGCTTATTCTTGCGCTTCCTTTCTTCTGCGTCAGCGTCAACATAAACTGATGATGGTTCATTTCCGATTTCTATCCCGGGGAACGCTTCTTTCAGCTCTTTGACATCTTTCTCGTTTGGCTTATCCGCAGTTCTTCTATCCTCCAGTGTCTTTGCAGCGTTGTACCGCATCCTCTCTTCCATCTTCTTCTTCTCGTACTCCTCTTTCTTCAAACGCGCCTCCACCGCTAGCTGATATCGATATCCATGCCGCTCGAATGCTGCTTCGTTTTCTTGCAAAGTAGTTGTTACCAGGTCTTCCATTTGTTGCAGATACAGCTTCAGTCGAGTCACAAACCCGGTGTCATCCTTCAAGTGCTTTGTCATGTTCAGGAACTCGGCTGTGCTCGTGACGTTCTGAGACAGAGGCAACTGGCTTGGTTCACATGGAGTGCCAACTCGCAAAATGCCTTCTCGCTCGTAGTAACCGGGACATTCATAGTATTCTCTACCAAAGTATTCCAACTGTCCGAACCTTCTCGCTTCTACACTCAACTCCTCGTGTGTTCCCTTGTATTCCTGTTCACAGTCTTCTGGAGGTCCGCTCAACACAATATTGTTGTCCTTCATTTTGAGCTTGGCTTGTTTCAACCACCACGCGGGCCTCGGATCAACCCATCTAGTTTCCTTCTGGAATACAGGTGACGCGTTCATCTGCTCCGTTTTCACCAAGGAAAGCAATGCAGCATGTTGGTCCGGAAGCTTGAACTCTCCTGACTTCTGCTTGTAAAGTTCTCGGAAGCGAGTAGCCGTCGGAGTTGACACTGGGAACGGCACATGGTGTCCCAAACGCATGCGTTCGTAGGTCTTTGACAGATTGTCCATGAACTTGACTGTGCTCTCGTAAATCTCGTCGTCATCAGGAATGATCGTGATATACATTACATCCTTTGGCTGATCTACAGGACCCAAATTCGCCTGATCATAGTACTGGTCAATGTGCGGCGCCGCTCGGATTGCTTCCTTTGCAGTGGCTCGCATGACAGCAGGAATCGGCTCTGCCAGAGAGAAGTCTTCCTCGTCTTCCGCGGGAGGTCTACCAGTGATTGTCTTGCCTTTGGTAACAAACTGCCTCCAGGTCATTGGCCCGTCGACAGTGAATGCCGTTTCAGCTGGGATGCTTCTAGCCTGTTTCACAGCTCCTTCAATAGTTGATGTCACTGTTCCCAGGAGATCTATCCACTCAGTTCCTTCCAGTTCTGGTATCTCATTGGCTGTCTGGAGTCCCCACGGATGAAAGTAGGATAGGAACTCTTGCGCAGGAGCTTCAAGATTTCGTGTTCCTGGCGCTGAAAATTGTTTGTTTAGAATGATTCGAAATATCATTTAAAACATGACTCACTCTTCATAGACATTGTGATAGCGGAGTTTCCAATCATCATCAACTCTGTGCGGTCGACATGAGAAATGACATATTCCGACGGAACGGTGATGTCCATGGAGACTTCCATTGCTCTACTCAGGTTTCTTCGATGCTCTCGGACAGTTGCCATCTGCGCAACGGCTTTTCCAAGACTGTTCGTGTAAGCCATCTGTCGGATTTGATCAAGAAGAGCCATGTCGTGAACAGATCTCGAGTCGAACCAGTTCATGTTTCGAGCAGTGAATCCTGGAATTAAATATGTATCGTTGTTGTAAAAATAGCAGGGAAAACTTACTTTTCGGGTATTCCATCGGTGGAACCACAGTGGCTACTGCATTGTCCAGAGTCGTCGCCTCGTTGGCATCTTCAGCGAATAGACCAGTACAGCATGACAGGTATCTATGACGAATCGCACTGAATCCACAAGTGCAGTTTGTCGCCGAGTTGACATGGAATCCACTCCAAGCGCCCGTGGTATGCTCTCGGTTGTTTGAGTGACTGACCCCCATCTGACTAGGAGATCGCTCTCTGAGAACTTCATGAGGTGTGATGTACATTCCGAGATCTCGGGAACGAATTGACACAGAGCAGGAACAGATGGGACACGCGTCGAAGATTGAGTCAAAGTGCAGGTCAAGGATGGTGTCCTGCAACAAGAAATTACAGACACAAAGAGAAATGGTTCACTCACCGAAAGAAGAATAGCAATTGTTAAACTGTCGCCTTCGCGTACTTGAATATCAGGTGGACGGTATGCTGGTCCAGGTTGCTTGCTAAGAGGAATGCTTGGATCAGGTGGAATCGGTAACTTTCTCAGTATTAGTGGCTGGAGAGATGTTGGTCTCCTGCCATGCGCCAACTGCACCTGTCTCTTACTGAACTTCTTCCTTTTCCGAAGTGCCAGTGAGTTAATCGCAAGCTTCCATTGTCTTTGAAGCATCATGAATCGCATATGTGGTGTCGGTTGTTGCATTTGCTGCGGCTGAGAATGCTGATGTTGCTGCTGTTGTAAATTCCGCTGCATTTGTTGCTGATGATGCTGCATCTGCATCTGCTGTTGCATTTGCTGTTGATGGAATTGGTGCTGCTGCATCGGGGTCATCATCGGATTGCCACCAAATGGTTGATTGAAGCTTGGCGATTGGGGAATCATCGGCTGCATGCCAGAACCATATGGTGGTGGATGGCCGGGATGTGATGGAGCATTGGCTCCGAATCGTGACTGATTCACAAACATGTTCAGCTGTTGCACAGAAGATGCTCCTTGATGTTGCATTCCGTATCCGCTGGGTCCCGGAGTTCCTGGACCTGGTGGATAGTGAGGCATTCCTGGCGCACCGTATCCCGGAGGCATTCCTTGACCGGTCATCTGTCGGTTGTGCATCATTTGCTGATATCTCATCATATGCATCTGTTGTTGTTGTGCTGGAGTCATCATGTTCGGGGGACTCATGAATGGAGTTCGCGGACCCATTTGTCCCATTGCACCATTGTATCCAGGTGGCATCATTTGATGAGGATTCGGATACCCGGGGCCGGGAACAAAGCCTGGACGAGCCATCATTCCTGGATATGTTGGAGTTGATGGTGGGAAGTGTCCTGGAGTGCCTGGGAATCCATGACCAGTCATCGGATGATGTCCCATGGGTCCAAGAGGATGAGACGGAGTGTGTGGTGGCATGGCAGGGGATGGGAATGCTGGAGTCATCGGGCCTGGATGAGCGGTTTGATGATTCTGAGCAGAAGACGTGGTAGTGATAGCGCGTTTCTCGTGAAGTTTGGAACGGACGAGCTCTGCGAAGTGACGAGGTGGAGCACACTCGAACTTTCGAGTCACCATTGGTTTATATACCATTCTGACAGGCGGGTTGTCTACTTTCTGAAAGCAGGAAGTTAATGATTGTCCGAGGAATATCAAAAGAAGTACCTTGGTTATATCAAACTTCTCTGTCATTGGAGTATCGTATTTCCTCTTTCTCGCTGATAGAATCGGATCATTACAAGATGAAGCAAGGAATTTAGACTGAAAACGGAATGAAATTAGAGTCTTTTGCAGATAGGATGAACGTACCATTTTCGACTTTGCCGTTTTGTCATTCCACTTTTTCATGTTCTCTGTTTCCAGATCGTCTGCTTCAATTTCTACAATAGTACCGCCACCTCCTGGAACGGCAATCCGTTCAATGTCATCTTCCATGCATCGCGATTTGTCATGTAGAATAGGTGAATGTGCTTGTGCAATATCAGCCTGCAGCATCTGAACTGACGGCGGAGTCGGGTAGATCTGATTGAGTCCCTGCGACTCGATGGACGGAGGACCCACCGACAGAGGGCCTCCTTTCGGCATCTCGTTGCTCGCCGGCGGAGATAACAGTCCATCCGGTCCGACGTGCTCTCCGGCTGATCTCACGTGTCCAATGGCTTCCACGGTTTCCATAATTGGTTCTTCTTCTAGTTCCGGCTCCATTTCAACGTCTACAGACTCGCCATCTTGGTACTGCATAGAAGTTCCTTCTCCTAGTCCATTTTTCAGGTCTTCAGGTTCGGGTTCCGACTCCTCGTCGATGTAGCTGGGTGATGAGGCAACGTATTCCGGCTTGATGTATCCAGAAGCCATTCCCACCTAGAATACAATTATTCAAAATAGGATTTGAAACTCGTCAAAACTCACTCCTTGCGGTCCTGCCTTTTCTAAATAATAGGAGAACGTCTTCACATCAAGCTTCCGCATCACATCCTCCATAGTTGGCTTTCTCTGCTTCGCAAGTTCCTTTTTCATTTCCGCAAATTTCTTCTTTCGCGAGATCATGGACAGTTTGAACTGTTTCGTTCCCTCGGATCTGTTATCCTTTGCAACCTGAATTTTCAACTCTGCCATAGAATATGAAAAGCCTTTCAACACTCACAATCTTTCTCAAATTGTTCAATGCCTTCAGCAAACACCGTCCTCCGGCTTGCGTTCCCAGTTTTTTGGCGCACCACTTAGCCACTCTAATCTTGTATTTTGTGTAAGCCTGAAACTCATCTGTTGCTCCCCCAATCTTCTTATTCCTCTCACGAACCTTTCTGTGTCTGTGCAGATACGCCTTCTTCCTCGCAGCTTTCACCTTGTCTTGCTGGGCCCATATCTCTTTCAAGCCTCTCAATCCATTCTTACAAATGGCTCCTTTGAAGTACTTGTTGTTCCTGGGCATCGGCAGTTTCGCATCCCACTTGATTTTCTTCGGCATTTCTGTCAGATGATACGGTAGTCGCGGCTTCTTCGGCTGGTTTGCAGGATCCACTTCGTAATCGGCAAGCTCAATCTTCTCGTCTTTCGACATTCCAGGCTTCCACAGGTTGTTCCTGAACAAAATTCGTTGAGTAGAGGGAAGAAAATACAAAGAAAAACTCACTTGTCCTTGTAAACTTCGTTAAACCTTTCCTCACTCATGTCATCATCACCATTCTTGAGTTCAAAGTCGACACACGCTTTCTTGTTTATGAACGACAACGGCAGGAAGGGCTCCGGTTTGAAGTTCTCGTCGTGGGGCGGTTTTGTGATTTTAATGGGGTTGAAAACGTTTCTAAAAACAACAAGTTATTTCCGTTTCAAAGGATGACCACTCACTCCATCTCCTTCTCGCCTTCCTCAGTCTCCACCGGTGTCGGCTCGTCTTCTCCGAAGTTGGCCCAATCCTGTTGACACAGTTTATCCATCTGATACGACTCGTCTTCACTGTCCGCACGGATCACGTCAGTCGCTCTCAACTCGTCTTTGGCTTGCTTTTCATCCAGAAACTTCTGTTCTCTGTCTTCCAACTTCTTTTGAATTGCCTCTTCCCTTGCTGCTCGACGTCGTTGTCCTAAAACAGTAACGTCCAAATCAATACAATCAGTAAATCACTCACTTTTCTTCGACGGAATAAACTTTTGTTTTGTCTTGATTCCCTTCTTTGCTCTGTATATCATCAGCCGTTGCTTCCTCTTCTTCTTCTTTATCCGTTTCCTTCTCTTCTCGGGCATCCGTCTCCTCCGCACTACCTTTTTCTTGTGATACGCATCAAAATCGTGCTTCCGACGCACCTTGTTCACGATATCTTTGTACAAAGATTTGGATTCAATTGCTGGGAGACCGTATGAACCAGCTGAAAACAATTTTTACAAGGGAGTTCAGAATACTCGCAGCTCTGGAATTTCCTCTAAATTTGTACCCTGATAGATTCAAGGACGCTGATCACGATGCGCATAGTGGTTTTCTGCGCAAACGTCTAGTTTCTGAGATATGACGGTTTCAAGTTTCACATGTTGAAGAATCTGCCAGAAAGGGCGCCGCGCCCAACTTGAAACCGTCATATCTCAGAAGCTAGACGTTCGCGCAGAAAACCACTATGCGCATCGTGATCAGCGTCCTCGAATCTATCAAGGTACAAATTTAGAGAAAATTCCAGAGCTGCGAGTATTCTGAACTTCCTTGTTAGTTGAAACTTCTAAAGTCACACAAAACTCACTGATTTTGACCCGTTTCCTGTGAAATCTGCAACAGGCACATTTCCAGTGCAGTCTGCATTTGATGTCCCTGGGAGAGTACTTCCAACGAACCAGCTTCCTCAAGATTGGCGGAGCTGGCATTGCGTATCCGTTCGCCGACAGGTCAACTTTCGTCCTGTCCAGAAGGTACGAGGTACCGTGCTGGGTTTTTTGATAAACTGCTTGAGAAGCGAGGATCGGATTGCAGACGTTTACAACAAATCTGTTCCGTGGTCGTCGGCCATGTACTACATTACAGACTTCCATTTTGGAGTTGCCTGGCACGACGGCTCCTTGCAACTCTTCGGGAACTGTATGTGTTCTGTAGCCCAAAGCTTCAAGAACTTGACGATCATCTTCCAACGTCACACAAATGAATTTGGATGGGTACAACATGCGGACGCCGTCAATCTCAACCAAAACCATTTTGGGAAGTTCGTTGCTGATTCGTTCGTCTTTCTCCAGTTCTGGGTCAGTGACCACATCCGAATCGTACTCTCCCGGATGGACGGTTTCTGCTCGTTTCTTCTCTATTTCTTTCCTGCGATCTTCCCGATCCTTCCTTCGTTTCCTCCGAACCTCTCTCTCCTGTTCTCGTTTCTCTTTCTCCGCAGCAGTCTCTTCTTTCGGTTTATCTATCCTGCACTCTGGCTCATACATCCATCGTAGTCGTGCTGGTATCTCAGCATTCACTCCCTCTTCTGCAGCTTCCGCACTTGTAGTTGGCTCTTCATCCGATGAATCAGCAAGCAATGAACGATGCGGAGCTGGTTGGGGAGTTGCTTCTGGTGCTGGGGAGCAGTTCCGTTCCGAGTCTGGCACTTTCTCTGGCTCGTTCTCCTCCATCTGCAGATACTCTTTCCAGTGATTCCACTCTTTCTCGATTCTCTCCTGCATCTTCGGATCATTCAGCAAACTCATCTGATCTTGAACGAGAACTCCTCGCATCGACCACGGACCAACAATTACTGTTTTTGGAGCCTTGTGCTCCAAGTGCCTGAAGATGGATCATATAGGCAATAGCAATCTTTCAACAACAAAAAACATACCGTTTTGCCAGTGTCAACAGTGTCGGTTGTCTCTGAGCTTGAACTGAAGCGCATACTGTATTTGCGCCATGGACAAAGAAGTTGAGTCGGATTGCTGGAGAGTATGTCGGATACATGTAGTGTAAGTAATGCTCTCGAGTTTCCAATGGCACTGTGAACCATCTACCGAATCGCACGTAGCCGTCTTTTGTCAGATCCCGTTCCATCACAACGTGTAGTGCTTTGAAGAGAATCGTACGTACTTCGTAGCTAATCATTTCGCTGGAGGAAGACACCTCTTCGTCGACATCTGAAGAAAGTTCCTGTCAGAAACTGCTAGAAACCAGGAAAACGAACCGAGTCCCTCGCAGTGCTGCTTCAGAGCTGGTGGCTCTTCGTCGTACCAGAAAACCCACAACTCTTTGGGAGTATCGTTCTTGAAAACAGGGAGCAGTAGCGTCTCACTATTTCCAGTAGCTGTCAACTGCTTTCGTCTCCATGTGCACAGTATCCCATCCTAAACAATGGTTTTTTGGTATCTAAAGAGAGATTTTGGTTTCGAAAAACTCACAAGTATGCATTTACTGTACGCCTTGAGAACAAGGTCTGTGGTGAGTGGAACACCACGGGGAGCACTCGGTTTCGTGCGATAGCACTTCCACTTTATGCCTGGCAACTCGAGCAGTTGATACACGTTCGAGATGCAGTCTTCCAAGCTACCTCCGTTGCTCAACTCCGGGCGCTTCGGAATCTTCACTTTACGTGATGCATCCTTGTCGCCTTCCTGAATTATCTTTATCTTTCAAGCGAGAAAGTTAAAAAACGCACCTTAGAGGACGACATGTCCTCTGCGGAGTCACGGGCTGGTCCACTTCCAGCCGGTATCTTGGAAGCTTCGCTGTACAATTGTTGATTCTGTTGCGACGACACTTTAGCAAAATTTTCTGCAATAATCGGAAATAATTGATCGACGACAAAACGAGACGAGGGAAAAACGAAACGACGGGCGGCGGAACGTATCAAGAAATCGATTTTGTATCAGGAGAACAAGTTGAATCGATATTGTGATGGCAGAATGTATGGGATGCACGATGAGAAACGAAACAGTTTGAATACGAGGAAGTCGGGTTTGATTCCGGCTTTATTTCGATAAAAAGGGTCGAAACATAATATTGAGACACTGCTAATTCTATAAAATGTCGATTTGTAAGGAAAAACTGTAAATTGTGCTAAAGATCATTCGAGAAGAAACCGTAGATGCGTTCAAGCTGATCATATCAGAAAAAGACAGATAACGCGAGGAGGCAAGTCAGAGACACATTGTTATCTCTCAAAAACGAAGAGAAAGATACACTGCCCGCACATTGAGACAGATAACTAACTCACAAAACTCGGAATTCCCCGAATACTGGGTGGTTGAATAAAAAAGAATCCTTACGATTTGAATTTCCTAAATTTTGACCTAAATTGTACATGTCACAATGAACGCAAACCACTAGATCGAAGATCAAACTTTTTTATTTTGGGAAGGTTTTCAAAAATATAAGATATAATGATGACAAGTCTATAAAAGACAGTTTGCACACAACGACTCAGTAGTCATTTTTCGACGCATAGGCTGACGGGCCGCGTCTATCTCAGTCTCTCGAACACCACCCAGAGAGGGAGGAAAGACGAAGAGAGGAGACGGCGGGAAGAGGCCCCCCGATGTGGCTGCGTCTCGAGTCTCTCTTGGTATTTGTCGTGTCTCTCTCGCTGCCTCCACTGCTGCCCGCCGCAGGAGGCAGTGGCGACGCGGTCGCTCGATCAATCCTCTGCACACCTTTTCAAGAAGAGAGAAACCGAGAAGACACTGCGGAGGAAGGGCACATGTCCGGGCTCTCGGGCAGAGATTAGGGCAGGAAAGTGAGAATAAAGGGTTTAGGACACGTTTATTGAGAAATACCTTCACAAAACGTGCAGAAGACACAAGACAACTGCAGTTTGTTGCAAGAAAGAAAGAAAAAAGCACGAGAGATACAAAGTGATCCTCGGGATCGGGTCGCGAAACAGATGGAATCCTAGATGAGCATTGTCTCGTCCATGTCTCGTCGACAGAGCACCAGTATCGACTTGACGGGGCCACCGTCGAGCTGAGTGACTTTTCCGTCGACCGCCACCGTCGCACACTCCGTTTTCATGTTCACCTGTCCTGCAAAAGGATTGGATTTTAGAAAAACGAGACTCATTTGGGAAGTCTACCGAGGAAGAACTTCCCAGCCACTGGCACAATTGCAGGACAAGTATAGCTGAGGTGGACGGGCACAAAGTCCTTGTCACGGTAGTCCATCGCCTGAAATTTGTACAAATAGATGTGAGTGCAGAGAATGGGATACCTGTTCGTAAGTCATCCAGACATAATCATAACCCACTGTGGTCGGCGGCTGACGGGTGAGTAGTTGCATGGACCCAACAGAAGCTCCGGTGAACTCACGGTTTGCACTGCAAAGTAATGCATTGAACCAAGCATCTTAATGATTACTGACTCTACGAAAGACGCTTCGATCCTGCCCTGCTTGGACCATGCTCTTCCCATCACTGGCTTTCCGTGACGGTACCACAACGCGACAAACTGATCGGGTGACAGAGGGTGCTTCGGAGTGGACATCACATTTCTGAAGTTCTCTATAAGGTAAAACTGCTCAGATCTCTCCTCTTCTCACTTCTTGGTTGGCCAGACACTTCCCCAGTTGAAGTCTTCCCAGTCATTCACAATCGTCGGCATTCTGTGGTTGATGTTCACCGCTGTTGACGATTTCTCCTTCTCTACACTTTTCGGTTTGTTACCAGCAATTTTGCAGAGAACCAGAAGATCCTCCATTTTCTTGGTTGTTTTCTAAAATATTCTCTCTCATTTTCCTGTACTCTATGATGTCCAACCAGTTGCATATCGTTGTCGACAAAGTGTGCAATGTGACGATCGGTGTTCACGCATCCGAGCAGTCCTTGTTCTTGCCAGTAGACGGGTGCACTGTACTCGCAACGGACCATCTCGTACTTGCCTTCACTCGTCAGACTCTCCGCCTTCTTGTACATTATCCAATCGTAATAAAACGTTCTTTTTCGCTCGGCATGCTCCAAAATGAGTAACTGAATGAGTCCTCCAACGTCGGCGCCAGTGAATATCTTGTCGTCGGACACAAAAGTGCACTAAAGTAAGTGTTTGCGTTATCTTATGAGCTTCGATTCGACTCCACCTGCACCACTCCCGAGTCATTCCAGGCCCTCCCCATCACCGGTTTCCCGTGTCTGTACCACAACGCGATGTACTTGTTCGTCTCGCCGGGCGCCTTTGCAACATTGGATGGAAAAGGTGTTCCGACCTTTTGAAATGTCCAAATGTCATCTATGTTTCCCTGAATTACAAATCAAAAATCATGCATTCAAATCTTATACCTTTTCCATGATGAACTCTTTTTTGCTGGCAAAAATGTAAACTTAAAAATAAACTGATTCCCACGTTACAAGAAGCAACTTTGTTTGTTATCAAATGAAAATTGGACCAGTGCATCACGTCTTTTTGGTTTTCTTATACCCTAGGATCCAGGAGGTCACCAACCACGTGCCCAGGTGCATTGGCGATACGCGTTGATAACGTAATCTGATGATTATCCCGTCCAACCTCCGTCCTTCCGCGCCTCCCGGCAGTACTAATACACACTTCAGTCAGCTCTAAATCTCCATGTCAACTGTGAATATAAACATCAACATGAACATCAACGACATCAGAAAGGTGAGTAATTGATCTATCAATTGCAATTGGCAGAACCTTGTACAACAGAGTGTAACACTTTGCAGAACTAGTACTTTTCTGATCTTTTGAACTGTTTCCGTCTTTGTAGCCGACTACTCCAATCATATATCACTTATCGTTCTATCACCAAAAACCATCTTCAGATGCAGAACTTTGTTTCGAACATCTAGATCCGAAGTCGATGTCCTCTGTCCCTTCATTCTTTTCTAACTTAGAAATCCCCACACCTGCAACCTTCTTTGAAATGGCCGAAAAGAGTCGTCACTGTCTGCAAAGAAGACGAATCAAAGATAAAAGCCAGTCGCGCAGGAGTGCCCAGCTATCGATCGTCGTCGTTTTCGAACTGATTTATGATAGTCAGTCCCCCGTGTCCGTTTCCTTTCTTCTCGTCCGTATCATCATCCCAAAATGTCAGACCAAACGTCCTCCTCCTCCTTCTCTTTCCTTTCCAAATATTCTGCATTCGCTCCTTCGTTTTCGTCCGCCATCAACCAGTTCCCATTATTGTGTTCTGTTGATTTTTCCCTTTTTCTTTCCGCCCATCACGATCATCGTCGGTTTTATGGCTTTTACCGTAACCCATTTGATCGTTTCGAAGAAAACTTTTTTGTGAGATTGGTGAATTGCACGAATGAGGTCAAAAACTAGGAATGTGGAGGAGGATTGAAAGGCTGAAGTGGGTACCGTTAGCTCTCTGGAGCTTCCCATAGAGCTTCCAGATAAGTTTCCCGTTCTTAATGATAATAGATAATCTATCGCACCGTTCTGCACGTATTTCATCATGACAATCATATCTTCCCAACCCCCATCATCATCAAATTCTGGCGGCCACCTGTCTGCTTCTGATCTCACTCTCCCACGTGCTTGAAGTTCGTCATCTGACATTCCACCTTCTCCCAATTGCCCTTCTTCCATCTGAGTCAACTTCTCCTACCGTACCTACCAACTACACTCTCTTCTCACCCACGTGTCGCGTTTCTCCCGGTCAGTCGCCAGTCTCCTCCCACGTGGAACATCTTCAGAGAGTCTCTGACAAACTAAGCCACGCCTTCTGAAGTTCTCTAGTTTTCTGTGTCTCTTACTGTCTCTTCCTCTATAAACAGCAACGTCCGGGTCACGTTTGGCCTCTGTTTACCATATACTCGGTGACTGTCTGCTTGAAATCTCTCTAAGTCTGAAAATGCCACCTGCGCGACTAGATGACCTCGACTTCCTGGTAAGAAGATAACGCTGTCTACTTGATTTGCCCCTTTGTTCTTGAGAATAATCTATTCTTTTCAATCCGAGCTTAAAATATGGTTTCAGAAGTACGCAATGGAATCGTACGTTGCTGATGTTAACGCGGACATTGGCAAGACCACCATCGTCTTTACTCTTCGCGAGAAAGCCGGAGCTCTTGCCGAGACGCTGAAGCTGTTCCAGGTAGATCATGAGGAAAACCAGATTTCTTATCAGACATGGGGTGATGATATTGCGTCAGCGAATGATCTTTATAGACTTCGTCAAAAAGATTTATAGCTCCTCACTGTAGTTTTTTGATCAAAGGTGCAAATACTATGTGCAGATCAGATATCTGCAGGCCTAACTTGATAAGACCCCGTCTGCGACATTATCATCTAGTTTGAAACCACTGCGCACTCGACGATTTCTGATTACCGCAACATTGAGGTCGGCTTGCGAGTCACAAGATTCTGCAGCCTCCTCATCATATCAGCCGCCAAATTCCAACCAATTACATGCATGATTACACGTATCTGATCTGCAGGCACATGATGTGAATCTGTCTCACATTGAATCGAGACCTTCGAAGACCCACGAAGGATGTTACGAAGTCCTCGTCGAGTTTGCCGAGGCAGAGGATCATCGCAAGATCGAGGAAGTCATTGAACACTTCCAGCAAAAGGCCGAGAAGAAGGTGCTCGTTCAGGACTGGAATACCAAAAACAAACAGAACAAGGACTCGGTTCCATGGTTCCCACAGAAGATCAACGACATTGACCAATTTGCCAACCGCATTCTTTCTTACGGAGCTGAACTTGAAGCTGACCATCCTGGATTCAAGGACCTCACCTATCGTGAGCGCAGAAAGTACTTTGCCGACATTGCCTTCAACTTCAAACAGTAAGACATTTTGGCTCTTTCTCCACAATTCATCTCATTTCAGTGGCGACAAGATTCCAACCATCGACTACACAGAACAAGAGATCGCCACTTGGCGCACCGTTTACAATGAGCTGACTGTTCTCTACCCGAAATACGCTTGCCAAGAGTTCAACTACATCTTCCCTCTGCTCCAACAAAACTGTGGCTTCGGACCAGACCGTATCCCGCAGTTGCAGGATGTTTCCGACTTTTTGAAAGGTAAGAAACAACATCGCCTCTTCCAACTGGATTCTTCCATCCAGACTGCACCGGGTACACAATTCGGCCAGTCGCTGGTCTTCTCTCATCTCGTGACTTCCTCGCTGGTCTTGCGTTCCGTGTCTTCCATTCCACACAGTACATTCGTCACCACTCCGCCCCCAAATACACTCCAGAGCCGTGAGTTTTCAAAGTTTGCCGATCCCAATAAATTTCTTGTTGCAGAGACATTTGCCACGAACTTCTCGGGCACGTCCCCCTTTTCGCAGATGTAGAGTTCGCTCAGTTCTCCCAAGAAATTGGACTCGCCTCGCTGGGAGCTCCAGATGATATCATTGAGAAACTTGCTACTGTGAGTTCACTTTCAATTACAAGACAATCAATCTTCCGTCGTTTCAGTTGTACTGGTTCACAATTGAATTTGGAATTTGCGAACAAGACGGTCAAACAAAAGCCTACGGAGCAGGTCTGCTCAGTTCGTTCGGAGAGCTCGAGTACGCTTTGAGCGACAAGCCAGAGATTGTTGCGTTTGACCCTGCAATCTGCTGCGTTACCAAGTACCCAATCACTGAATACCAACCAAAATACTTCTTGGCTGAGTCATTCGCTAGCGCCAAGAACAAGCTCAAGTAATCCCCCATTCCCCGATCAACATAACCAACACTGTTTTCAGGTCATGGGCTTCCACAATCTCTCGTCCATTCCAAATCCGTTACAATGCTTACACCCAAAGAGTCGAGATTCTCGACAAAGTTGCTGCTCTCCAACGCCTTGCTCGTGACATCAGAAGCGACATCTCGACACTTGAGGATGCTCTGGGAAAAGTTGGCAATCTGAAGCTCAAATTCTAATCAAACATGTAAACATAACAAACAGTAACTTTTTCCTTCATTCCAATAAACATTTTGTACAAAATACATAAGTTTTCTTTCTGCTTGTCTGGCTGCCCTAAACAAGAGTACACTTCGAAGGAAGTGGCAAGACAGGTCGGCAGACCGATAACCGTCGATAACGTGTTTTGGACGAGAAAAAGAGATCATGTGTGCGTTGTAGTCTAAGGTCCACAAGCCTTAATTCAAAAATCTTCTTGCGCAACTACAGCCGTTCGTTGCCAGCAAAAAATTCAAGTTTCATCACTTCTACTCAAGACCATTCCTGGTGTAGCGTAATCGAGCGAACATCACAGGAAACAGAGAATCGCAGAGATCGGATGGGGTTCGAATGTTGAGGATGAGGATGCAACTGGATCTGGAAGCAAGAGATGTGACGAGACGCAGAGACAGGACTCGTCTCCTCGGTGTGGATGTCCATTTTGACGGCGAAATGCCATCCGCGCCGCCCCGTCGTTTCCTCAATCTGATCCACTTTGCCGTTTTGCGTAATCAACACCTCATATCTCTTTATTGCATTTCTGCACTTTCGTCTCATGAGCTTTGGTTGGGAACCTAAACATTGTAGTCCATGTAGTCTAAGTTACTTTCTCTTGAACCACTTGTTTCCGATCATTTGATAGAAAAGCTCCCTTAACAGTTATATTTCGGAATACTCTATTCAATTTCCACCAAGTTACTCTGTATATTTCTGTTCCAACATTCGTACAACCCGCTCCGAAGCTTCTTCCTCTCCGCCATCCCATTTCCTGCCCATCCGCTTATTAGGTAAATCGGTCTCACTTGTTCGGTTTCCACCTACGTCTCCTCGAATTGAACGCTATTCCTCCACAAAGAAAGTGACGAGGATCGAAGAATAATTGGCACCGAAAGTCGTCTTCCTGCAATTCCCAAAAGTTTCAGATCCAAAGATGAGGTTATGGTTACTAGGAATTCTTCTGGAGACTGTCTTCTGTGTAAGTGCTTTGTTTCCAGTGCATATACAATAAACCATTTCAGATGGAGCCACTCCGATTAGTCGAGAGATCTCACGTTCCGCGGAGAAGAAGTCTTCCAGCTTCCAGAAAATGTGAGTTAAGTGGGGATGGACTTTGAGAGAATGGATATAGTTGCAGTGAATTACGGCTTTCATCGAGATTCACCGCCAGTAATGGATAATGTTATTCACTCACCACTAGAAAATAAGAGAGTATACACGAAAGACAAGTAAGATTGAGGGGATTGCTCTGCTTTCTTCCAAATGACACCTTTCAGTTTTTATATAAATGCGATTCATCCGAAAGAGAAGGAAGCACTTTGTGAGTTTGTTACCTAGGCGAATCTTTGAAAAACTTTCCATTTGTAGTGTATGAGTCAATGTTGATCGATGGAAAAGGATCAGTAAATGATATTGATGCGTTCTTTGTAACTGCTCCACCAGCAAGAACCACTTTGGCTCCAAAACGTTCAGGAGATAATGAGCTGCCTGATTTTGTGCAAGTTTCCGAAGGGAGTGTGAAGGAAGATGAGCAGATGGTGAGGATAGACAGACCTCAGAGAGTCGACCTGAAACTGGTGAAGCTTCCTCCACAAATTGCTAGCACTATAGCACCATTCAAGCACAATAGTGTGAGTCGTAGTGATTCCTATTTATCTCTCTCTCACCTCACATTCTTCAGCCGGTACGTCGTCAACTCGTCGACCCATTTCCTACTCTTCTTTCACCGAACCCAGTTCGATTCCCTGCTCAGCCATGGCAGATCCCTCCACTGCATCCTCAAACCACTCCCAACCCACTCACTCAATTCTTCCAACCAATCCAACAACCTGCTCCTCTCGTCCCTCCCAATCCATTCTTCCCTCAACAACAACCTCAATGGACCCCACCTCCATTGCTTCAACCTAACCCGGTTGTTGCTCCTCCACCTGCTCGCAACGACTCTTTTGATCATTACATCCCAATCGGAGTCGGCCAGCCACCGTACTTGTTCCAGCAAACTGCTCCTCCACCGTTGATTGATCCACATAGAGTGAGCAAAGTTAAACGTTTCTTCGGATCATGTTAATCTTTCCAGCAACCTGTTCGACCTGGAGGATTCGCTCGTACATTCGGACAGCAGCCCATTCCACTACCCACAAACTCTGCTATTGGTACGCTTCGAAAGACAACTTTGCAACTGTTATCGCTTTCAGATACTGCTTTCAATCAAGCAAAAGAGCGAGAATTCAGTGCATTCCCTCCAAATCAGATCGTTAAGAAGGTAATAGAAATCAGCGTACAGAAAGCTATAAAGTCGAGTCATTTCCAGCCAACACCACCAATTGATTATTCTGTGGATAGTGTTGCTGTAGTCACTAAAGACCAGAGGCCACCTCCATTTGTCCGGTAAGATGCACAACAAGAAACGCCCACTCTGACCCATTAATTGTAGATCGATCCCCGAGAAAACATCGGAGCAGCTTCGCAACTTTGTCAAAGTCCATCCGCATGTGATGAACAATCTTCAGAAGCCTCTCATCTACCGAGGAAAAGAAATGGTGATTCCAAAGATGTTCAACTTCACGAATCCGCCTCCCCTAACCCGAGAAATCGCTCCTACACCTCCACCTCAGCCAGCTGCTCCCCAATTCCCACCTCAACCAGTTTCTGTTCTAGCTCCTCAACCTTCTCCAAAATCGTCTTCCTATTTCCCATTGATGAACCCTAATCAGAAACTGGATCTATGCTGCAGAAAACAGAGAGTTGGACCGTTATGTCAGAATCTTTGCAACTTTGATACATTCAATGACAAAACTGTAAGTGAGAATGTGATTTCTGTTCTGACATGGAATCGTTACAGTTGGTGGCTGCATTCCTGACCAATCAGTGTCCTGGTCCTCAACTCGGTCAAGCATACGACTGTGCATCTTCCAAAGCAGACCATTCCCTTTGCTGTGAACGGGCTGGACTCGTCTCTTTCCAAGGTGGAAAGTGCATGCCGTTCTGTAGAACACACGTGAACACACCGTCTAACGTGTTCGACTACTTCGTATGCCTTCAGGTAACCATGCCATCCATCACCCTCTAAACTCGTTTTTCCAGGTGTTTGAATCCATCAAAGGATGTTACCGAGACTACCAGTTCAGCCATCCGAATGTCTTCGGTGACTAATCGCCAGTTCTACTGTTAATATGTGACGATGACTTTTTCGAAAAAACGGGTCCATGAAACGATTTTTATTGGAAACAAATAAATTATCAATGTTCTACGCTACTGTTTTAAACTTCATACATTTTTCGGAAGTTCAATTCAGCTCCCTTTTTTTGATCGTTGAGGCTTTGCGCAATTCCCTTGACGTCGGCGATAATTCATTCACTTCATCAAAAAAAAGATTTTTCTCCTCGCCGCCGCAAGCCTTTGTGTTTTCCTCATAAACTATCAATGGCAACGTTTTTCCTGGAGAAATCGAAAGCGGCTAAAGGAAGCGGCGATCCCTGCGGCAGGCCGGTCACTCGTATACAATTGGATTGACGCCTTCCGCGCGCTTCGCTCGAAACGTGTTTGCTGACAGGTATGACCGCAGAAGCTTTCGTGTTGCTTCCGAACTTAACACTGTCCGTCGTCCGCTCGGCGCCGCCTTCTTCTCCCCCCACTGACCATCCACCCTCCGCGTCTCGGCCACCAATTGAGGTAGAGGAGAAAGAAATCTTCGAGGCGACATGCACTTTTATCTTCTACTTTATATTTTAGCAGGTTGTGTGATAAGCGGTACGTTTTCGGTTTTCTTAATAGAGTTTAAACTAGAGTTCTCATTTGTCATCTCCACCTGTCAAGCTGTCTTTTTTGTAAGACTACATGTGTCGTGACGATCTTTTGAATAGTCGAGACCAATCTAGATACGTTTCTCATATAGGTCAAGATGCTAGGCCGCAAGTACAGACCTTTTTGATTTCGTTCTATGAGAAACTGAAAAACCACGGCTTGCGTAACAAAGTGTTTCAACCATCCTAATCCTCCCAACGTCTTCAGCCAATGCCAAATCCTCTCTTGATTGTGATTTCTCTGACGATTGCTGTTGGGCGACGACACGCGAAGAGGAGCAATGGGAGATCCGTAGCGGCGATGAGATGGATCTGAACGAGTTCCGCAAGATCTTCTTGACTGGAAAGAGCCGTCCGCCGCCATCGGGAAACTACGCGATTCGGATTGAGAACAAGAAGAAGTCCTCGTTGATTTCGTGTGCAGTGTGCAGTGCAACGGGGCAAGCGACAGTCAAGTTCAGGTACTAATAGCCATAATCCAATCAGCGGTTGAAGCGGCGCTCGGTCCGATATCCGTTTCGTGCGTTTCGACACGCATCGTTTGCCAGAGAATGAATGTGATACGGGGCGGAACGGGGGTTCGAAGCAGTACGAGAAACGGGTGAAGTTATGTAAACTAAAATACTTGCAGACACTGGCAGAGTGCCAATGCAATGCTCAAGATATGCTGGCAACTGGAAGGAGATGGGAGTCCGATGACAGAGAACTGTCAGATGGCGAGACATTCAAAGCAAAGTAAACTGAACACGTACAAGTTCAGAGACATTGAGAAGAACAAGAACTTCCGCGTGAGTATCCCTCGCTCCCATGCGAATCAACAAATGTGATGTTTTCAGTTGGTGTTTATCGTTGAGAACGCGGATGCTGAAATCACCGCGGGACATGAAGCCACCATTATCGTTGACCGCATTTCCGTCGACTATGATTCATGTGATCATGCAGCGACTCATGAAGTGGAGGGAAACGTCACGAAGAAGAGAACGAGGCATAGCAAGACAAGACAGGTCGTAGGGATTCAGCATTTCTGCTAACAGAGAATTTTTGTTTTCAGAAGGCTCGATCAAGTGTGACGTTGGACAAATTGGCACAGAAAGATTTGAAGATGAAAGAAAAATTGAAGACTCAAGAAGACAAACAGGCTTACCTCAAAAACGTTGATCAGCAAATCGCCAAAGTTGTTGATGAAGTGAACGCTAAACGTAAAGGTTCTTTCAACTTTTTCAGACGCAATATCGGTTTTTTTAGAAGCCGCCGCAGCTGCTGCTACCTCCACTGCCAAAACCATCACTCCACCGTCCCCGAAAGCTCCTGTAGACCGTAATAACTTTTATCTGAGATGACATGACTTTTGACAATCTTTTCAGCACTAACGGATCTTCTGGGAAAGGGATTTGTTGATTTCCTCGATCCAAACTATGAATCAAACGATGAAGAGGAAGCTGATGACAAGGATTTTGATACTGTAAGAGCACATCTCCATTGGAATGATCTAATAAGCTATATTAATTTAGAAAGATGTGAAACCAAAGTCTCTACCAGTTCCAGCGAGTACTGCTGCCCCGATCGTTGCAACAAAAGCACCTGGAAAAAGAGTTGAGACCTCCAAGAAGTCAATTGACACCAACGGACAACCAGTGAGTACTATAAACATAGAAAGATTCTGAATGTTTGTCCTTGTAGCTTCACAAGAAACTGCAGCCGGTTGAGCACCTACCGATCCGTCCAATTGTCTCGGAGAGTATTTTGAAGTTCCTACCGAAAGGAAAACCAATGCAAGTTCCGCAGCAGAACGGGGCTTTCAGTCTTCCATCACCACAAAACCATCAGTGAGTATTTCCTATGTACGTGAGAAATATCGTCTCACAGAATCCCGCTCGGAATCCCATCGACCTGTTCAACTCCAGGAGGGTGTCTCTTCGAGAAAGACTTTTGCGGATGGACGACACCTGCGGGAGTCACTAACAGATTCCATTTGAAGAAAGGTGGGATAGATCAGTTAGTTGGTAACTTATCTGAGGTTTCAGTTCACATGTCAAGTTTCGCCGAAGCAGTCGTGCCAACCGGTGAGATTGCAGTGATGGAGACCGAGACGAAGATGACGCAAGCACACACGGTATTACTGTTATGACAACACGTTCTATTTATGGTTCATGCCAGATCATCTTCGACGCACTCGAGTTCTCAACAGGAACCCGTTTGATAGCTTGTTGTTTGGCAGGTGGTCAGTTGACATGTCCGTTTGCCACCCCCTCCGAGCAGTCTGGAGTCTTGTGGCAGTTCTCGAAGTTCGAGTGTCCTGTGAACACTTCGAAGGTATGTTTCAACTTCACTCTATGTAATCTTTCTTTCCCTTTCAAGATTGCATTCATCTGCGAGAACTTTGGTATCACCGACAACATCTGCGCCGTCGACAACATCCGAGTGCACACCTCAACGGACGTGTTCTTCCTGGAAGCGTGCCAGAAAGACAAACTCCATAGGAACTGATTCTCGACTTTCCGACTCGATCTCGTTCATATCTGATGTCTATAATTATTTATTTACCCATGTACACTCCCTACATCCCTCTTCTTTTCTTTTCTGTTCCTCAGGAAACAATGCGTTCGAAACTGTGACGTCGAGGGCGCTGGAGAGGGACACAAAGGACAGGAACTAATCACGATTTCAATGTTTTCGTTGTTCGCGCTGCCGTGGTTTCTTTAAGAGTTCTTCGTTAATAGGAAAGAACAAAAACAGAAGGTTTCCTTTTCAACAAATCGAATTCGATCCGATAACCAGCCAATTGAGAAATCAATCACTGTTTCATTGATCAGTGTTCAAAAAACACCAATTGCCACGTCATAATGACAAATAGAGAGGTTTCATCGGGCGTTCGCTGCTGCACTTATTGCGCAACTTTCCCTCCGGAACAGAATCTGGAACTGGTCCACTTTTTCCTTCCGGTGCACTCACTGCTTTGACTTATTCCGACTATATACCTCCTCAACCTTCCTTCCTTCATCTGCTGCCATCCGACGTTTTCCGCAATCTGTCCGTGCTGCCATTAAACCAGTCCGTGTCATCGTCCCCTTTGTACTGAAGGTGTGTGTATGCATCTCTGACTGCTTCATCTGCAGCAATGTGTGTTTTTCAAACAGTTTTGTCTAGAAGACGTCAGGGTGTGATGAATCCCAGAGGTGACTAGAAGGGTCGTGATGCCCAGCAGCTTCGTTTTCTTTTCTTTCCTCCTCCCCGTTTAGTTCCCTGCTTAATTCACACTGCTGTTGCGTTACGTTAAGTTGATCTTTCAATGACATCCGTGCGCTTCTTCGATTCGAATCGCCTATCTATCTCCCTACTTACGTTCTCACCGCTTCCTTCCCTCCTTCCGTTTCCTCACCCCATGTCCGGGAATCTTTCGTCTAACTGTCCGTGTACCTGTTATTCGTGTTTTAAAACCACCCCATCATTTTTCATTGCTTCCATACGAACACACACAAATATTCATATTTATTACACCTACCGTTTCCCCTTTCTGATATTTTCCAGTTTGGTCTGACTCGTCCTGTTACTGATTCTCATTTCTCAGTTTTCAGGTTCCCTGTGATTATGAATTCCATCTATTTTAGGCAGAAAAGAGAGAGTGTGTTATTATTTTCTCCTAAGATTGAAATTTGAGATAAGAACGGTGATGGTGATCAGCTGAGGGTTCCTACCGTAACTCAGACATCTGCTGTCTTCCTTATTTTTGTTTCGATGAACCGCCCCCTTTTGTTCGCATCAAGTTTATCATTGCGCAAGGATTGCCTCTCTGAACCTCGTTGACACTTGGCGAGCTATCCGCTGGATCGAAGGATCGTACCAAACCAAACCAGTTGCCGATGAGACCATAACGAGGTGATAAATAAGAGGCTTCTGGCAATGTGACCCTGTTATGCGCCACGATCATTCCTTCCCGCCAATAGGATACCATATCGCCCCTCGATTTACATACGAAAATTGATTGAGGGAGACAGTTGAAGACGGACAAAAAAGTTGTGCGCGGGTGGCAAACGGGTTGGTTGCGCAACGCAAGTACACCTTATCTCGTACTGAAGATACGCCTCATTGGAGACAAAAGCCTCAATATTTGGTTTCGTACACTCTTTCCACTCTTTATAGCCATTGTCACCTTTTTGTAAGGTAGTTCGTGACATAGTTAACGCTGCGGAAAGGCTGTAACTGCAGGCGGTTCCGCTCCCTCTGTCTCTCTCTCTCTTTCTTCATCAAATTCAAAGTGTCCCACACTCCCTCGGCTTCCTCCACCTTTTTTCTGTTTTCCGACCCCACCTCGTTTCGATTTGAAGCCCTCAATTAACGCTTACTACGTTGTATCGTGTCCTTCGTTCAACTGAATAACACAAGAAAGCCGGCGGGCACCGGGTTCAGTGAAAACCGACTCGCCTCTCTGATCTCTCCTTGCGATGCTATAATCCTCGCAGATCGTTCCGTCTCGCTAGTATTTTGACTTCTTTGTGTGCGGCTTTAGCCCTCGATTCGTCACCTCGTAAACCGACACCCTCCTGCACTAGAAAACCAACCTTGCTGCACGGATTAGGGTTGCAAACTACTTCACACACCTCCATCTTCCTTTTTTACCTTGTAAACTTCCAGGTAATGCGAAAACTTGAGCAGTTTTTCGACTGGTATGGACAGTTCATCGCCAGGAAGCCGTTCTTCTTCATTGTAAAAACTCTCGCTATTCCCTGATTGATGTTCTTTTCCAGCTTATACCAGCAATACTCACTATTATATCTACCTACGGATTCCTGTCATTTCACAGTCAAGATGACATTTGGGACATTTACGCGCCGACAAATGGGTTGTCGAGAGTCGAGGAAGCCGCACTGAAGAGGTTCGAGTACGCATCTGGATCACATCATCATCGGATGCAAATCCTGGTGTCGAAGAAGAACCGAGGGAACATTCTCACTAATGAAGCCCTCGAAGAAGTGTCTCTGGCACACAAGGTCAGTTCCCTCCTGACCTTGTCTGGTTGATTCAGTCCATTCCATTCCAGTTCGTCGCCGACAACATTACCGCATGGGACGGCCATCGTCAGATTGCTTACAAAAATCTCTGTGGCATCTACTGCAATGACAGCAATGCCGCCGTGCTTGCCTTCCTTCAAGCCTCTCTCAACGACACCTCCAGAACTTCGTTCAAGTTGACTTTTCCAAACGCAGAAGCTCTGCAGAAAAAGATCTTTGTTGGCTACTCAATTGGTGATTTGAAGATTGAAAAAGGTTTCGTGACAGAGGCAAAAATGGTTATTCTGCACTACATGGTAGATACAACCATGCCAAATGGGAAACAACTGGCAGAGGACTTTGAAATGAAGATCAGGTCCTTCTTTGCTTCCATCTCTGATGCTTCACATCATATAAAATACTCTGTGCTCTCCAGGACTCGGGAGTTAGAAGAACAAAGGTACATCTGCTAGTTCTTCAAAGTTCTACTGTGTTTTGTTCAGAGCAATCACAATCACTTCTCTACCCTTTCTAGGACTCACTATTATCGTTCTCACTGCGTTCATGCTCCTCACTCTTGTCAGACTTCCATTATACACAAGTCAGCATTGGGAGGTATATGACATTGCTTTTAATCTCTCATTGTTACTTTTCTGAATTACAGAGTATTGCCGGAGTTCTGTCCCCTGGAATGGCACTCTGGACGACTACCGGTCTTCTCTGGGGACTGGGGTATCCATTCAGCAACATTCTAACAGTGGTGCCGTTTTTGGTAGTGACTATTGGAATCGATGACGCTTTTCTCATTCTTGCTGGATGGAGGCAGTCAACGTACGTTTTTCATACTATCACGGATAAAAATATGAATTAACAGGAAGGGAGAGTCTCTCGAAGTTCGATTAGGACAATCCGTCGCCATCTCGGGAGCTTCCGTGACAGTGACCTCAGTAACCGGTATGTAACTAAACCTGAATCGGTTTCCTGAACGATTCACTGTTCACAGATGTCGCCTGCTTTGCCACCGGTCTTTTCTCGAACATGCCAGTCGTCCAACTATTCTGTCTTTATACTACTGTGGCCCTTGCAATTGACTTTGTCTATCAAATGACTTTTTTCACAGCTCTCGTCGGAATCTTTGTGCGGAAGCAGGTGGATATCGAGAAGGAATTGGTGAAAGTAGAGTCGAAGATCGAGAAAACGAAGGATGTTGAGTCCTCTACTTCTTCCTTGGCATCTCTTTTGACATTCGTTCCTCCAATTTGCCAGGAGGCTCATACAAGAACTCTCCTTGAAGTGTTCATCGACTTCTTGCACACTTGGGTTGCTAAACTCATTGTTATCATTGCTTTTGCAATTCACATTTCGGTAGCGAAATCATTTTCACTCAGTTGTTATTATCCATTTTCAGATCTGTCTCGCACTAGTCTCCCACGTGAACACTGACTTTGATATGGAGAATCTGTATCTGGAAGACTCTCCTTTAACAGATATCTCAAGAAGAATGCAGAACTTTGTGCTCGGGGAGGCATTTGTCGTCAACTTTGGAGTCTATCCAATGCCTGACTTTGATAATGCAACCATCCGGGAAAAGTTTGATGAGATGGTGCAGAAACTGGAGAAGATGCCAAATTACGGAGCAGGAAAGGAGAACACCAACTTGTGGACGAGAGAGTATTCGAATGTATGTTGAAGGGTTACTGTCTCTGATTGAAACATGTTGAGTTTTGCAGGCGGTTGCATTCTGGGGAGAGACTGAAGACTTCTGGCACAAAGAAGACATGGTAAGCAACTACAGAGAGTATGGAATGGAGGAGAAGTACATTACCATGTCAAATGACACAAACGGGGATGAGATCATCGACGGCTTTTTCTTCACAATCACCTACCATAACTTCTCCAATTTCCTCCAAGTGGAAGCGTTCCTTTCTGACAGGAGAGACATTCTCAACAGCTACTCGCAGTATTTCACAGTCCTCTCTCACCATCCATTCGAGAAAGTTCCCACTGAAAGCGCAGCATCTGCTCCCTTCAACTTCATATCTACTTCTGGTTAGTTGACTCGGGTGGAAAGTCATATGCTGATATGCTTTGCAGTCTCTGCGGTAGTCCTGATGTCCCTTCTGGTGCTGGTGTTCGTCATGAACTTCGAGGCCATCATCTCCGTCGTCATTTCAATTGTCTCAATCTGTCTCGGCATCGTTGTCTATCTTCATCTATGGGATGTCAACCTCGACGCAGTCTCTCTCATTTCTATGCTCATGTCTATTGGATTCTCTGTGGACTACTCTGCTCATGTCTGCTATCACTACTTTGCTCACGTTCATATCGATGTAAGTAAGACAGTATTATTGTCTGTCCGCTCCGTCAACCGGTGCCCTCGGCCGCACAAAACAAGAAATTTCAGCGGTTCACCTTTTTCGTCTTTTTTTCGCTCATTTTTTATAGTTTTTTTTCAAAGTTTTGTGAAAAGCGTTAAAAACACAATCGTCTGAATGTTTTCACAAAAAAGTGTAGGAAAAACGGTCAAAAATAAGCAAAATAAAGGCTGAAACAGTGAACCTCTGAATGTTTTGTGTGTCCGAGGCCACCGCGACCACGGACTCGAAGGTTGACGCTGTACTATCAAGCTAATAATTCAAGGATACATATATAAATTCAAAATGTTCAGGAACAATTCTGGAGATCACACGGGTACGCAGAGACAAGAGATCGTCTGCTAAGCACGTTCCGAGGTGTCGCATGGCCTGTAATGCAGTCTGGACTGTCTACGATTCTCGGAATGTTCCCATTGATGTTTGTTCGTGCCTACGTGGTCGCTGTCTTCTGGAAGACCGTCATCCTGGTCGGTATCCTCGGAATGCTCCACGCCCTCGTCCTCCTCCCCGTCATCTTCATCCTCACCCACGATGTCAAACTTCTGTTCCGACGGAATCGAACAGTCTCCCCGACATCTCATTCGATGGAATTGGCTTCCTAAGTTCACTGTTTTCTAGAATATCTACTGTAGACTGTACAGGGTTACTGTAGTTTTCATTGTCTGTATACCAATTCATTCCTAGTTCTTGTCTCTTGATTTCAACGGGTCATCAACATCTCATTGATCACTAATTACTGTTTTCAAAATTTATAAACATTTGATGTTATCATCGGGTGCAATAGAACTCTGGAATAGAAATCTGAGGGAAAAGTACAAAGTGAACTAGTAGTGGATATGGAAAAATGGAGACTAGGGAGAAAAAGGAAGCAAAGACATGGAAAGGGGGGCAAAATATGACAATGAGTCGACCAGCGGACAGAAAATGATTGGGGCTCCGTGGAAGCATCAACAGCACTTCTTACTCCGCCTTCTCTGCTCCTCGTCATCATCGATCAGTCGAATCGAGCGGTTCGCGGTTGGAGCTTCAGCGACAGAAGTTCGTGCGTGTTCAATCATTTCTTAAAATTACAAACTTAGATTTTTTTCAATAAAATGGACACTCACTTTCAGTTAAAGCTTCGAAGGCTTCGGAGATACCTCGGTTCTCCTGCGCGGATGTCTCCATGTACAGTGTTCCCTCTGTCTCGGCGTATGCTTCGGCTTCTTGCCGAGTTACTTGTCTATCTTCTTCGAGATCAATCTTGTTGCCAATGACTAGAATTTCTGCAGTTTTTCCGAGGCATGTCTTGATTTCCAGAACCCAGTTTTTGACCTTGTCGAATGACCGTCGGTCGGTGATGTCATAAACCAGAAGCACGCCGTTGCTTCCTCTGTAGTAGATGGGGCCGAGTGCGTGATACTTTTCTTGTCCTGCAGTGTCCCAAATGTTCAGATCGGCACGACAGTCGTCCACTTGAACCACCTTACTTTGGAAGCTGGCCTGAAGAACGAGTTGATTTCATTTTGTTCTAACACCGAAAAGAAAGTATTCACCTGGATTGTTGACAAGTGTCTCGGGCTGAATTTGTTCTCAACGAACCTCAGCACAAGAGACGATTTTCCGACGCATCCCTCGCCGAGCAGGACTACTTTGAACTTGAACTCTCTCTGCTCCGCTGCGTCGTCGGGCATCACTCCTGAAAACGGGTATTTGGAGATTCGCCAGTAGACATAAGAGAAAGATATGAATACAGTCATTTGGACTGAATAAGCAGCAATTGGGGAATGTTAAAGTGAGATGATAATTTATTTGAGAACAGAGATCAAAATCACAAAGTATATAAATTAGTCACAGCTGTCCGCACTGGACGACGACGATCGGGAGCTTCGGCTTGTTGTTGGCTCCAGTTGGGACGTTCTCAATCTTTCGGACAGTCAGCATGCCATCGAGTACTCGTCCTGCAATAAAAATGACCGGTCAGATGATCGAAGGATCGGTTGTCGTCATCAACCAGCTTGTCCCGTATAAAAAGGTGATAAAGCGTGGATAAAGCTAGTCGTCGATAAGATATGGCACGTTTTCTGGTACTTTTGTCTCTGCTTTTGAGTGCAGTTTCTTCCCAGACACTCCTACCGCTTCTCTACGGAAACGCCGGGATCCCTAACCCTTACTTGCAGTATGTGACGACAACTGTCTCTCCTTCTATGTATCACCAACATTATCAGTAAGATTTGCAAGCTAGGAGAAGGTTCAACACTGTTTTCAGAAACTTGGGATGGCGAACTAATGATCTTGGAGACATTTATCACAATCACAACCCTTATTCGTCGTTTTTCGTACTTCAAAAGTCTACATATCCATAAGTTTTTCAGAACACTGTTCCTCTTGTAATAAATGTACCTACCGAATACTACGTGTTTGTTGTCGAGGAAGTCAGTCTTTGCGCACGTGATAAAGAACTGGCAGCCGTTCGTGTCGGGTCCGGCATTCGCCATCGACAGCATTCCCGGTCCAGTGTGCTTCAGTTCAAAGTTTTCGTCGCGGAACTTTGAGCCGTAGATACTCATCAAACCAGTTCCGTCTCCCTGAACCACAGATTAACGCATATTCAGAACGAGTTTGCTTACATTCGTAAAGTCTCCACCCTGGATCATAAAATCCTTGATAACACGATGGAATGTACAATTTTTGTAGCCATTGGGCACGCCGTCCTTTTTGTATTCTCCCGTGCAAAACTGCCGGAAGTTCTCTGCTGTTCTGGGAGTCACATCGGCAAACAGTTCGATCTGAGAAACACAGAATGGTGTGGAAAATTTTATAAAAAAGACTCACGACGATAGTTCCAATCGGAGCTCCTCCGGCGGTGACTTCGAGGAAGACGATTGGATTGTCCGGGTGACGGAGCTGCTCGGCAAACTTATCGTACTCGGTCATTCTGGAAAATTATATAAAACTTGAGTTGCTAAATAAAAGAAAGCAATTGATGAGAAACGATCTTTTAAGATTAGAAACGATTTTAGGACGGGAAGAGAGCATACTTTTAGAGCAAACTTGATGTCAGCAATTGATTATTAAATAGCTATTAAAATAAAACAACAAAAAAGCAGTAAAAGAATATAAACTTCGATTATTTACAAAATGTTTTGAAAATTAGCGTTCGAAATCAAAACGAAACAAATCGGGTAAAAAGTGTGCGGCACTCTTGCAAACACTAAGCCCCGCCCACAAAACCGCGCCGCAATACAGTTTTAAACTTTTTTTTGTTTTTTAAAAATAGAATTTAGGTTCTTTTGCACTTTTTTGCATCTAAGAATTTTATTTAAATGTTAAAAACTCGGAAAACTTTTCATTATAACTCCTGAGCTACAGATACAAAGATTTTGAACCAAAAATAGGACATAATATAGCCAGAATACTGTAAAGTTACTAAAATCTTCTTAGAAACGTTAAAACTCGTTGAATATCTTCAAATCACTTTTTCCACTATTACTATATGTCTCCTACTTGCAGGAAAACTTGTAACGATGTCTTCTCGGAGAGGGAAAGCGTGAGTTCTACGGATTTTGTAACTCTTTCCATGAATTTTGGTTTAGAAGTTCTCACATCACGTACGAAGACAAGAACGATGATCTGATTGACGAGATCAATACGTTCCACAACCAGGATCGTCAGATCAAGAAGGGAGCTATCCACAAGAAGAAGACATTCGACCGCGCGGAGGAAGTACTCAACGTCGAGGCGGAAGCTTCTGATAGCAGTGAAGATGACGGATCGGACTTTGATGACGACGATGTGAACGGTGAATTTTTTTTAAAGCTAGCCAGTAACTTGTATTTTCAGACATCACCGACAACAAATGGGGAAAGAAGAGAAAGGACTTCTATGGCACTGGATTCGTCGACAAGGATTGGGGAGGCATGCGAGAGGAAGAGATGGAAGATGCTCAACTAGAAGAGGAAGATGCGTTGACTCGTCAGAAACAAATCGACAAATCAACTGCAGCCATCGCTGCTTTGTTCGATGACGATGAAGAAGAAGAGGATGCAGATGAGACTGTCGAGGTGAGGCTTTGTAAATTTTCCTAATTGAAACATCGTTTTCAGGTGGAAACTGCGCTCGAATTCAATGAAACGAACGCCAAAAGAAAGAACAAGAAGGTTTCGAAGATCCTGGAACAGTTTGCAGCAAGAGTGAGTTTATTATCTTCATTTTTTTTAAATCCCTGCTGCATTTGAATTCATTCTGCCTTTCTACTCTGCATGATTTATCTAATGTTTTCACTAGAAACCACAGTTCTTTTTGCTAAAGATATCGAGTTCCACATCGTATCGTCGTCAAGGTTAAGTTCCTCTCTCCGTTTTCTTCCCGCTTTCACTAACTGTTCTTTTTATTTTCCACAAACAACGATGGCTAGTAGATAAGCGGCCGTCAAGTCGCGCAATCGGCCCATGATTACGTCAAAAACGGGTTGCCATCATCATCACAGCTTGAATCGAAACGAAACGATGTTTCGATTCTTTCTACGAAGATTCCTCGCTGACAAAACAAATGAAATCTAGCCTCCAGACGGTTATGTGAACATTGAAAAGAGAAAGTTAAGTGTCTCTTCTGGTCGTCTGCTGGCAGATTCTGACAATGGCTCCCGTGCGGTGTTTGGTCTGTATCAGTATCCAATCAGAAGCAGTCGTGTTTTGTTCGTTCATGTTCACCTGCCCCGCTGTTTTCCCTCTTTTCTCTCCAGTTCCTTTTCTAATCAACGAGCCAATATCAAGTATGTTTCTGGCTCTCGTGACCCACTTTATCAGTTGCTGATAGCGACTATACAATCTCGTGATCTGCGGTTCCCAATTCTCGGTGTCAATTTCCTCACCTCCGGAATCGTTCAAAAGTTCTCATTCAATTTCTTACAGAAGCGAATCTTCGATCTCGTCGTGAAACCTCTCGAAAACGTAATCAAGCAGATTCCGAAATGCGCACTGCGATCCCAGCTGGTCTACGTAGCCCAAACATACGCGTCGTGAGTCGATTCATCACATAATCGTCGTTCACACAGCCATTCTTTAGGTATCTGATGAACACTGCGTTCTTGTTGAGTCTGAAGGCGAAGCAATTCTCCAAGGAAAAGCTGGAAGACCCGCTTATCGACATTCATCCTGCCATGGAGGCGCTGAAGCGGCTTGAAAAGGTGAGCGGAATGAGGGGAGATTTCAAATGTATGTTGTGTTTTATAGAAAATCACCGAGTGCGAAGATTTTTTGCATGCTCACTCGGATTATCTGGATGAGCTAAGAAAGTGGGCTGAATCGGAGCCCGAGAAGATGGAAGAACTCATTTCCAAAGTCGGAGATGTGCAGCTTACCAAAAAGAACTTCGCGGCGGGTCTCAATCAGGTAAGAGTGTGTTCTGAGAATCTAAGAATCCTCGAATTGCTAACCCTAGCGTTTTTGGCTTTCTCCCTTTTTCCATCTCACATTTAAATTCGAAATGGCACTCGCTTCTCCAAAATGGCGGGTTTATGCTCATTCGGTGCAATTCGTAGTCCACTCTGTCTTTATGTCAGGAAATGAGCCTTCCTCTTGTTTTCTTTTCGTTTCGTGATTCATCCAATTAGTTGCTCCTTTCAGATCTCCTCTTCTACCAACGAAACCTCTTGCGAAGGCCCCGTCACCCATCCACACTTCACCCCGATGGATCCAGATGAGAAGCGCAAGGCATCTGACAGAATCTCGAAGAACCGAGAGTACGCCGAACGGAGAGGAAAGAAGAAGGCAAAGACTAGCAAGGTGGGTACACTTTCTTTTAGAGTTACCAAAAGTCCAAGTTTTACAAATCATCCTAACCCATAATTAGTAAACGAGGAGTATACTTGTTTACTTCTTTTTGTCACTCAGTGAGTCGGCGTGAATAATCACAGCGTTGGCACCTGCTCTGTGGGGTTTTGAAGCTTTGGTGTTTGCACACGGCGATGATCTTGATGAACGGACATCCATCTGATGTTCCATCCTCTTCACTCCCCTGGGACATCGATTAGACTCATGAAAAATGCGTGCATCTGTCATTCGGACTCGTCCATTTTTGCAATTCGCTTTAGCTGTTTTGTTTCGGCTAAATGAAAGATGGATAATTGAGATAATCCACAAAAGAGTGCGACAGTGCAACCCGAAGGTAACTCCCACCTGGTCTCGGGGCATTTATCAGATTAGTCTTTCAAGCGGATGTGCCGCAAGCAACAGCTCCTCTGTTCTAAATCTTTTTGTTTTCAGACCAAGAACCGAAGAAAGGTGCACGCCATTGAGAAGCGCGTCAAGTCGCAAATCGGAAACGTCCGTCGTGAAATGCAGAAGTACGCCGGAGAGACCAGCGGAATCCGTTCCTCCACGATCAAGTCAACAAAACTCATTGCGTAGGAAGGTGTGTTGTCTGTAAACACCGATATCTGTTTTCTAATTTCCTGCTGTCTCCACTAGGTGAAAACTCCCAAAATCCGTTAACCTCTCTAGTAAAACTATTTCCATCGTTTCTATCACAATTGCACCTATTCACATCTAACACGATACTGTCTGATCACTTGCTGCATGCGCACTCCACGACTCCGACCCACAAGAATGTCCTAACTTCAAATTCAGATAAGAAACTCCTGACTTTTTCAGGCTTTACACAAGCTTTGGTCGACAATATTTACAAAATTCAAATATTTATGAGTGTAGTAATATTCCCACCGGTAATAGGGGGTAATTCGAAATAAGTACTCTTTACAAGGCCGACGCAGCATTATTTTCTACATTTCCAACTCTTGTTTGTTCAATTACGACCCCGCACGAATCGCCAGACGCGGACTCGGGACACATCGAGCCACCACCTGTTACTTGTATCTGACCTTGAACATCCGTTCATCATACTCACTAATCTCCATTGCGATTCTATAATATGACAGACATAAGTGTGAAATTAGTGAAATGACTGGACCGTAAACAAGTTCTTCTGAATGCTCAAATCCAATTTGTGACTGTTGTCATAACACCAACGCCATTTTCCAACTTCCGGGATGCTTAGGGAGAGCAAAATGACAAGGAAAAGGACATGCATCTCACATAGACAGCCGCCAATTGTGACGTGTCGAACATTTCCTGTTGTTTTTTTTTCTCGCCAAAATTCGTATAGCATACGCCCGTCAGATGGGAAGCATGCGTAACCAAATTACCTGCTGATAGAGCCGTGCCTGCCCGCGCCGGAAACATAGCTGCTGGTGTGGCGCATGTTTGATTGTCTTCGTGTCGATGATTCATCCCTCTGCCCGCTTCGTCTCGCTTCTCGTACCGTCGTCGCCCGCCATATTCTCGCAAAAGAAACATCGGTGGCGATAGATAGTGGCAACTCTTGGAAAACATCGATAACCAGCCAGCCGTTTTCTGCCGTCTCCAGTGGAGACTCTCCACCGACCTTACCTCTCTCTGTTACCTCCCGAGACGTGTGAGAATGCGCACTCCATTCTGTTTCTGACCAGAAACAAGGGACGTCAATAGAAGGGACGTCTGCTGCTACACCCCACAGGGCACTCACTGCACTGTCCAATTGTTTTTATATCTTACTTACACCTTCCTTCCAGTCATAATGATTTACCTTTGTCGAAACTTTGCACAAATTGTCTAATCATATCTCTAAAAGAGAGTCCACAACACAAACACCACTCATATGCAGTTATAGTTGGGGAAACAAAGTTGGTGTTTGTATTGCGTGCTCTGCTGAACCTATCAATCAACCGCTATCAGTTCTTAACAAGAATTCATCGAGTGTTGTGCCATTCCTTTGCTTTCCCGCAAATCTCACATATTCCAATATTTTTTTTCAGGATTCAACGTCTTTCCAACTTCACCTGCTCGTTTCTGTTACTCTCTTTTCTTGTTTCACTTCTTTTTCCTTTACGTTTGTTATCTTTCTGTTGAATTTGTTCTCTCTTACCTTTCCCCTTATCTTTTCTTTCCCAATAAAGTTCCTTTCCCCCATTCTCGTCACTTTTTCTCTATAATTTTTATCGGCTTGGTCCGATTGATATATTTTTGTTTTCGCGATTGTTTCATCTTCTTTTCCTTCAATTATTACTTTCTCTCACTTACTTTCACTTTCTCTTTCTCTTACATGAGCCTTCTTTTCCCCCACGAGACCTCGATTGCCGGGGCAACAGTCTGCCCCGCCCCATTTCGCCCCGCCCCTTCCGCATGTTTCCCCCTCAACTCACTTCATTCGGCTCCTCGCCTCGCCTCCATCCCTCCCTCTCTTCTGATATCGCGCGACACATATCAGTCCCCTCCCCTATAATTATTGCAAGTCTGCATTGCTTAGCAACTGACTCAACTCGACTCAACTACCACCTGCTCGCGTTTCTCCATGTTTTTTTCTACTCTGATGTTTCCGATTCCCATTCGATTGCGCCGCACATTTCTTTCCCATTTCAGTCGTAAAAAACGAGACCACCTCCTTCCTCCGCAATGGTATTTCTCTTAGAGCAAGCCATCGTTCTTTTCATTCGATCGGCACCCCATTTTGTGTTTTTTCTCTCGTTGTCGATTCCTCCGAATCGTCTCGAACAGTGCCCCCAGCGGCGACGGCTGCCGCCCCCATCTGCCTGCTCTGTCCTCCCATTTTATCATACGTCACATAGCCACCTTCCGCTCTTTCTCATTTCTTCTTTGTCTTACTATTATGTATATACTTGTACTTTCAGATCACTAGCGTAGAATGCATAACTACCAACAGCCACAGGCTAAAGTTCTCGGTGAAGGCGTCACTAAGTATGTAGATGGAGCTCTTTTTGTTAAAACGGTGAAACATGGTGAAATTGAAGTCCCCCCGGTCGCCACGAGACTCAACTATAGCGGGAAAATATTCCGTCCAAAGGTAAATGATATCCTAATCAGAATTCTTTTATCCATTCATTCAGGCAGAGTTAAAGATACTGTATAGCGCCCAGTACGATGGCAACCGGTATAGAGCTACATCTGTTGTTCATCCGGAGGATCTGAAAACTGTTGTTGGAAAACTCACATTACTCGACAATCAAACTAAATATGGACACGTGACACCTATTAAGCCACAGTTAAATTCAAAGGTATTCGTCCCATTCTCGGCTCGTTCAAACGGACAACCTTGGCACGGCAATGGAGCAGAACTCCAGAAAGTGTACACTTTGAGAATATTCCGTCAGGAAGAAGCTCATGGATGCAAGTATGTCGCATGGTCAATCGTTGAGGACCGCTCACCCCAAAACTTGTCGTCTCAGCACATGGACAAAGCCACTGTTTCGACGATGACGAAGCTTGCTCAACCGACTGCCGTACTGCGACAATCAGATCATCAAAGTGTCGAGTTCGTGAAAGAACATTGTGGCATCATCTACGAAATTACTGATGAAGGCGTTATTTCTGTCACGTCGCCGACTTGCCAGAACACGTACTTCCCTGCAAGTCTCTATGAGGAGTGGATGAGACCAGGACGCTTCATACAGTTTGACGGACGTCGAGTTTCCGATAACAAGATCTCCAAACTAATGGGTAGCAACCCTGTAGACTTGGGCGCGGTGAGTTTATCTTATCACCAAGAACAACATAATTGTTATATTTTTCAGATCTATCCCTATGCTGTCCTGCCTCCCCTCACTTTGTTCGTCCCTGCTGTTGTGAACAAAGTGAGTACATTGAAGGCCGCATGGGCGTGGAATGACCACGTTGGTCGAATTTACATCCCGTGGATGGCCATGGACAAGCATATGCAATCGAAGCTAGCACCATTCAGCACTGTGCACCTGGAGATTGGCTACAACGGAAAGCACGACGACATCCCTTGGGTCGCATCGAATGCGAGCCTCTGCGGCGAAGAAGAAGCTGCGAGCACGTTGACAGAGAATGCACAAATGCTGAAGACCGAGGACGGTTGGAAGGTACAGACAATCACAGAACCTACGGGGAATGCGAGCATCTTTCTGGTCAAGTATGACGAGAACCGCAAGATAACGGCTTTTGCCAAGGACGTAGACTTGAATGGCGGGCTTCCACCACTACATAGCCTTGTTCGTGTCACTCACTACACTCAAGAGCGGCACGGAAGACATGCTCTTCGAGCAGTCTTAGTCACTGCGTTGGATAGCAACGACAAGCCCAAGCACAGTCATCTCGTTCACATCGGTAGTCGTCGCAAGCATTGCCCTCCGTTGTACGAGCAACCCACACAGAAAAAGGAAGTTGTCGTAGAGCAGGCCCCGCAGAAACCACCACCACCACCTAAAAGTTGCTGGAATCTCGCGAAGTTGGGCACTCCAAAGAATACATCGACTTCTTCTCATCTTGCCAACGAGTTTCCAGCTGTCAACGAGTCTATGGAGAAGAAGGAGGCAGTGAAAGCTGCTCCCGCTATCCCTGCCATGGTTCCAATCAACAACATCCCCTCGTTTTCCGAGGAACAAGATCGCTTGCGTCCTGTTTCTGTTTGGAGTGGAACTCCTGTCGAAGCGAAACCCGAGTCAATGTTCTTCAATGCGTCTAGCTATCCATCGTACACTTCCACTTCAACCCAGAACAGTTCTTCCTACTTCTCGACCGCAGGAGATCAGTTCATCTGCAATGGGTTTGCTCCTATTCAATGCTCAAGCGCCATTGTCGCAGGACCGACCTCTGATTTGCGTAACACTCAATCCGAATCGTCGTCTCCTGGGCTTAAGCTTGATGAGGCCGCAGAGACCAATATGTGGAGCAGCTTAGAGCCAACGACAAGTGGATACGGCAACTCTTTCCAGTGAGTAGCCCCAGTTACAGTCCGTGTCAGAACAGTGTTCTTTTCAGATTTGGCTTCCCAACTATGGAATTGCCAATATTCCAAAGGTTGGCTCCTGGGAATGAAGCCCCGGTTGATGATTCGAAACCACTTGCAACCACCTCTTGCCCATGTGAAATCGAGAAAATGCTCTCGGAATTGTGGACCAATCCCAATTTCATCAAAGCCTTCGCATCAACTGACCCAGCCACTTTCCAGAAGGTTCAAGAAAAACTCAATTCATCTCCTCATACCACTCGTAACGCGTTTTAGTTGCAAAAAGTATCACTTTTAGATCACATTGATCACATTCCCTATCAGATTCACCCCCTCATCCATCCAAACTTTCTCATTTTTACCAAATCTTCTCATCAATTTCTCGAATATCACTGTTCCCTCGGGCTTCTTCTTACTGACGTTCAACGTCTCGGCATAATCATGTTCTGTTCTGCCCTTTCCCTCCCCCCGCCCACTCCTTCCCATCCCACCGAATGTCTCGAGCCCAGTGTGCTCCACCTGCAGATACTCACTCGATCTTGTTTCATCCTTCATTCTGTACAACTTCTATCCTTTTTTCTGTCGACCCTGGCCTCTCTTTTCATATTCTTTAAATCGTATTCCACAAGGTGTCAAAGTATGCCAATGTTGACGATTTTTCGTTCCTCAATTCCCAACTTTGTCAGAAGTTTTGGAGTTAATAAATGTCTTGAAAAGTCGAAGAATCAGACCTGTTCTCTAAGATGTTTCAATCCAAGAGAACATGCACCGCCATGATGGATTCATTTGTATTTCATTGCTATTATTACTCGATCGATATTGGTTTTCTTTACTTTGTGAACAATGAAACTAAATATTGGAAACTTATGAGAAAGACAAACGAAAAGTGTGATGAATTGAGATGGGGGAAGGTGGATTATAACCGTAACAGGAGAGAACAAAGCGAGAGAAGCGGGAAGAAGACGACAGACGAATTGCAGAAGTCAGTGTCCCGGCAGTAACAGTTGATTGTGTCCACGCCGAGTACTTCTTCTTCTTTACAGTACGTTCGCATCTTCAAGTGAGGCTCGTAGACACTGCTGGATATCCTGCAACGTGCAATTAGTCAAAAGAAATTATTTGATTCTTCCACTCACGTCAGATTCTCGCATCCTTTGCTCACATAGTGATTGTTCACGAGGGACTTGACACAAATATCTCCGTAACATACGCCAGTATCGCAGTCATACGGTTGATTACACTGATAACATCTTAGTTTCAATACTGGAAGTCAGGTGTGTTCAAACGCTATTCAGTGAGGCACGAACCGTTCTCTATGGTGTAGCCGACTGCTTGTCGACTCCTTCCAGAAGAAGAAGAAGAGTAATCTTTGTAAGCGGAGGTGACGAGAGAAACTAGCAGAAGCAGAAGGAAACAGAGAAGAGTCGTCGGCTGCCTCATCACATTTCAGTTCTGTTGCACCTGGAACATCAGGATTACTGTACAGTCTGGGTTTTCAAAGGTTGGAGTGAGATTAGCGTTTGATTCTTTCAGGTACCAAAAAGAGCAGGATACTAACACCAAGACATCAAAGAAAAATGTTACTAGAAAAAGAGGAACCGTGTTTAGTCAGTTTATACGTTTTCAAGAAGAAGAGGTTGTAGTGGACAATGATACGCCTAGTGGTCCTTAATAACCAAAAAGAACGAGAGAAATATTTATCCGTGTCCCCCCTGGCTCCACGCAGTCAGTCAGCCATCTCCGGGGACGCCGACGGCCGCCATCAATTATCTGCTGTTTCTCTCTGGAAGAAAAGAAACAAAACGGAGGGCGAGAGCGATTCGACGGCACGAACCCATCATGGCGGCGCCCGCCCTCTTATGACTATCGCAGTGTTGGGCGAGTAACAAAAAATTGATGAAATCCGAGATAAACGCGGCCAGGAGATGAAGAAGAAGCAAAAGAGGAGGAAGGACCAGGACTGCTCGTATTGAGAGTAAATATTGTAGAGAGAAAGCGCACGGGACATCTCGAAATGAAATATGAGGGGGGCCGAAGACCGAAACAACTCGAATTTATTCATTATTAAGATGAAAATGAGCAGGACGGAGCAGGCGGGGAAAGCTGGAGGAATGGGGTTGATCAAACATTTGCAGAAGACACCTGTCAAGTTATGATAAATAATAAATAAGGGCACTCCTTGTGGACTGCGAGATAACTAGGTTTCAAGAGTACATATCAATGGACAGCTCTAACGAAATATGCAAATTTTGAGGAGAGTGACGTATCCATTAAAAATGAGCGCATTACTCGGTCTCCACATTCTTCTAGAAGCATTTTATCTCTATTCTTCAGGAACTCAGGCTTGGTCAGTAAAAGAAGCATATGACATTTGGGATGATTCTGAAATGTAAAACAGAAGAAAGAGGAAGATTTGAATGCTATGAGTGGCTTTATTAGAAGAAGAAGCGGCCTAAAAAGAGGCGATTGGCTTGGTTAGGGTGGAGAAGTGCTCACGGGGAAGGACCGGGGGACCGAGTCGAGAAGTCTTTAATTGCGACTGAGATGTACAAACAGATGAAGTCGCCGCTCTTCGAGGAGAAGTTGTTTCATAAGTTAACAACTCCCTGGAGAGTAGGTCAACTCGACGAGTCTCCCGCCTCTTTGATGGACCGGGCGACGTCCATCCGTCCGGCATTCGAGCACAAGATTGACTCGAGTCCCTATTTGTCAGAATCGGCGAGAGATCCGGATATCGAATAGGGCGGGACCGACAGGTGAAACTCGCGTGACTTGCAGGGGTCTCTCTGCTTGGTTTCCGGTACAAATTATCAAACGAAGCGGAATCTCTTCCGGTGCTGACCAACTGGGTGGCGAAGGAGAAGGCAAAGTGCAGACGAAGATTAGTAGTTGTGGAGGAAAAGAATCATGGTTGGAGGAGAGAAAAAATCAAGAAAAAGCGGCCACCGGGGAATTGTGAACGAAACAAACGACGCCGCGCAAACACGGATAAGAACGAAAGTATGATTTGGGAAAAAAGAGCAAAGTCTTTTTACCTTGATGGTTTCAGTTAGTTGCCTGTTCGTTCCCTATTCATCTTCGTCAACGTGTCAAACGGAATACAAGAAACAACCCGAGACCACCGAGGCACGTACGAAACACGTCATAGTCGTTCACCGTCAGACACTTTGATGGATAACGAAGCGAGAAAGATATAAGGTTTCCTATTCTTTTTGCAAAAGTCGGTGTCGGCTTCAGCTTCGTCTTGGACTTCGAGGAGAAAGTGATAGATGAGGAGGAATTGGACCTGAAGGAGAAGTAGTCAACGAGCAGGTGATAAAATTGTGGAGGAAGGGTGGTGATAAAACAAAGATAAATTGACACTTGTGCGGCTTTTATGTTAGTTTCAGACCAAGCGGCCATCTTGCTTATGTGCATGTGTAAAGAGAGTCGGCGCACAATTTCTGGGCATTAAAAGTGACTGGGGCTGAAGCGTGCCCTCTTTGATTCGCTCTAATCCGATTTCGTGGAGGCGAGAGCTTCGATCCGTAATCATTTGAGACAAGAGTTCTCTTGTGACTCTTCTCGCCGCCCTTCATTCATCATCTCCTGTCAGAAAATCTCTGTTTTGCCAACCAACTGTCTAGGTTCATTTCGTCTATCAATCGGTAAACGATGACGTCGCACTTTCGCTTCAACGTATCCGACGAGAGAACGAGTAGGTGGCTTGGTGATAAGCGTAAGGATATCAAAACGGTGATAAATCAAGCAGTCCGGCGCCATAATGGCGGCGACGATTCTGAAGCGGGAGTGGAGTGAGTCCGGTGTGAAAAAGTGATGGCGCAGGCAGCAGCAGCACACCGTCTGTTCCCTTCTGGATTTGTTGATTTAGGCCAACACCTTGATATATTGCCTTCAGTCTACCTGGATATATCACGGTTTCATCGCTTTCCCTTCTTTTTTTCCCCTTCGTCCTGTCATATCATCTTCGACCGTATCACATTTGGTTTGGATGGAAACGAAACGAAGGATGGACGACTACGCTGTTCATCGAAATTGACGACAATGGAATGAAACAAACCGGACAAATGGAATGAGTGAATTTGGCATTGTGATTGTTGCGTAAGCTGGAGAAGAAGCTTCGTGACGTAACGGATAAAGTGTCTTTTATGAGCCAATGAATGACACGATGCCGGTTTGTCGTAAACTTTTAGACGTTCGGTCCTGAACAAATCTTCCTAATTAGTCAGCTGACCACCACATCCCAGAACCTCAAGACAGAACAGGATGTCTTCTGATCAGGAAAAAACCAGTAGAACAGATTCCCTCAAAGGTATGGAGGAATTGGATGTTTGCAACAATGTTAGTTCAAAGTGATTTATTTCGGTTCGATTCGCTCCGACACTTTTCGCCAAGCAGCATGTGACGCAGATTGTTATCTGGAGAAGCGGTTCAAGAACAGGTGAACCTGGGCCTGGCGCCGTACACAAACAAGTGGCAGCTGGATTCGAGAAGACTCTTATCATCCTTGAGATCCGTTGAATTCTGCACAGGTGGTTGAAAAATTGAACAAGCAGAGAATTTCAGATAAGGGAAGACGGAACTTGGAAGAGTGGAACTTCAGACCAAACCAATTTGTGAACAAGGAAGAATTTCAGAAGTCCGAAATTCAAAGATCAACTCATTGAGACCCTCCTCTAACTCATGTTTCCATGCTTTCCCGTTCCATTTTCCTGTCATGTGCCCGCTAATCGGTGGTAGGAGAAGGAAGCGACCATGTCCTTTCGTTTCCTCGGATTCCACGCATCATTGCAACATTTTCGTCATAACCTCGTTAACCCAAATCAGTTGGAAGACGCCCGCACGGAACTCGTCCGTCTGTTCGGTTCCTCGCACGAAAAAAACTCGAATACCGTTTGCCATCGGACGATGTTGTTTCAAAGAGACTCGCCGGTTAGAGTTTATACTATAAGCCACGCCCATCCGGACGACGGATGGCCACTGCGCGCGGACAGTGGGCGGAAGAACTGCGTAGCAGAGGCTTTTCGGTTTTTCTACCCTATATATGGAGGTGGGGATATGCGATTAAGGACAATCACAAAGCCTATCCATTTCCTCATTTTGTATTGCATCTCTTTGGCAGGCACTCCATTGAATTCTCCTCTTGCAGATGACCCTCACCACGGCGACGTCTGGTGCCATTGTCTTTTCGGGGGCTACTCTCTTAGTTTCCCTCTTTGCTGCCGCTTCGCTTTACAGCCAAGTGTCAAACATCTGGAACGAGCTTGATGCTGAAATCGCCAACTTCAGAGTGAGTTTCGTTCCAGAAAACTTCTTCAAGGTATCTGTTGTTTAGAGCCTCACTGAAGATATGTGGGTTGACATGGTGAAGCTCGGAGCCGGAACTGCCTCAAACAGAGTGAGACGCCAGCAATATGGAGGATACGGAGCCAGTGGAGTTCAGCCACCAGCACCAGCTCCAAACTCATACGGAGGATACGGAGCTAGCCAGCCAGCCCCGCCACCAGAGAAGTTCCCAGATGGTATCCCGAACGGAGGAAACCAGCCAAAGTTCCCAGGAGGTGGATTCCCAGATGGACCATTCCCGAACGGAGGAGGACCTCGTGGAGGACCACAGTGTCAGTGCACTGTTGAGAACAGTTGCCCACCAGGACCAGCTGGACCAGAAGGAGAAAACGGACCAGATGGGCAAGACGGACAGGATGGAGTTCCAGGATTCGATGGAAAGGACGCCGAAGACATCCAGAACACACCACCAACCGGATGCTTCACCTGCCCACAAGGACCACTCGGGCCACAAGGACCAACTGGAGCTCCAGGACTCCGTGGAATGCGTGGAGCACGTGGACAACCAGGACGCCCAGGAAGAGATGGAAACCCAGGAATGCCAGGAGACTGCGGACCACCAGGATCTCCAGGACTCGACGGAAAGCCAGGATCCCCAGGAGGAAAGGGAGACGACGGAGAGAGACCATTGGGAAGACAGGGACCACGTGGACCACCAGGAGAGGCTGGACCAGAAGGACCACAGGGACCAAATGGAAGAGACGCCTACCCAGGACAGGCTGGACCACAAGGAGAGCCAGGAATCCAAGGATACGGAGGAGCTGCTGGACAGGACGGGTAAGGAAGAAGGAAACAGAACAAACAGATGTTCAATTATGAATTTCAGACCAGAAGGACCAACCGGACCAGCTGGACTCCCAGGAAAGGATGCCGAGTACTGCAAGTGCCCAGGAAGAGAGGGAGACGCCGGCCGCACAGCCAGAAGTCACCGCAAGTTCCAGTTGTAAATGGAAATGTGTCATTCGGCAACGAAATAAACCTTACTTCTCTATTCTTTGTTTTTCAAGATTAGAAATGAGCGGGAACTCGGAAAAAGCAGAGCTAAAAAATCAAACAAGCTAACGAATCGGGGAAACAACTAGACTTTGTGTGTCACAGACCTCGAAAGAATAAAAGAATGGCAAATTGAAAAAGGAGAATGAAGGAAGAAAACGGAGAGCATGGAAAAGAGAAGAGTTCCGATAGAAATCAATCTGAATTAACTTAAGCCGAGATTTATTTGTATTCTTACGAGAAGAGGTGGAACATATACTGGTTCCGATCGAGACGCTCATGAATATATTTGTGAGCAGCGGAGAGTCAAAAAGGTGTGTCTACACAAAGAAACCTCTTTTCAAAAACCAACGAAATCAAAACTAAAAAAAGACAGCAAACTGTGTTTGTGTACTATGGTATTCCAAAAAAAACGGATGCTGTGAAAAATAACTTTTGGCCCGTTCCGTTGCCCTCGGGAATCGGATGGTGCGTATGTGTGAGTGTTGTGTTTGTTGTTGTTATCGGAACAAGATGAATAAGAAGAGGAAGGAAGATGAGCGAGGCACGACGGAACACGTACGTTTTGAGCGTGCGTCCGCATACGAATTGGCTCCGCGCCCAGACCTGCTCTCTCGTAAAACCAGCAAGGCTTGGCAGAGCAAACCGATCCGACTATAAAGCTATAAAGTGCAAAACGAGTAAGGGCGTGTGGGCAGGAATCAAGAGCCGAAGAAAGAGAGGGTGTCAAAACGAGACAGACGTGTTCACTCGACCGAAACTGATTTCTTTTATGTATTTCGGATTTGTTTGGTTTGGCACTGCAGAAGAGAAGTTTATAGAAGCTAATTGAGGATGTTTTGCGGAAACCCAGAATAGTCCAATGGTGTTTCGAATCAAAGCAAGCAAGTGCACAAAACACTCTCGGGACTGCTTGCCGTGTTTGCTGGAAAGAGTCGCAGAGATCGCGTAAATCGAATAATAATGCAATTCGCCCGGGCCTCTCGTGTGCGTAGAAACAAAAACGACGTGTGAGGAGCGTGTCTCGGAGCCAAAGAGCCAAAGGACCCACCAAAAGTCGAGGAGATCCAATTAGAACTAGGAGAGGGAAGAAGGACTACGCGAGGCAAAAAACAAACAATTGACTCGGAAAGGAAAACATGATGAGTGGGAAGGACTTGGAGCCAGAAACCAATATATTTTATGGGGCTCTGCTTCTTGTTTTCTGTTGGCATGGGGCAAGAAGGTGATTATCATTTGCACCTGCTCAAAGTTAACCCGATTCTTGTTTTCATATTCATTATTCATTATTAAGTTAGTTGAAGGGACTCAAATAAATAAAGAACAAGTACTTAGCACTTGGCAGACTTGGACGACTTTCTCTTGATTCCCAGAGCACGGTTGGCCCCGTCGATTCTGAGGTTCTGAAGGGAACGACGCTTGCGTCCTCCTCCTCCGCATCCGCAGCATCCACATCCACATCCACAGCAGCAAGGACGGCAGCAAGTGCAGCATCGGGTACAGCAGCATGTTCTGCAACAGGTACAGCAACGACGGCAACAGCAACAACATCTGGAAGTTTGAAATATGTCCCTAGATGAATGTTAGGAAATCAATGCAAGGCTCTGTAAGAGAGGGGAGAGAGTATTCGAAGATCCATAACAGGAGTTACCTGGGTCTACAACAACAACATCCACATCCACAACCTCCGCAGCAGCCACAACCATTTCTCTTCACTCTAGACGATGAGTTCTCAAGTGTGTCAATGGCTGTGGTTGGGGTGGATGCATCTGTCCCAATTGTCGCTAACTCTGTGGAAGACACTGGAAGAACAGCAGAATGTACCTGAAGAAAAAACAAGTTCAAAAAGTGTTCAATAAGCAAAGCGAACCTGAGAGACCGCCACAATAGTTACGATGGCAACAAGCACAGCGAGAACAGAGGATGTCATGATGAGAAAGAGAGCGGAGCAGACGTTGGCTGGATGGGTTCCTTCCGTAACTGCTCCCTTTTATACGGTGTCATTGCCAATGCCGTTGATCCAGAGGATTGCGTAATCATTTTGCGGAAGAAGGAGAGACTGTCAAAATGTCTCGGCTCGACCAATCAAACAAATCACTTTGCATGTTGTATAACATATCTTGTCGATTTTTGATCAACTATGTCTACATCACTCCCTAAATACCATAATGTGCGAGGTTATAACTCGACAACCAACAAGAAAACAACATGTGAAAGTTGGATATTCTTTACCAGGAGAAGCTCAGCTATCCAGTGATGTAAGTATCAACTATCCTTTCGAAATTTTTGTGACTGCGGTCAATACCTCAGGTATCGATCTCGATCGTCAATACATTACCCTGCGTACACTTCTCCCCTCTCATCTCTGCACCCTCCTCGATCTGCACGCACTCTCGCCAATAATAGGTGGGATCAATAACGCGCGCGTTGTTCCCCAGCGTTGATAGATTTTCTTCCCGCAACGTCCTTCTTTTCAGTCAGTTGTATCAGATGTCCATGTTCTTATGGAGTCTGTTTTTGATTACTTGTTGTATCGGATGTCCATGCTTCTATGGAGTCTGTTTTTAATTATTTCCCAGTCCTCGGTTGGACAAAAACTCTTTTCCCTTTCACGTGCTTCGCCTCTTCGTGGCGAAAGGGATCAACCGTTTCTCTTCGGAGAATCGGGCCAAGAAGCACAATTCAATGTTTTCCCGTTTCTGTTACTCCGATTACTTATGGCGGAAGTTGACTCGATAACTTCAAATCGACCCGTCCTATAAGACCAAAAGAGTTTCACACACAAGGAAAAGAGTAAAAGATTCAGGAACTTACCTAGTTCAGAAGTCCCTCATATATTCTTTGTCTTTTTCTTCAACAAAACACAACTAGCAGATCCTTAGAATCGAGTAAAAAGACATCATTCTCAAATAGTTAGCTGATCAAATCTCGAGGGCATAACACTGCCCCACTACTTGTGTCTTCGCACCTACCTTGTTTCCCCTATTTCCGTCAAGTGGCCGTCTATTTTTACTCTTTTGCCGCCCTCAAAGTAACTGTATTTTATTTTTCCTGCAGAAAACGAGCGGCTCGTTCCAAGTGGTCACACTTTACTTTTCGAACGGATGCTTAACGGGATACAAGACACGTAATCGAGTCACGACTTCTTGCCAGAGTTAGACACTGTTTGTACATGTCTTGTTGGCGGTTGATCACTGCGGATTATTCAAGTCCTTTGATCAGCGGTCACTGAACACAAAACACAAATGAACAACCGAGCAGGGTCATGTCACTGAACTCGTTGTCGTTCCCTTATCAAGCAATTCGTACGCGATCTAGTTTGATTGCTGGTGCAACTGATCAAAGATTACAGATGCATTCTTTATAAACACATCAATAGGTACACAACAATATCAAGAAACAACATATGAAATTGTTTCCTTTGTATGTTTTCAGCACAGGCAGTCCCCTTCTTTCTCTTCCCTTATACCGGTCATACACGTTTCAAAAGCATTCCTGTGTTCTTTTTCGCTCCTCCTGAGCACGAAAGCACTGCCTGAGCAAGCAAACTGGCAACTTCCGCTGACGTCCAAAATGTGTCAAGTGTTCTTTGCGCTTTTGCATGCAGACTATCCGCCAAACCCTGTATCGGAACTGAACTGTCCGCTGAAATAGTAAACAGAACATGGCGGTGGAGACGTCGATGATCTGTTGATCAACGCATAGGAACTAGTTGGCGTTTCGTTGAAACCCCCCTTCCTCACAAACATCGTATCGTTTTCCTGGGAAGACGATGAAAAATAATCATCGACAGTGTCCTTTCCTCTCAACATGTTTTTGAAAGAAACGAGACCGACGGCTGTTTTATTTTCCTCTTATCAATAGAGCAAAGGTGGCGGAAAGATGTTGATCTGTCCCTCTGCCCCAGCAATCGAGTGCACCAGCATCAGCAGAAACGAACTGCATCTGAAAATCTGGATCGTTGTCGATCGAATGGTCTAGAATAGTCACTGTTTTTTTCCCTAGGTCTCTCTAACAACATAAACTACAAACGCTGACAACTGGAGACTGACGGATGGTGACAAAGTTTCGAAAGTCACGTAATCGGGAAACCCCTTTTCCCATTCGACTTGATTCCGTTTCGCGGAAAACTGCCGGGGTTATCATCAATGATGTCTTATCACATTTGCTCGAGGAAACCCTCATTGCTGCAGCGTTTTTCAACGAAACCTCCCTCGCAAATCAAAAGAACATGAAGACACTGAACCTAACGAGAGAACTTCGGAGGAAGATCAGAGATCCTAGTGATAAGGGTGATGTAATGAGAAGAGATACTTTCAAATACAAGATGACAGGTCGATTTTCGAAAGTTTGGTTGAACATAGTTCCAAGTTTACTAGGTTTAGTTGGAAGACGACTCCGTAGAGTCTTCTTGCTCAAAAGAAGAGCAAGCCTGATACCTAAACCATTGTCCATCTTCTGCAACCCATTCCACCTAACGATTAGTCGTTTCCTGCTTCATTCACCTCTGAAGCAAAATGCAGAGAAAACCCCTCTAAACGACCTCAAGACACAGAGGAAGTAGTCATCTTTTCCGAGTACTGGCGTCACTCCAACACACATCAAAACCACGCCATAAACGGGGCCACAACCGCGAAACATCAAAGAGATTCGTCTAGTTCTAGACAAGTGTCACGTGGGTGTCGAGGTCGCGGTGCGCCCGGTGCACAAATGTTTATGAAACAGAGTCCCGGGAGCTGGTCGGGCAAAGAGAGCAGTTGCAAGCGAAGAATCAAAAGAGCGAGGTGACCCAACGACTAGATGATATCCATCGATTCGTCCCGTCGGTCAACGATCAGTGGCGGTCTCTTCTTATCACGCCATCACGAAGTCTGTTCGTCCTCTTTCCGATGTCTCGGAAACCCCCCTTGTCGGCGACGAAACCATTCCGCAGCCCCACGTGGGGAACAAGTCACGTGGTCAGTTCTAGTCGGGGGACTCCTTCTCGAGACGGATTGGGTACGTGCAAACCACAGAAACTACGTAATACAATCAACCTTGTGACTTTTATGGGTGTGAATTTAATCGTTTCCCCGGTTTTCCGATCTTCTTCTTCTCTTCGAAAAACAAGAATGTCAACAACGAAAATGGACGAATGGGTTTGCAGTTCAACGTCTATAAACTGATGCAACATGATTCTGAAGGAACATCAGAGAACAGTCCGAAACGACTGACGATCATCCGATAATCGAGAGACAGACTGAAAGGAAGGCCGGCCTGGAAAGGAAAGAAAAGGTCGTCCTGCGGAGATAACATGGTCCAAAGTCCAGGAAGATTATGCGGGGTGCTCCCAGGAAGTCCTCGAATAATGCGGTTCTAATGCTTAGTTTCCAAGCCTCATTTCCTCTCTAAACCCACAATCGCCCTTCTATTGGAATGGATGTGTAACTGATTCGTCTCCTTCGTCGACCTTCCTTTCTTCGCCCATTTTTCCTTTGTTTCCGGTCATATGATGCCATGTTCCACTGACGAGACAAGTCTGTCCGCGTCACCGAAATCTGCTCGTCAAACTTTGGACCAGTCGACCGCCCGGAAGAAAAAACAACAGAAATGCCAAACTTTTTTGCTCTTCGAATGACTACGGTAGATTTTAAATTTCAGCACTCTGTTTTAGAAATCTACCGTAGTTTTCGCGAAGGCGCAGCACGAAATTCAGTTTTTTCAAAATTTCGCTGCGAGACCCGAGCGCCGCGACTCGCCGTGTCTTTTGCGCGAGAAGTTCGATTCCGTTTGATTTTTATCCATTTCCAGCGAGTTTTGCGAATTGAAACATTAATGCTGCGCGGGAAAAACGCCAAGGGGCCGATTGCGCCAGGAAACAGCAAATTTCGGGGTGTTGGCTGAGCGGTTTGCACGCGCTCGTGACTCTCTCGGACCCTCTTTTACGCACTTACTCTCATCGATTTGTCCTTTTCCCCCACTCCGAATCAAACTTTCTATTCTCGCTACAACGTTCATTCACTGCAAATGTTATTTTCTGTCAGCTGTAATAAACCTAGTAGGGCAAAAGAGAACCAGTTCCCGCTAGTTTCCTCTGTAAGACCGTTGCGACCATGCGAAGCGATTCTTGTCCATCGAAACAGACGGCGTGACGTCTTCACGGCTCCGCACGTTCTTTGTAGTCACGTGGCTGTATTCTGTGCCTGATTTCAGAACCGATCAACACGATAAGACTGTCTATTGGCGCATCCCCGCGACGCTCGCGCCTCCTACGAAAGAGAGGCGTAGCCAGAAGAAGAAGAACTCCCTCTCTTCTCCATCCTACCACCTATATAAACCGCCCCACTTTTGTCGCCACCATCCACCGCTGGCCCGGGGGCCAAAGTTCCACTTGCTCCGCCTCAGCGGGATGCCCCATGTATAACCAGCCCGCCCCGCTTCCCTCTCTATCTTCCCTCCCTCCTCCCAGCCAGACATCGCATCTTTCACCGCTGCCTCCTCGTAAATATATATTCATGCATAGGAAGGTCGGAATCAATCAATAGCTTGATTCTTGCTTCTTCTTTTCTCCTCCGCTGAGTGTTTTAATTTCCTCTCAGTCTACCTCTTTCTTTCTCTTTCCGGAGTACATCACATTGTTAAGCAGCTTATAGTCGGTCTGTGTGAACGGCCGTCGAGTCAGGCCAGGTACTAGAACTACCCGATCCGTCAACAAACTCTTCGATTCCTCACAGTCTTTGATTTTTTGTATATCGTTTCTCTATGTCAATATTCGGCTCAATGACCTATCGTCTTCGTTTTCAGGCTCCCCGCCAACTTTTCCACCCACGGCGTTACGCTGTACCTAAACGAGAAGGATGATGTTCGAATATGAAGAGGATGAGGATCCGATGGAACAACAAAAACAAGAAGAAAGAGAAGAACAATTAACACATCATTCGACGGATCACTCCGGTAAGTCAACAAACGCCTGCTTGTTCTTATCTCGATGTATAGTGTCTGTTTCACATCGAGGGTATTGTCAGAAAGGGGCCAAAGTACGGATTGGGAAAGGAATGGAAGAATCAGGCTATGATTCGGGCATTCATTGTAATGTTACAAAAGAACAACTGGTTTTTCGTTCTTCTCGCCCCCAATCGCCTGATCTTTGTTGAAAATTCTGAACGATATCATATCACTGGGAAGTGTTATCAGAAAACAACAATTTGTTTTCAGGAAGTCCTCAGGAGAATCCGTTCCGTTTCTCGTACGATACTGGGAAACGAGCCGCGTCGATGTTCGTGACGCCGTCGTCCGAAGACCTCATCGCCTACGGCACCAAACATCTGCTCGACTCGCCCACTGCTGTACAGGTATCGTTTTCGTTTTCGTACTTTGCACCGCTCGTCTGGGACCAATTGTTATTACGTCGGCGAAGTTGTACTTTGACTGGCAGAGCAGCACGTGGGGAGTGAATAGGCCTGGTTTCGATGATAAGAAAAACTGGCAATCAACAAGGGAACAAAGAAGAGGACATTAAGATGCTTGTCGTCTAGGGGAGATCATGATAGTTCAGTGAACATGACGCTTCTGGTCTCATAGTCAGGGTCGTTGAAGAATCACTGTATTTTTGTGTTTTGTAGCCACGTGGTATAGGCTACTGCGTCAGTTGCTCGTCATATCATTGCGGGACTAGTAGCTCGATAGCTTTTCGTGCGGTGCCGGCTTCTCGTAGAGTCACGCCATGAGCGAAGGGGAATTGAGTTTGATTTGCTGCTGAGCCGGATGACCTCGTTTTGTTTTGTGAGCGATCAATGAAAATAGGAACAGGTGGTGGCGAGAAGCCGCTTCGTTTTCGACTTTTCGCGTGATTCTAAAATGCAAAGAACGCAACAAACATCGATCAAAAATCCAGAGAACACTCAGCTCAAGAGCCTCATGACTATGTAATCCCATGCTAATTTGATGCTTCTTTCAGCGTTCACTGGTCCTGAATGCGACCACTTCGCTGAACATCGACTGCGATCTGTCTGATGACGATCTCAGTCCAACGACTCAGCGCAAGATCTGCTTCTGTGCCAGCCAGAACCCGAAGGAGACCCAAGAACAAGGACTCCGTTCGGCCAAGTCGACGCTGACCGTCTCGTTCCCGTATCACCAGCACCAAATCACCGAGGACTATACCATTTCGGCCGAGATCATTGGAATCGGCGAATCGGGAAAGGTGATGGCGTGCTACAAAAAGTCTAACGGAGAGAAGTTCGCGCTCAAAGTGCTTCGTGACAGCCAGAAGGCTCGTCGTGAGGTGGAGCTGCACTGGCTGACCAGCGCACATGAGAACGTCGTCACGATCCTCGACATCTACGAGAACACGTTCGACAATGTCAAGTGCCTGCTGATGGTCGTCGAATTCCTCGAGGGAGGCGACCTGCTCAGTCAGTTCGAGAATCAAGGGAGCATCCCGTACACGGAGAAAAGTAGGCTGAACTTCCAGAGCGTTTTCAATGCTTTCTTTTTTAGAAGTCGGTGAAATCATTCGTCAGATCGGAACTGCTGTGATGTATCTGCACGACATGAATATCGCCCATCGGGATATCAAATTGGAAAACATATTGTGCAGCAGTACGGGTAGTGACTGTGTCTACAAATTGGGTGACTACGGGTTTGCGAAGCGTCCCGAACGGAACGTGCTCATGGAGTCTCCATGCTGCACTCCATTCTACGCGTGAGTCCAATTCCTCAGAATCTCCAATTATAAAGATCCATTTTACAGGCCTCCAGAAGTTTTGGGTCGCGAAAGATACGACAAGTCGTGTGACATGTGGTCTCTTGGAGTGGCCATGTATATAATGTAAGACCCTTTTCATACTTCAAATCAAAGTCAGCCGTAGCAAGGCGTGGTTTATCACTTTTGTTATCACTTCAAACTACTGTTTGCTCAAACTATTAAATACTTTCTCTTTCTCAAAAATATTTGGAGGTCATCACATATGACTCTTTTGTTTTATGATAGATAACTGATTGAGCACAAAAAAAGTTGGGGGAAAGGGATTCGAAAGCACTTTGAACCCGATTACAGGCTATGCGGGTATCCGCCCTTCTACTCGATGAAAGGTGCCGCTCTGTCTCCGGGCATGCGATCGCGCATTGCCAATGGATACTATGCGTTCCCACACGAGGAATGGGACTGTGTGTCACAAGATAGTAAGCGCCTAGCTACCTACAAATTTCACGATTTCAGAGAAGAACTCATACTGACTAAACTTGTTGTGCTTTTCCTAACTCTTATTGTTTTTGTTTTCAGCAAAGGATGACATCAAAAGTCTGCTTCGCACGAACCCGAGTGATCGTATCACAATCCACGAATTGATGGCTACTCCATTGGTGACTGGTGAGGAGAAGAGCTCCGGAAAGCGTGCAACGACCGCCATTGCGATACCTGGAGCCGAAGATCTGGAGACTGAAGGTGGCATTTTCGAAGGATTCATTGAAGACGACGAGGTGCCCGATGTGGTAAGAAACTTCGCCCTGCTATGGATTATCAAGTTGTTGCTTCCAGGTTGCCGAAGTTCTCCCAGTTCCAAAAAGTGTCCGCTTCCTCCGAGATGGAGTCAAAGCTCCACGCCTCCACAGCATCCAGGAAGAAGTCGGTCGCGCCATGGATATCATGCGAATGGGTCACGATCAGGTGTTCGTCAGGAATCCAGACGCCTCGTGCAACAACCTATTCGCCAGACGCCGCGCTGTTCATCTGAGCATTCCACGTGTCCAGTGTTAAATGAACTCTACCTCTCAATACGCATCCTGCCAACTATTTGAACCCGCTATTTTTATGATCAATGTAAATATTTTCATTAGATTTTTGTGTTCCTGCCCTCTTCCTTGTCTATGAATCTATCACGATTGCCACACCGACCTTGCCCTTCTATTACACCACCCGCGCACCTGCCAGTACCAGCCACCCGACTTGAAGCAGCCTCCCGCAGGTGTTTGTCCGTCAGTCGTCTGTCATTTGGAGACCCGCGGACCCTGACAGGCACACCGGACCTGTTGAGCCAGATTTGCGTGTGCACACCAATTACGGGCAGATGTGTGTGTTGACTCGATTATGGCAGGTCTTCATGAATGACACCAACGGAAATATGCATCATAATTTGGGGATCTGCTCTGATTTTCTCTGGCTTAATCGTCTGGTGCCACAGAAGAAATTTGCTCGAAGAAGGTCTACTTGTTGATCAGTTTCAATGGAGCCCAAGTCCTCGTTTACAAAATTAAGAGGCGTTGATTGAATAATAGAAACTTGTTTTGCCTCCGCTCCCTCTTATCTGTTCGCAGCTGCATGACGACGATGATTTGTTGCGTCGTCATCGTTGTCTCGGGCCGGCTCCATTCGCCGCATTCTCCGTTCGTTCAACTAATCAGTGACCGACGAAATATCATGTACAATACAAGACGCAGATGTCCGCAAAGTGCTGCTCGGTTGTTGTTTACTGGTGCCCCTCTCCGCATAGTTGCCAGCCAGCTCGCGTCTGTCGGTCAGTCGGGGTCACTGATGTTTACGTGCCGTGCCAGTGTCCCAATAGACACGCGCTCCTCCGCGCGGACTGACCGGGACCTCCGTTCCGCCCCATATTTTGTTTCTGAGCCACACAAACGCACTCTTCGCTTCTTCCATTGCCACCCGGCTTCATTTCTTGTGACAAGGCGGCTCTCTTTTTTCGAGCGTTCCCCACTGAATTCAGAGACACTTTCATCTTTTTTGGGAAATAAAATGTACAACTATTGTCAATAGGATTCAGTCAATTCTTCTCTTCAGCTTCAACTTCAATGAAAGTTCTGTATTCCCAGCCTTCATTCCGTACAAACTATAACTAATCTGGAACAAAATGTGTTTACTTATATTAGTAGCTGACCATGAACTCATTCGCACCATCACTTGCTGTTGTTTTCAATCTGTGGATGCGCGGCTCACTTCTGAATAGAGACCATCTGCCAATCTGCCCACCCAGAATATTTATGCCAAATGAGCAAAGCAACAGCTTCTTTCCTCTCGGGGCTATCAAATTCATCTCGATCCCACATCCGTATCTATATCTTCTCTCGATTTTCATCATTTCCAATCACTTCCGCTTTCACTCCTCGATCCCATTCCCATTTTGTTCTACTACGCCGTCTTGACAATGCCAAATCTCGATTCGCCATTGGATCATACCCGGATCTCGAAGCACAAACATATCTCGATGAAGACGAAAAGGAAAGCGACATGCAATTACGCATGAACCGAGAGGATTTCCGTTCTGACGCTTCAGCTTCATCGGATCCCGAACCTGCATCATCGTCAGTTTCAAGCCTATTGTCCAACCCGACTTTCACTCTTGCGGTGGTCACCACACTGTCCGAAACTCTCGTTTTCCCTGCCTCCTCCCAACCGATCCGATGTCGTCGCTTTCGCTCGTTTCGCCTTTTGTCTAGTGTCCGTCCTCTTTTCGCTTTCCTTCGAGATCCGCTTCATCATCTTCACTTTCCACCTGGCTTCTCGATGTCAGCTTTTCATTCTTCCGAGTTGCACAATCCAAATACGCGGCTGGAAAAGGCTTCAGGATGTTTCTTAACTTGAACCTATTTGTCAGATCCATGAACGACAAAAACTGTTTATCTTTTCTGACGGCGCTCCAAATATCCATTCTAGTGTCCTCCTTTTCCCGTTCCAGGAGATGAAAACATTGATCTCAATATTGAATTCTCCAACCGAAGTTTCCTGGTTTTGATTATGCTCTTCTTCGAAATGTACGGTACCTGTAATTCCCCTGACCATCACCTCCATCACCGTACTTTCACCCGTCACTTTCCAACTCGTTCCCGAACCGATACGATCGTGCTAGCCACTCTCTCCCGTCGTATCGAACTGCGATCTTCGTCTGTCTCCTCCAGCAGAATACCATTTCGACACCCCCATTTCCATTTCGCAATCACGTTCGCAGCATGCCCAAAGTGCACCTCCTTTCACTCTTCTCTCCTCCCGTTGTAACCGTATTATCCCTCTTTCCGCTCGTTCGTCGGACTCAAAACACTGCGAATTTTGAGTAGGTTCCGACACTGGTCAAAATCGACCGGTAGATGGGATGGCGAGTTGTTGTCTGTGCCCCCTTCCGTACAACCGTCCTCCCATTTAGTCTGGTTTGCAGACAAAATATTGGAAGCGGTGTGTCGACTGACGGTGTGCCGTCCGTTTACTTCGACGCATTCGCTCCGCGGCGCCCGACTGTTTGTGATTGATTCACTCGTCAGTTCTTCACCACAAACAAACAAAAATAGCTCTTTCGGTCCGCTCGGACAATTGTCCAGGCGGCCACTCTCTCTCTCAGCGGCTATTTCTGCTCCCCACGAAAAACAGTCGCGCCACTCACTCTCGCGATGCTCAATCAAAAACAAACATCTAGTCCCGAAATTGTGAATTTGTCCTTCTTGTTCATTTTTTTACAAAACCATTTCCTTCTACTTCTCATCGTCTGCTCTGTTATCTTGAAGACCCTTCTTCCAACCTTCAAGTCTTCCTGTACTTCCTCATAACTGTATTCTGCACGCCCAATGTATCTTTCCTTTTCAAAGTTCACCTACCCTTTTGTACTAGTGACCTAATGCGCCTCGATCCGTCGACCACACACACATACATCCGTGACCCGACAGAAGCGAAAGCTAAGCATGAAAGGGAAAGGAAAGTGAAAACGATTAGAAAAGTCGGCATCATCGACGACGGTCGGTCATCGCTCGCGAGTGCGGCGAACGATGAAAAATGATTAGGAGAAGAAGAAGGCGCGAGTGGAAAGGGAACGGAGAGGCGAAAGTCGCCGTCGCCTTCCGAGGGATATCCTGTTCGACTGGTTCGGCAGGAGAGAGTGGGATAGAGAGGGAGAGTGAGGACACCAGCATTGTCCGAAGTGACCGTGCGGATGGCTATGGCTAACTGGTTTGTTGGGGGCGCAAATAGGTCAACTGAGGAGGCGCCGTGGACCGCACGGCTTAATTGTTGCTAACTGCACTCTCTGCACACCCCCCCCCCCTGAACACAACACCTGCACGAGATGAATCCATAGTTGTTTTCTCTTTTTCCTACACCTCGTTTTCTCGCTCCAATTCTCCCCAAAATCACCTGTAATTGAGCTAATTCCAGATGGACGTAGACTCGGGTCCGTTGTCGCCGTCCTCCAGACTTTCGGTGGTTTGTTCGGCCTCCGCAGAGTTCTCGTCGAGTTCTTCGGACTCGTCGCACTACTCTGAAGGATCTCCTCCAGAATCTAGAAGGTGCGTGCAATGACCCCAGTGACTCCAAAGTTTCTGACATTACTGTTTTTTCAGGAATTCTGTAAATGAAAGTGTAATCAAAGATGAGCATTACTGGGAAAGGAGACGAAGGAATAATGATGCATCGAGACGGAGTCGGGAAAAACGACGGCTCAACGACTTGGCAATGGAAGAGAAAATTATGCAGTTGTCCGCTGAAAACGAGCGGTTAAAGTCTCAGCTCGGAAGCCGAGAGCCCCCCGTTTCACGTCCAGCAGTCGAACCTCCAGCAGCATTAGTCATTCCTGATGTATCTAAAAACTTGTTCCCCGCTGGTCCAGTAGCATCTCTACAAGCAAGTTCCATGCTCACTGTGCCCCTTTTGCAAGCAGCTCCTCACTTTTCTTCAATGCTCCAGCTCTGCCAATTGCAACCGACCACAATTCAATCACCGGTAAGTTGATGGGAGTGGGGACAGCTGAATGCGTGACCTAGAAAGACAGATGTCCGTTCTGCAGATTTACCCGAGCACTCAACCTCCTGCTTCCACCTCCACTCAGTCTCTATTTTCCTCGTCCACCTCGTCCGCATTTCATCCATTTCGACCCACGGACCAGCAGAGTCTCCCTGTTCAGTCGAGCAGTGTGATCATGAAGGTTGAGAGAAGAAGTCCCGACTCCTCCACGGATCATGTCCCACCGCAACCTCAACTGCAACCAGGAACTAATGTCATTCGTCAAAGTAAGTGTTCAAAAGAAAAAAACCCTCACCCAACCTAACTTTCCAGTCGGTCAACCTGCTTCATCCCCGGCTCCTCAAGCCCAAATGCAACAAGTTCAGCAGGGTCCATCACTCCTCTCAGCTCTTCTTTCCCAACGAAGACCTTCTCCAACAGTACCACAAAGCCGTACGGAACACATATCCGGTCTGAACTCCCCGCCCAGACACACTGGCAACAAGTCAGACTGTGAGAGTGTCTCGTCATCTGCATCACTCTCCCCATCTCACTCTTCTGAAGATCATTCCAACTATTCTAACAAATCTGTAAGTTGATCTTGATCTTCATGCTTTCCTAATTTCAAGTTAAATTGTTCCAGCCTCAATACGTAGATCGTCGTCGTAGAAACAATGAAGCAGCAAAGAGGTGTCGAGCAAATCGGAGAGCAGTGTTCGAGTACCGATCACGGCGTGTCCAGCTGTTGGAGGGAGAAAATGAGGATCTTCGATCACAAATCGATGCTCTAAAAGCCGAGTGCGCCCACATCAAATCACTGCTGGCTCAGAGAACCTCCGTGATCAACCTTCATTCCTGATTCCTTCTGCTTCCATTTTGCATAAATACGGATAGAAAACAAAACCCATCATAATTCTCATCGTTTTCTCGCTAGATGTTCTATATTTCCATCTGTCTTTCATTTCCCCTCATGTGCAATAAGTCCATCCCTAATAATTCCAGTGTCAATGGACACAACAATAAATGTTTTCTTTCATACAGAAGATGCGATTGAAGACAGTACAGAAGAGCATGTTGTCATGATAAGTGAAAAAGTTTGAAAGCAAGTAAATAGTTTGAGATTAAACAGAAGTGGTCTGTCCTTGTCGTTGGTACTCCATGTAGATATCATGAATCGTTCTGAAAGAAATAGACACCGAGAAATGGAGTGTTTTATGCAAATTGCGACCCACTTTTCCGTTTCGACAACGGCAACAGATGGCGGCGGGATGTCATAAATCGGCGAGCGTTTTGAATTTCGCCAGAAGACAAAGCAGTTCAGCAAGAGGTCAAGAAGTCCGAACACGAAAATCAGGAAACCGAATGCAGCGGCGACTTGGAAAGTTCCAGTAGACACAGATTGGAAGCATCCATACTGGGAAACCATTCGAGGGTCACAACCGTCATTGGCAACCAGGAACATTACGGAGGCAATTAGGATGGATAGAAGGAAAACGAAGGTGAAGAGGCATCTCTGAAGATTGTATTGTATTACAGAACATGAAAGATTCAAAAAGAAGCTCACTTTTACGAGGGTTGTTGTATTTATGTCCCAAATGAATAGAATAGAAATCGAAGAGGCCGAAAACAAAAGTGCTACTATCACGAAGATCTGAACAGTGAGAGTTACGGAAACAAGAAGAGATATGTTCTCGAGAATGCTTACTAGTCCAAAAACAGCAGAAACTCGATTAGTCCAGTACTGACTGAGTCCGATGACAAAAATTATAATAATACAGCAAATCTGAAACAGAAGGTTGTACACAAAGCAATCGGAATAGAACTGACCGCTGAGAGGAACCGGAGAACAAGATAAAAGTAGAAGCTGTGCGCAAGACCGACCTGCTTCTTCTTGTCCATCTCGCTTCACATCATGACCGAGTGATAACTGCAAATCAATCCGTTTTTTATTTGCGATCTGCGTGTTTCGTGACGACGGACAAGAGTATACTATCAAGCGAAGAGGATGGTCAATGTGTGGACAATTACACATGTTTGCATCTTCTGCTCGTACAAACACGATACAAGAATGTATGGAGAAAAGGGGAAAAGAAGAAGAAGAAGACGTGTTTACCAATCCGAATCAAGAGTACTGCGTTTTCGTTTTCGTTTTCGTTTTTGGAGGCGAGTTTGTGGAATCGGCTGGTCAAAGCGGATTTTGCACATTTACGTAACATGGAAAGGTATAAGCGGACTCATGTTAGGAGACACAGAAGGAAGTGGCCGGATGCCGGAGCGAGAGAGAGCACAGACTACGATTACGTGTTGTTGTGGTAACATTGAGGCTCGGGTGGCCGAGCACAAAGGACTGCAGGAGGCGTGCAGGAGAGGGAATGGTCAAACATTTCGGGTGTCAAGTGGAGGACCCCGACAGGGTCACTTGATCGTGGGATTATGGTTATCCAGAGGAAACTAGACCGAAAGCTTTATTCACATCACAATTAGAGAAGTGTACCCATAAAACCATTAGAGAAACATGTAACAAGAGGGAAATGATTAGATTGAAGGACCCGTGATTTGTAAAATGAAATGAAATAAGGTGACATGAGACAAGCCGGAATTCAATAAATAAATAGATGAGAAAAATAGAATGAAACGCTCTAAATAAATACTAGTTGTCATCAGGAATAGAGTTCACCAACTCTCCGTCCTTCTCGCAAGTCTGTCTCCAGTACTTGTCCCAGTTGGGAATCATGACTCTCTGACGCGGATCCGTCCATACCATCCGACACACTTGGCAGAAGCCCCACGGCCGTTCCAGAACGTCATGATGGGATCCGTCGAGGAAGACGACTTTGTAGTCGCGTCTCCACTCAAAGTACTCCCTGCAAATTATAGGCTTAGTCGGACGACCTGCTGCATGGAGAAGGTATGTCTCCCTTCTCTCGGCTTCTCCAAATGTGTAACGCCGAGTCTTTCGAACCGAGATAATTGGAACTCACATGTAGGCTGTGTGGTTCTTCATTAAGTAATTCAGATGATCTCCCATTTCTCTCACACTTTTGAAGTCGTCGATGGCGATGAAGCTGTTTGGAGGCACGAAGGGTTCTACCAAGGACCTCTGAACATTCTCAGATACCGACTCAGTTATTCGCGCAACTCACTTTCATGACGAGCGGAATGATAGTATTCTGATATCCAGACTTCCATAGTTTCTCTGTCACGTAGTCTTGGCAAATTGAGTTCTCAAAAGTGACATAGAAGTGATAACTGAAACGATATAAACATAACAGGTCGGGATACAGTGTCTCACTCTGTATTCAACATGGAGTCGCACTTTCCGTTGCCTCTTGGACACTTCAAAGGTCCGCATCCTCCGTAAATGTCAACTGGCACGTGCTTCTGAACTGCATATTGTACTGAAACCTGTCAGTTTGCAACCCACCTGGAGTCGTTTCACAAAGTCCTCTCTGCGGCTGTTTGTCTGACAATGACTCACAAACCACGCAGCTCCCTTGCTTTTACGATTCACCAGTGACTCATCCACAACCTGAAGACACTGGTTCATATCTCCAACCCGAGATCACTTCCTACCACTCCCTGGGGTTGTCTAGACTTTGGTCCCAACTTGACAGTGTACCCGTATGGAGAACCAGCAGGAGTGTCGTGTCTGAAGCCAAGAGTCATGTTGATGTAGTCTGGAGATGGCAGTTGGATTCCTGAGTTAGCTGGGGATTCCTGAATAGATTTTCATAAGGGACAATCTAGTTGTCGCTTTACCTGACTGAAATACACCACATATTGGTCTGGTTTCCGCTTGAATTCTGCATCTTGATGAGCAATCAGTACCGCATCCGCTTCTCCGACCCTCGATCGGTCTTGAGTGAACTCACAGTTCCAGTCGGGACATCCTTGAAGGTTTTCCGGAGAATGGGCTGCGTTCCACGAGAGGATCACTCGTTTTTCTCCTAGAATATAACCACTTGAAGATCACGAAGAATTGCATTCAAAAAATCACACCTTTTTTGACATTGGCACTCATGCGTTCCTCCAGTTTGATTGAACTATGCGTTAGAACCTCTTCAACATCAAACGGTTCTTTGCCGACTGGATTGAATTGAAACACTTTCTTCTTTGGTTCGTCTATCGGCACCTCCAGGTCGTGATCGTTCTCCAGTTCAATTTCTCCTTCACTCCAAGGTCCATTATCCTGAGATTGCAGCTACAAATTTTGTACCTGTGAACAAAGAAAAGTTCGAGAAACTTACAGTTTTTGGATGTGGGATGTAGATGACTAGAAGATATGTAACACAGCAGGCAAACATTAAGTATTTCCATCTGAAATCTTTGAATTGATATCAGAAACAATGAGACGTGTCATTTTTCTCACCGTGCAAAAAAGATCTTGACGTTTCTGAGCGTCATTTGGAATAATTAGACCTGGAAATGTATTGACTTTGAAATAGAAAAATGGGATCCAGAATGAAGTATCTTACAGAGAACAACAGGTCACATCAACTTTTCCAACAACTGAGAATTGTCAGAAAGAAAACGTTTCACGTGGGTTTTTCAGTAACGTGGCTTTGAAAAAAGAAAGCGATGGAATTCACATGTCCAAATTTCGGAGCACTCGACTCGGCCACGACGGCGCGTTGCCGAGTAACCGAAAGCACGAGAAGGCTTTGTTTTTTCCAGTGTTGTCAGTGGGAAACGAAACAAAGTTCAGGTTCGAGATGAGAAGAGAAAGAGGAGGAAGAAGGACTGAACACGTTCCAGTGTCTTGTCAGCAAAGGTGTGAACACAAAGGAAAGGGCAGGAAATGAAATGGAAGGGGCAGAAGCCGTGGAGAAGGCGTGCTCCAATCAGAATAGTATATCCCTCCCGAATTGATAGGTGTGCGCGCGTATGTTTGTGCCGTCGCTCGTAAAACAAGCCATCAAACTATGACTGCGTGTTGTTGCCTTCAGATGGAATGGATGGAATGAGTTGGAGGCATTATCAGAGTGGCCAAATTAGAAGACAAGGAGTGGGCCGGAGAGACCCTCTTCCGGCGTTAAGGTGAGGATATGCACATGTCACTCGCAATAACAGAGTTGCTTCAACTTCTCTTCAACTCCTCGCTGCTTTCATTCCTTCCAGCCAATTAGAATTACTAATTCGGGAAATTGTGACACTTCGGGAAGACGGCGGCGGAAATGTATAAAAGAGATGTAAAAAAGTTGAAGATTGGATTGGATTGGATTGGAGTGAGGCTGCTGATGAAATGAGAAGACCTTTCCAAATGTGGAACATTGGTCTTTGAGAGAATTAACACTGGAGGGTTTCGCAGTGAGCATTTGAAAGGTTTCGCCATTTTTAGAATTTTTCTTTCAGATTTAAATATGTTAGATTTTGTGCGAATATGATCGGAGTTTGTGAGGCGGAGAGTCAGAAAAACAACATTATTAGATTAACTCTTCTGTAATTTCACATGTGGCTTTCGTACAAAAACAGAGTGAGAGAGGGAGAGAGAAAGAGAAAGCAAGTAGACCGAGTGGCACTGTCATAAAACTGAAATGTAAAGGATGACATATAGTTGAAAAATCGAGAGCGAGCGGTTTTGTGTGATGCAGCAAGCCGATCGACCCCCGGTGCTGATGTGTATTCCAATTTTGATTGTTCTGTTTGCGGGAAATATGATGCAGGAAAAGGAGGAAAAGAGAGGAAAAGCACATGAAAACGAATCGAAAAAAGCGAGCGGTGAAAGCAGAAAAAAATCATGTGGCTTTTCCCTTATTCTCCGTTTCTTTAGTGTCCGAGGAAACGAATCGAAACTGAACTGTCAGAAAGCATCGTACCAACCAAACTATCATAGGGAGAAAGAGAGAGGGAGCAAACAGGAGTGCATGTTCACACAGCTGGTGGCTCCTGCATCGGAATCAATCGGGATGTGTTTCCAATTATTTTATTGTACAGAACGGGGCCAGTCATTGAATTCGAAACACATTGAAAATATGGGAGGGAGTGAGAGAAAGAGTGAACATGCAGTACTGACTGATATCATGCTTGAAATGAGAGCAAACACAACAGAAGAAGGGAAAGGGACGTGGCACCAGTAGTGATAACAAGTGCACGGGCGGGGCTCTCTCCTCTCTGATTTGCATAACCTAGTTCACTGCGGAGTTTCCTTCCGGGAAAGTCGTTTTCTCTGCAAAAGGAAGCACCATTTATTCGGAAGGCCGGGCGGTCAAACACACACACAAAAACTAAACAATAATAAAAAATGCATGAGAATTTATATGCACAGTTTGTCCCTTTCACACACACAAATACTCGTCGTTGACAGACATGCTGTTCTGGGTACTGGTTCTGGTTCTTGTTTCAGTTACACGCCTAAATACAGACTAATGTAAAATACATCACGTTCAATATTTGAGAAGCCCAATGAACGTGAACCGCACTTGTAGGGCAATACGTCAGGGGCTTCGTGGAGAATATGGACGGTCAGTTTGTAAAGGATAAAAAAATACGGAGCACAGGATGTCAAACAACGAACTTGTAAGTTTCTAGATCATTAGGGATAGCTGCATCGTGCAAACATAAACATTTTCCCGCTCCAGATGTCCCTATCAACATGCACCGAATACATAGAGTCGCCGTCGAAAAGTGTCACCAAAGTGCAGAAGCTGCCGAACATGGCCACGTGGAACGACACCAACGCCGTGCTCAGGGACTACATCAAGAGTTTTTTCTCGAAGAGAACCCCGATTCTGCGTCTGAAACACGAGATGCCCACCCGCAAGCGAGTCATTATCCTGACTTCCGATGATGTTCTGCTCGTCTACGAGACCAACTGCACTGGTTATTCGTTTGATATCCGATCTGCATTGAAGATGAAAACCTCCAGCAATGGTCACTTTGAGGATGCCTTCGAGAAAGCGTGTGTTGTCACTTTGAAGTACAAATTTGGTTCTGTGAATTTGGTGCTGGTGAATACTCAAATCTCGGTTTGGAGGTGGATTTACAACAATATAACAGGTTGTCAAATCTCTTTTTAGAAGAACCCTCTCCACTATTTTCGAGGGAGAATGCTTTGACAGATCTCTACTGACCGATCTGTCAATTTACACCGCCAAAGACGAAGACGAGTCGTTTCCCTGCAACACCTCCGCTATCGATGGAACCGGCTCAGTGGTCAGTTTGAAAGTAAGTTCTCCCGGAAAGACAATCATAACAGTCTGTTTCAGTCTGTCCGTGGCCAATTCGATCTGTCTCCAACTGACAAAGACTTGACTCTCGACGAAACACAGATGGGCCGTCTCTACCCGGAGAAGACCAACTCGAACCGATCGCTAACCTACCTTCCGACTACCATCCGCAGCAGTGCTTCCCGTCCGTCCCTCGTTTCCATTGACTCGAACAAGAAACCAAATATCCCCCAAAACCGAATGTTAGTCCGTCGCCTCCGTCTACCTATTACTTCTTCTCAGATCTTCTTCATTTTTCAGCTCGATCCGCCAAGGAAGCCGATGTGTGTCATATCTGGCTAAAAAGTTTGAACAGAAGCTTGGAAGCATCGGGAAGAAGGCCAGTGCGCAAGTACCGCTCCAAGAGACAACGATGGAGACATCCTCTCCTCTCGAGTGTCTGTTCCCGCCACTCCCGATTCAGAAACTGCAGGAGGACAACTTGAAGAGCATCAGCAGTCGCAATGAGAAGACGCTTCAAGTCTCAAAACTCGATTTCACCCCATCCCAAAACGGTAAAAAGCTCGGAGAAGAGATTGTTGTCAACGAATGAGCTATGGTTTCATTGTAACTGAATAAACGCTTTATTGTAAAACATTCTGGTTTCTTGAGGCTTTTAAAACGTTGAATAGCGTTCCATCATGTCACGACGAGATTGTTTCGGTCTGGTTTTCAGTCAATCTATCAATCTAGCAGAGATCAGATTGCTTACAGTCCCTAATCTTATTCGGAATTGAAGATAGGACTAGTTTTCGATCAGTTTTTCATCAGTTTCTCCTTAGCTTCTCTTCATTCCTTCCTTTCTGACGGTCCAAAATCAAAGAATCCAAACCTTTCGATGCTCGCAAGCAGTGTCTTGATAACCCAGTCCGCGCCTGGGGGACTCAAAGCATTGTTATTTTCTAGTAACATTTAATGGTTACAATCACCAGTTTGTTCCGCCCCGCATTTCCATCCCCTCATCAACATTATCTTACTGAACCTTGCGAAAAGAAACGTTCTCCCATAGGCAGATTCCCCACAGTGCGATGTATACATATATGCGCGAGCGTGGTAGCTGAAATGGAGGTTGCAAGGCGTCGGGATAGTTTCTCGGTGTTCAAGTCATTATAGTGTCGTCCACCATCACTTTAATTGACAAATTGGCACAGTCAGCGTCTTGTTACTCGTGCTGCATGACCAAGCACCCCAATCGCTTGCATTTCGATCTGCTTCCACGTCAGAAACGAAACGACGAGACCGATTTGCACTTGGCAGGGAGTGAACACACTTCTGAGCGGGATTTCACAGTCACCCAACACGTTATCCAGCACCAGACGGTTTGCATTACGTCGTCTTCGGAGCACGGGAATCTACTGCTGCTTCGACGAGACTAAGCAAGCATATGCAATTTCAACGATCTCAGTGGCCTCTTACTTGACAAAATACTACCAGAGAACCCATGCACATTATGCGTGGACGTAATGCAAGCAGAAAACGCAAAGGGGTCCTCTGGTAAGAAGGAGGGCAGAACCTTACAGCAGCTAGAGCGGTGGAAGGAATCGCGCAAAAGAGCAAATACAGGGATAATAGAAGAACGGGGGAGAGGAAAACCTAGAAGAGGAAAGAAGAAAATGAAACAAACAAGGGAAACAAGAGAAACGAGTTAGCTAACACGGATCTTCGAGCGCTGCTCTGGAACAGACGATTGACGTAGATGAGCAGACTAGGAGTGGAGGAATGGAGGAAAGATACCTTCCGATGGTTTCGATGATTCCAACCTGTAAGTATCTGCTTCGGCTCTGTTTTGTAAGTTCCTTTTGAGAGCGCAAGTTTGGTTTGATCCGAAAATATGATCTCAATTGATCAGAAAGGCCATCAACGACACTCATGTGAATAACATTCTCCTTGCTTCTACAAAATGTCACTTGAAACGAGAATCGCTGCACTCAAATGACAGAAAAACAATGAAACGCGGTACTGCTTTTGTAACTTTGAATTAAAGGAGGATTGAAGACTTCAAAGAACAGTTTTGTTGGAACGAGACAACACCCAGTGATCATCGCGTCCGCGCTTTCGCATGTCTTGCCAAAACTCACAAGTCTTCTTCAGATCTCAAGATCCCACAGCTCCACTATCCAAACATCACCCTACACGAGACTCCATATAGGCAGCCTGACGAGTTGATCATCTTGATGGGTAGGTGTGATTGTTGTCGTACGGAGAGCCAACGAAGATCTTGGTGTTGAACCGGGTGTGAGTCTTATGCTGATTTCCGAGCCCACCTGTAATTATTTGATTTGGCTCTGTTCGTTACAAGTTGTTTTGGGTTTGCAGAAACGTTTTCAAAGCGCAAGTTTCTTCAGAGTGCCGAAAAGATGTTTATTGGATCTGAACTACTCCCGACGACATTCAATTCGGCCACCGACCAACATCACCTTTCGGTAACAGTGATCGGATTTGGTGCAGCATCTAATTGCAAGTTGAAACTACCGCAGCAGTTTCAACACCGTTCAATCCAAACACCGCGGCAGATTGATTGTCGCGTACAGTAGTTCAGATCGCAGTTTTCGCAGTTTCCAGTTTTAGAAACTGACCAATTTGTAAGTTATTGGTTGGCTTTTAGAGGCGGCAGATCTTATTTCGAAGCTTTTTGAACAAACTGTGGGTTCTGAACTGCGCGACGACATCCAATCCGGCCCCCAATCAACATCACCTTTCGGTCACAGTAATCGGAGTTGGTGCAGCATCTCTTTGCATGTTGAGACCACCCCCTCAGTCTCAACACCGTTCAATCCAAACACCTTGTCAGATTGAATGTCGCGTACAGTAGTTCAGATAATTCTCGAAGTTTTCGCTCTTTTAGAAACTGACAAGAACTTGTTTTGAGTCGCGCGACGACATCCAATCCGACAGCCAGTCACCATCACCTTTCGGTAGCAGTAATCTGACTTGGTGCAGCATCTCTTTGCATGTTGAGACCACCCCCTCAGTCTCAACACCGTTCAATCCAAACACCTTGTCAGATTGAATGTCGTCAAATGGCTCAAATGTCTTCAGCGCCTCTATGCTTTCTCTCTGCCTAGCGCGCTTCAAAATTAACAATCTCGCAAGAGCCTGCGGTTTTCTACTAGATCCCACCCGGTTATCACAATCTTGAGATGATGAAGTTGTCGGTGTCCAGGTGGCCGTGTTCGTCGTTGTCTTCATGTTGGTGGTCTTGATTCCAAATACAATCGGACCATTGTGGTAGGTGTGCTTGTCGTCGCGCTGGGCGATGAAGTTGATCTTGGTGTTCCGCTGGGTCTGGATGTCTCCTGGCACGACGGACATTGAGCGCTGGAGTTTGTCTGTATTATTATTTCTCTCTGGGAATACTGGAAACCAAACCAACCTTGTTGGTGCCGAATCCTTGATTCCGTTTGCAATGCTGCGAACGAGTTTGGTGTGGTAGGTGTGCTTGTCGTCGTCCGGTGCCCAAGAGTACTTCTAAACTTGTATTGCCTTTTGGCAGCACTGGAGATGAAACAAACCTCGTCGGTGCCGGATGGTGTCAGGAACCTCGAGCATTGTCATCCCATCCTTTTCGCTTCTCTTCTTCCTCGGTCGCAAATGTCGAAATACTGAGCGAAATCGATTCTCCCCCTTTATATACTGCTCAGAAATGAGGGCAGATCAGCGGGTCACGGAAAACTGATTAGAACAGCGTGTGAACTGATTACATTCGGACGTGAACCGGAAGATCTTATCAGTTTTCCGTGTCCCGCTGATCTGCCCTCATTTGTGAGCAGTATATAAAGGGGAAACATCGGTTTTGCTCACTATTTCGACATTTGCGAACGAGGAGGAAGAACCGAAGGAAGGAGAGGAGGATGCTGCTGAAGGATTCCCGACACCATCCGGCATCGACGAGGTTTGTTTTATCTACCGTGCTCCCAAAAGGCAATACAAGTTTAGAAGTAATCTCGGGCACCGTACGACGACAAGCACACCTACCACATCAAACTCGTCTGCAGCATTGGAAACGGAATCAAGGATCCGGCACCGACAAGGTTGGTTTGGTTTCCATGTTCTCCCGGAGAGAAATAACAATTCAGACGGACTCCGCGCCCACTGTGCGTCCTGTCAGGAGACATCCAGACCCAGCTGAACACCAAGATCGACTTCTTCGCCAAGACGACAAGCACACCTACCACAACAAGGAGATCACCTCGTCGGGCAGCGCATTGGATATGGAGTCAAGACCACCAACATGAAGATCAACGACGAACACGGCCACCTGGACATCAACAACTTCATCATCTCAAGATTGTGATAACCGGGTGGGAACTAGTAGAAAACCACAGGCTCCAACCACAGATTGTTCAGTTTGAAGCGCGCTAAGCAGACAGAAAGTATAGCAACGCGAAAAACAGTTGAGCCATTCGGCGACATTCAATCTGCCGCGGTGTTTGGGTTGAACGGTGTTGAGACTGTAGTTTCAACTTGCAATTAGATGCTGCACCAAATCCGATCACTGTTACCGAAAGGTGATGTTGGTTGGTGGCCGAATTGAATGTCGTCGCGCAGCTCAGAACCAACTGTTTGTTCAAAACGCTTCAAAAAAGATCTACTGCCTCTAAAAGCCAGCCTATAACTTACAAATTCGTCATTTTCTAAAGCTGAAAACTGCAAAAACTGCGATCTGAACTACTGTACGCGACATTCAATCTGCCGCGGTGTTTGGGTTGAACGGTGTTGAGACTGCTGCGGTAGTTTCAACTTGCAAATAGATGCTGCACCAAATCCGATCACTGTTTCCGAAAGGTGATGTTGATTGGTGGCCGAATTGAATGTCGTCGGGAGTAGTTCAGATCCAATGAACATCTTTTCGGCACTCTGAAAAAACTTGCGCTTTGAAAACGTTTCTGAAAGCCCAAAACAACTTGTAACGGACGCGGAAACTTCACACATAGTCACTAGTTACAAACAGAGTCCATCTAGACATTTACAGGTTGTGTCTGGAATCGTGGAATCAAACAGGATCTTCTGACGACTTCTCTTTTGGCGCCTCCGTTCTCCACGTCCGTTCGTCGCATCATTCATCAGGAACCCGTCGTTACGGAACTCAATTCCGTTTGTTTGTAGCGCTTCAGAAAAGATCAGGCAATGAATAGAAACATTCGGCATTGCTAAACACTAAAAACAAACGAGTGTTTCAAACCGTTGAGTTCTGAAATGTCGGGTTCCGAAACGTCCGGATCTCGTTGATTCAAAGTTTCCAGTTTTCTGTTCTGTTCGCCCCTTTTGGGATAATGTGAGAACCCAAAGAGAAACCGCAAAGTGCGATGCGGGTTCACTGAAAATGTTGTGAAACTCGTGTTTTCTGCTATAGAGTGCTACACCAAATTGTCCGCATTCGCTATTCTCGTCTATTCACAACCTGAGCACCGCTATTCTCGCTCTAGCGCGAGTGGTCTCTGAAGAAGTGAAATGTGAACCAATTATCTGAATTCTTGATGTTAATAGCTCCATTTTCAGAACCAAGTCATCTGCTCATCTACGTCAATCGTCTGTTCCAGAGCAGAGCTCGAAGATCCGTGTTAGCTAACTCGTTTCTCTTGTTTGTTTCATTTTCTTCTTTCCTCTTCTAGGTTTTCCTCTCCCCCGTTCTTCTATTATCCCTGTATTTGCTCTTTTGCGCGATTCCTTCCACCGTTCTAGCTGCTGTAAGGTTCTGCCCTCTTTCTTACCAGAGGACCCCTTTGCGTTTTCTGCTTGCATTACGTTAGTCTCGTCGAAGCAGCAGTAGATTCCCGTGCTTCAAAGACGATGTAATGCATACCGTCATATTCTGGAAAACGTTTTCCTGCCAAGTGCATATCGATCTCGTCGTGCTGAAAGTTGCTATAGGAATAGCGAATCTGAGTGTCCTTTCCAGCAGAGATCCGGCTCAAAACCAAGAAAGTCTAATCAGTAACAAATATCTTTATTCAGTATCCAAGTTGTTCATGATGTAGTTCACATCCTCGCACTGATAATCCGGATTGCACTTATCCTTCACGGCCAGAAGAGACATATCCTGAACAAGCTGGGTTTCTTCTACACCACTGAGACACAGAGAAGTCGGGGAATCGATGCGGAGACATGGCTCCCAACTGGCTACGGCCACTTATTGATTCGACCAATGGGAGCCGCCTTTTTGGGGTGTCGCGCCGAGAGCTGCACCTTTTGAAGGCAACGGAGCAGCGAACATTTGTGTTCGTCGCGATTTGATAAGAGATGTATGTGTCTCTCCATCTTGAACACTGTCTGGTGCGGGCGTGATAAACGGAGTAAGGTTCAAGTGGAGTGGAGGGTTAACGTGAACATAAATACGAATTAAGAGCAGGTTTCATTCAATATGTTTACCTGGGGGATCTTTGCAATTTGTGTCAAATTTACAATGATATTTACAAAAAAACGGGTGCGGGAAGAGGGAGAAAAAGATTGACTCAATAAAAACAAAATTATAGTACATGAATCGATTGGGAATTTAATGTTGGGTCGGGGTGCAGGGCATGGAATTCTGCCACGAGAACCGACGCACATCCTTCTTGCTCATTCCGCGGTAGTACTGCGCACACTGGTCGATGCACTCCTTGAAGTCGAACTCGGGCTTGTATCCGAGCATCAGCAGGCTCTTCGTGGCGTTGAAGAACGTCCAGTGGTGGAAGTAGAAGTAGAGGAATGACGGGTTCGGCAGCTGCAAATATACAAGTTCAGAGAAGAACCTAGAGATTTGATACCATAGCAGCGAACTTGAGAGGTCCCAGAACTTTGATGGCGACTTGGACGACCATTGCAAACAGAAGGTACATGTAGTACAACGGGATGAACGGGATCTGCGCCACGGAACGGGTACTCTTCGAGAGAAGCTGACCGTAGGTGTCGAAGACAGTGTTCTTCGGAGTATCGTCGTTGATCAGGAAGATCTGGAATAAGTTACTACACTACTTTCCCGAAAACATGTTGTACCTCGAAGATGCGCTGCTCTTCCTTGATCGGAAACAAGACATGCTCTTCACTCCGAGTTGTGTACAGCGTGGTCTCATCGTCATCGCCGAGCTCCTCCTCGAAAGATTTGTTCAGGTCGAGGCTTGTGGACTGGGAGAGCAAGCGACCGACAGCTGACCACAAGGCAACCGACACGTTTCCAACGTAGGCCATCTGAAGCATTGAATTGCTTAATGAAGGTTAGAATGGGAAAACCTGCATGTGCCCATCGCCGTCACCGAGTGTCCAGGCAAGACCATTATTCGAGAAGTGGATGAGATCTGTGAGAATCGAAGTCTCGTCGCCTTCACCGTACGTCGGCACACATCTCCTGAAATCAAAGATCATTGGAAGCTGACCGAGTCTAAGCGAACATACACGATGTAGCAGTCGTTCGATGCTTCTTTGACAAGCGTTTCAGCTTCGAGCTTACTCGCACAGTACTCCGGGAACGGCCACTGAGCTTTGAAAGCCATCGGATTTCGCTCAGGCTCATATACGTTTGGCCAGCGGTTCGAACACTGAAGGAACGGCGAGGAGAGATGGATCAGCGGAGCGTTGCTGTGAAAGAGCAAAGAGCGCACGACTGTAAAAACGGACTGTTCATTTCGATCCAGAAAAAAGCTACAACCTTCCACATTGTGAAGCTGAAGCTTCTTGACATCCGGCAGCATCGAGAAGTCCGTGCACTCGTGAAGGTTCACCACGACGTCCGCAGCAAGCAAGGCATTCGGCAAGTTCTTGATTCCGTGGAAGCGAAGGCACGACGCCACGTTCTCGAACTCTGTAAATGGCGGATATGATCTCATGTAACACAACTTCGAGGTCTTACCCGGATAGGCAACATCGTCGTAGGTCCACAGAGCGATTTGGACAGTCCGGTGCCTGTTCGCAAGGTGTTTCACGAAATGGCGAGCAATGAGGTTGTTTCCAAGAATTGTAATCCTCATTTCGGGAATGCTGAAACGAGAGAATAGGAGAATAAGAAGAATAAGGCTTCAACAAAAAGAGAATGTGGGAACCAACAAGCGCGACACTTTTAGCAAGTTTGAAGATGAGAAAAAAGTTCCAAACATCGAAAATTTTGGAGAATGAGAACAAAATTTGGTGGAAATGGGCCTAAAATAGGTGAATGAGGCTTCAACAACAAGAGAACGTGGAAACGAACAAGCGCAACACTTTCAGCAAGTAAAAAGATGACGAATCATCTCCCGAATGTCGAAAATTTTGGAGAATGAAAACAAAATTCGGAGGAAATGGGCCTAAAAATTGAGGAGGAAATTGGAAATTGCGCGCCCGCGCGCTCAAAATTGACCAACTTTTGAAGGCGCAGCAAAGCAGGTCTCGCCACGATTTTAATGTTTTAGGGCGTAGGTACTGTAGTTGTCGAAAACATTTTTCAACATTTGAATTCTCACTGTTTCTAACTGTTTTCAGCCAATTTTTCCACATTTTCTCATGTTTTTCACCCATTTTCACAGATTTCCATCATTCAAAACCACTTTATTCACAAAAAATCATCAACTGATAATGCATCTCCCGTTCTTCTTCGCGTTTCTCTGCGTGTTCTCCTTCTCTGCAATCGTTCCGTTTTCCATGGATTCTCGTGATAGATCGGCTTCAAGTACATCTTTGATGTGATTTCTGTGCCAGATTTGCGCGGTTCCGAGAGCTTCGACTTGACTTGTGTCATCATTTTCACTGAAAACTAGTCTTCTTCACGAGTAAAAGAGGGATGCTCTGAGGAAACGTCAGTGACGCGGAGAAGTTCGACATTTGAAAACAATTTACTGAGTTATTGACAGTTGAAAGTTCTAAAACAGTTTTTAAAAAAACATGAGTATCGACTAAAGTGTCCTGGTGAGAATTACAACGGAAGTAAAGGATCAGTGGTGAAACCGACGTCTGAAATCTACATTTCGGAAACCGGAACGGAACTCCTCGTCGATTTGTTTGTCAAGATTCCATCCATCTGGAATTCCTACAAGTCCACGAGCTCGTGGAGCGAACTGAGGGTACTCTGGGTTAACATGGAAGTCATATGCAATCCGACGGCCGTTGGCTTTTAGAGGTCTGACAGGAACAACATGTCAAATTCGATCTGAAAAGAGGAAACTCACTGTTGCCAGGCAAGAACTCTTCCATCAGATGTCTCTCCATCATTCACCCCAAACGGCGACTTGACTGTAGTCGTGGTAGTTATTAGTCTCTCCTCTTCCAACTTGTCTGTTCCTTCTCCTACACTTCCAATCATGCTGCTCTTAAGTTTCCTTCCTTCCTCTTCCTTCTCAATATCCTCCAGTTCAGAAAACGTTGGTTCGGCGGCTGGAGCACCAATCTAAAAACAGAAACGGAGGCTTTTGCAGATTAGCGCTTTTACTGTAACATGTTCTTCCTTCGTCGCGGCGTGTTCCGTTCCAAATGGAAGCTTCTTTGGAGGTCCCTCAATTCTTTCAGCGCCAGTCGTCAATGGTTTCAGAGTCTCCTTCTCCTTGAAAACCAACTCTGCAGCCGCCATATCGAGATCATCGTCGGCCGCCGATCGTCGACTGGAAAACGTAGCGAAACAAGTTGTGAGATGACAGGAATTTCGGAGATTATTTACCGTTCGATGAATTTGCGAACTCTATAAACCGTGTCTACGGAGCTGACAAAAACAAAGAGAAATAGTAGAACTGACAGTGAAATCTGCATGATTTTCGGGTAGGTTCGGATGATTCGAATAGTCTCGAAATGAGCGTCGACAGCAGACTTTGCAAAGTTGAGAAGTGAAGAGAGAACCAGTTTGAAAGAGAACAAAAACACAGAAATACAACGGGAAACACCATATTTTTCCTTCGCAGTTAAATATCTTCTTCAATTTTGATTTCCAAGTCACACGGCCCGATACCCAATGACCCCGACGGTTTGTTTCAGTGGCGATCTGTCGACGTTCAGTGACTGGTACAAACTAGAAGGCATTTTGTAGTGTGTGTGAGTGATAACAGAAGACAGAAGAGTTGAATCGAATCATGTATAAATATATAGTCGACTGTAAAACAGGCATAAAGCGGATAGGGGGGACGAGTGTGGCTAATAACAGGGTTGGGGAAAGAGAAAATTATGTTCAGCGTATCGGATCGGGAAAAAGAAGAACGGACGGTTGCCTATTCGAGGGGAACACGTAAAGAGCCAGCGTCAACTTGAAACAGAACAACTTAAAAAAGAAGGGGAAATAAATTACTTCGGGGCAGAACGAGCGAAACGGAAAAAGAGAAGCTCAAAAAGATTGAAAATTGGCTATTCACACAAAATGGGATAGGCAGTGAAGCCGGGGAGCAGTTAGAAGAACCTCTTGTGCATTGCCTGTGGTCCGACATCATCGTACTCCTTCTTTCCGAGCCACATCTTTCTGAACGTGTCCAAACTTGCGACGATGGAGCCTCCGATCCATGTCAACGACAGCCGTTCTTGAGAAGCCGAAATTCTGATCTTTCCGTCGGATGGTGCAATCTTCCGGACCTCTCCAAGAAGACGGTCTCCGAATCCCTTGAACAGAGTGGTTCCTCCACTCAGCACGATGTTGCTGTACAGAGTTTGTCGCAGATCAATGTCACACTTCTGAAATCACTTCATCACGAACCATTTCAACGTTCTGTGAACAAACCATGATCGATTGGTTGACAAGGTGAGCCATTCCAGGCCATTCGGTTCCGATCAGATCTGGTTTGAAGAGCACTTCTGGAGCACGGAACAGAGAGTTGGAAAGTTCAATCCTCGTAGTATCCGGCAATGCGTAGGAGACCGGAAAAACAGTCGTTTAAGAAATTTTTGAAGGAGGGCTAACCTTGCTCGCGCTGCTCTCCACTTTAGTCGGATCTGAAGCCAAATAGCACGCGTTCTCCTTGATTTCACGAACAATCTCGAATTCGTTGCTGCGGTGAAACTCGTATCCCTCACGACGAAGAAGAGTTCGCAGATACTCCGTAACATCACGACCAGCAAGATCCATGCGTTGAATACTGGAAACTTTCTTGTTTTTCTAAATGTTTGCAAAGTTTCAGACGACTCACGCATGCTTCATAGCAAATCCCTTGACGATCGGCACGGCGTGGGTGACTCCATCACCAGAATCAAGAACGACTCCAGTAGTTCTTCCAGTGGCGTAAAGCGAAAGAACAGCCTGCATCTGGATGTAAAGTGCCGGAACGTTGAACGTTTCGAAGAAGATTTCAGCAGACTTCTCTCGGTTTTTCAAAGGATTCAAGGGAGCATCAGTGAGCAACACTGGATGCTCTTCTGGGAAAATCTAGAAAAAAACAAAATTTAAGTGTTATGATGGTTGCCGAATCTACCTGCAACTGATCCGGACTGAAAATGTACTCCCAGATCTTCTCCATATCACTCCAGTTGTTTACAATACCGTGCTCCATCGGGTACTCGATTGAGAACAATCCACGGTTCGACTCTGCTTTCGGGCCAATGAAAGTGTCTCCTTCTAATCCTCCAGCCATCACTCGGTGGTACTTTGGCCGCCCAACAAAGTTGGCGAAACGGACCTGCAACGAAACAGTTTTCAGAGAAACAAGTACATAATGAATACTCACTTTTGGTTGTTGCTCTCCAGCGAATCCGGCTTTGATGACTCCGGATCCATTGTCGATGACTACCGGCTGATTGGCGATCACGTCGTAATCCATTTTATTACCTGAAAAGCATTTACATTGCGTAAATTGTAAGAAGAAGATTGGTTGAAGATTCGAGCCAAGTAATTTTAAATTTCGAGATGTTTTTTAAAAGTTTATGACAATAAAGCAAGGGAAAACAATTTGTGGAAAAAAAATTAGCTGCAAATTGCGAAATGTCTGCGACTTGCTCCCGCGGTGTTTGCAGACCAGGCACCATTTGCGCGGAGAGGAATTTGAATTAGGACACAATCGAGAGTACATTGTGGACGAGAGATAACTGCTGTGCAGAGATAGAGCAAATAGAGAAGTCGAGTCAGAAAAGTAACGGACCACTCAGAGAGATTAGGAGGATTTTGAGGGCTCGAATAGGGAAAGGGATCCAAATCGTGTGAAGTTGTAGTTTAGATTCTGCGAGACATGAGATTGCCAACCATAGATGGTATCTACTCCCACATGACTCTTCACGATCACATCAGAGCGAAGCAATGGAATGTTAGCAGGCTTTTCAGAAACTGGAACGGATATTATGCAAACTTCCAGGCTACGTTGTATCATATCAAAGGTTGAGCTTATCAGTTTCTGTACAAGAAAACATCAATAGCAATTACTGTTGACCGAACAGAGCGCAGAAGCAAGGAAACGGGAACAGATGGCTGCGCCCTTCTCCGTCTATCGGTTCTCGTACTCTCGTCGTTTGCGTCTCACTGCTCCGTGACTCTTTAACGGACCTTGTGCTCTTCCTCCGAAGACTTTTCCCTCAAGTTCACTCGTTTCCCTCTCTCCTGATTCCAGCACTTTCAGGTCACATGCTCCCCAATATTTACAATGTGGAGTCAGATGCTCTGGGTCCGGGCCTTTCTCATAGCTCTTCCAGATCTCCTGGATTAGTAAAAACGTCGATTTATGCGAATCCGAAGATGCTCGGAGACTTTTATCAGAATCTGAATTCTATGAGATGGTGAGTGTGCTGAATTGACTTGGTCGTTTGATTCGTGTACTTCTAGTCAACAAGAACTGTGTGATGTAGTCCTGGAAGCGTTCCCAATGAACAGCACGTCTCCGGAAGACAGAAGAGCCGAACTCACCTGTGAACCTCAACATATTCATGCTCATAAAGTTATCCTCTCGGCTTCTAGTTCCTATTTCCGGTAACTACACAGCTGACATGTTATCATCTCGAAAACAATGTAAACCCCCAGAGCAATGTTCACCGGAGGTCTACGAGAGAGTCGTCAGTCCATAGTGCCCATAAAGGAAGTGGATGTGGATATTCTGTCGCAACTAATCGACTACATGTACACTGGAAAAATGCGGATCGACGAGCAGAATGTGCAGACGATCCTAGCAACTGCCAGTCTTCTACAGCTCATATGTGTCCGAGATGCGTCTGCTCGATTCATGCTGGAACTTCTCGATATGACAAACTGTGTGGGAATGGCAGAATTTGCCAGGGCACATGCTTGTCATCAACTGGCCCACGCAGCTCAGTTGTATACAAGACAGCACTTTGCGTGAGTCGATATGATAGAAAGATTCGCAGAAATTGATCTTGCTCTTTTAGAGAGATAATCGACAACGAAGAGCTATTGAGTCTTGACAAAGAAGCGTTCTGTGAACTGATTCAAGATGACAGAATAACTGTTCCGAATGAAGAGCCAGTGATGCAGGCAGTGCTGAATTGGGTCGGTCATGATGAGCAATCTCGGACACAGTATCTAGCTGAGTGAGTGGGGGAAACGAGACATTTAGAATGATTCAATGATTGTAGACTTATGGAAAATGTACGGCTTCCACTTCTAGAAGAGAACTTTCTTTTCGAAAAGTGTCGACAGGATAGATTGGTGGGTATTTTTTCAAACCTCTCGCCGCGAAAAACCGTGTTTTTCAGATAAAGAGCGATGCTGCGTGTCTGAATGTGATAATCGAGGGAATGCATCAGATGAAATTGAAGATTCATAACGCCACGGAACGAGAGGAAGAGCTGAATTGGAAGTGGCATGTGGCCAGGGAGCCAATGCCCGTTTCACAGCACATAATGGTAGTTGGAGGACAGGCTCCGAAGGCCATAACCAATGTGGATCTGTTCGATCCGGATAGCCAACTCTGGAGTTCGTGTGCTTCGCTTCCTCAACGGAGATGTCGGAGTGGTGTGAGTGTTTGCAAAGGACTCGTGTACACGACGGGCGGATTCAATGGGGCTCAGAGAGTCAAGTCTGCAGAATGTTATGATCCTCGATCCGACACGTGGCGTTCTTTGAATCAGATGACAGCCAGACGATCGACTCACGGAGTGACAACTTGTCAAGGAATTCTGTATGCAGTCGGAGGATTCGACGGAACGACTGGTCTCGCGAGTGCAGAATATTACGATCCGCTGAGTGGCCACTGGTTTCCGATGCCTTCGATGAGTACTCGAAGGTCGAGTGTTGGAGTGGCAGCAGTTGGGGATGACATCTATGCGATTGGGGGATTTGATGGTGTGTCGAGGCAATGCCTGAACACGGTGGGTACATTAACAGGGAGTTTATTACTGGGGGGAACATAATTATAAAGCAGAGGGAAACGGGAGGAAGATATAACAAATAATATTTCGAATGCAGTAGACGAAGTGGGAAACAGAATAATAAATACTATAGTGGCTATTATAAAATTATCAACGATGGAAACGAGCCACAATCCCATTACGCCCACTCCTCCTTCTTCTCGGTGTCGGCCACATACTCGTCGGCGAATCTTCTGAATTTGCCGATCAGTGTGTCGATTGGAACTTCTCCATGAACGGCGTTGTCTCTTGTGCGCACATTGACGGTTCCGTTATCCTTTTCCTTGGCTCCAAGGACGAGGATAAAGTTGAACTGGGCGAGTTGAGCGTTGCGAACCTGTAAAGACACTTATAATTTGTGGAAGTCAAATTGAAAAACTCACTTGTTTGTTCATGGTATCCCCACAGTTCTCGTCATACTCGACTTCAAATCCGGCGTCGAAGATCTTCTGCTTTACTTCCTTGGCATACTCTCTGACAGACTCGTGGACAGTGATGATTTTGCACTGTAAACGTAGATTTAGTCGTGTTCTGTTCACAGTATGTACAAACTTGTCTTGGGGAAAGCCAGAATGGCCATTTTCCTCCGTAACTCTCTGTCAGAATAGCGGTCATTCTCTCGACTGATCCGAGAACAGCACGATGGATCATGACTGGCTTCTGCTTCTCACCGTGCTCACTGAAAACCCGTAACTTTGATGATGTACTAAAAAATTTCAACTCACTCGAAGTAGGACAAGTCGAATTGTTTCGGCAGCTGGAAATCGAGCTGGATTGTGGCACACTGGAAGTTTCTCTTCAGTGCATCCTGGATGGTGATGTCGATCTTTGGTCCGTAGAAGGCTCCATCTCCTTCGTTGAGGGCCCACTTTCTTCCGGTTTCATTGAGAGCAGCAGTAAGATCAGCCTCAGCCTTGTTCCAGGTCTCAATGTCTCCCAAGAATCCTTCCGGTCTTGTCGACAAGTTCAACTTGAAGGTGAATCCGAAAACCTTCTCGTAAGCGTACTCGAGGAAGTCGAGACACTGCTTGATCTCCTCGGAGATTTGATCTGGGCGACAGAAAATGTGTGCATCATCCTGTTGGAAACGACGGACACGGGTGAGTCCTGTCAAAGCACCGGACATCTCGTTTCTATGCAAAACTCCGAAATCGGCAAATCGGAATGGCAACTCGTTGTAGGTATGCGGCTGGTGACCGAACATGAGACAATGGCCTGGACAGTTCATCGGCTTGAGTCCAAACTCCTCCTTCTCAACCTCAATCTTGAACATATCCTCCGAATAGTGCTGCCAATGCCCGGAAGTCTCCCAGAGCTTCTTGTTGTACATGTTCGGTGTGATCACCTCGGTGAATCCTCTTCTTCTGTACTGCCGTCTGATGAAGTCGACGAGTTTGTTGTAGATGTGAGCTCCTTTCGGGTACCAGAAAGCAGATCCTGGAGACAGATTGTGGAAGAAAAAGAGATCTTGCTCCTTTCCGAGCTTGCGATGATCTCTTTTCGCAGCCTCTTCCTGCAGCTTCTGCCATTCCTTGAGCTGCTTAGAATCAGGGAAAGAGATTCCGTAAAGTCTTTGCAGCGACTCAGCATCAGCTTTTCCCTCCCAATAAGAAGAAGAGTTCTTGGTGATAGCCATAGCCTTGACTTTTCCGGTGTGACGAACGTGTGGTCCGCGGCACAGATCGATCAGAGGGCCACAACGGTAGACAGTAGTCTTCGGGGTGTGAATTTTCTCGTTGATGATGCGAACTTTGAATGCATTGTACTTGAACATCTCGAGAAGATCCTCCTTAGTCATTTCCAGACGTTCGAACTTCTGCTTGTCCTTGACGGCAGCCTTGACGATTTGGTCAATCTTTGGGAAATCATCCGGGCAGATTGTGCGATTCTCATGCCACATGTCGTAGTAGAATCCCTCGGCAATTGGTGGACCATAGCAGAGATGTCCTCCACAGAAACGCTCCATCGCCTCTCCGAGAACGTGGGCAGACGAGTGCCAGAAGACCTAATAAAAATTATTTGTGAAACCGTAAAAATGCGGAAAAGTTCTCACTTGCTTGGCTTCATCGTCGTCAAACTTCAGAAGCTCGAGAGTCGCGTTTCCCTCAAACGGGCGGTCCAGATCCCAGACTACACCATTCACTTTCGAGATGACCGCGGCTTCAGCGAGTCCTTTCGAGATTCTCTCGGCGATTTCGAACGGAGTGGTACGCCACGATTGTCCCTCATGCTTCTTTCCGTCCGGGAGGGTGATCTCGATGAGCTCATTCTCCTTGGCAGCAATCTCAGCATCGTACTCAGCCTTTAGCTTGTCCCACAGCTTGATTCTCTCCTCGATGAATGCCGGCCATGGCTTCAAGTCAGTCGGAGCCAACGACATTTTCTGAAAAACTACTTTTGAGTATTCGCCCAAACCATAAAAGCTCAGAGAGAAGAACGTACGTGACCGTTAACGAAATGGTACTTGTCAGAAGATTCAGAACAGAACGAGCGTTTTACTGGGAACGGTTTGATCAAAGATTTGGCCTGTTGACTGATAATACAAATCCGGAAACAATTCAAACGCATCGAGCGATTTCCATAGGAAGTTGCTGGAATTGAGTGAACACGCTGCGCAAACCCTAAATATGATGGTCATTTTCGGGGTTTCGAAACTCTAGTAAAGCATGATGGAAAGTGATGCAACGCCCGGCGGAAGAAAACAACGTGGCGTCCACTACTCCTACTGAGCAGGACCGCAGAGAGAAAACGGAGAAGCAAAGTGTAAACAGGAGGGGGAGGCGAGAGTGTTCGGAGAGGAACTCGCGGATCGATCGGGTGGGAGGGTTGCGGAGGTGATTCATGCAAGTTGCATTGAGAAATGAGTCAAACTACAAATTTAGATAATAAAACAAGAAACTTTTGACATTTTGATCAGAAAAAGTGAGAAAAATAGGAAGAAAACGAAGAATTTGGCGGAAATGTTGGCAAGGCTCCGGAAATGCGCAAGCAAGGCGCACTTCCCGTGCCTTGGCGCCGTTTCAAAAATAAACTTTGTTTCGCTCCACAAAATTTCGTTTTTTCTCAGTGGAATCTGTGTTTTGTCCAAAATCAAGTGGATTGTAATACAAAAACAACTGAAAAACTAAATATTGCAATTGCAGGTAGAAATATTCGACCGGCGAGCACACCAATGGCGACCAGGATCATCAATGGTAGAGATTCGATCGGGCGCCGGAGTGACAGTGTACGACAAAAAAATTATAGCAGTAGGAGGACACAAAGGTGCCGAAGTTCATCGGTCAGCCGAAGTAAGTATTAAAAATCACCACAGAACGAAAACGTTGTTTCTAGATCTTGATTGACGGTACATGGACAGCTCTAACAAACATGTCGGTGCCCAGACGAAATGCTGCAGTTGTGGCTTTGAACGGTAAGGAAGGGAGAGAGAAGGTGGTCAAAGTGCTACATTTGAAAAATAAATTTTTAGAATTGCTCTACGCGATTGGTGGGGATGATGGCTCGAGCAATCTGTCAACAATAGAATGTGCGCAGCTGAGCCACAATTCAGAGTCACAGTGGAAAGTCATTGATGTGAGTCTTTTACTGAGAGATAATTCAGTAGAAAAAAAGTATTTCTGAATTCTGAAGTTTCAGGCTCACTTGCCACAAGGACGGTCATATGCTGGAATCGCCTTGATCCCGAAGGAATACTAAACCCAGTGTCTTTTCATATAGGAAATGATCTGTTAGACAATAAACAATGCACAATTGTAAATATATCCTGTTCTGTTTGTACCTGATACTTTGATTCGTGTGATATTTGATTGAATTTATTCATTCTCCCGATTCCATTTCTCCATTTCTTTTTCAGATGACAGAAGAAGCGAGCACTTCTTCACATCTAGAAGAACACTTTGGAAACAAAGACGGGCTCGAATTGCTCGATTATGAACGGGCAACTCTCGCGAAGACCCTTCCGGCTAGTGTGATCTTTGTCGTTGCTGGAGGATTGGGAATCGAACGACTGTTTCTGGAGCATCTCATTCTGTTTTCTGACCGTCGACTACTGGCACTCGTGTTGAACACCAATGAAAACGACGAGAGCTATTTCATTTCGAAGCTCAAAGAACACCAAGTAGACTGTGAGCCAAAGGTCATCAATTCCGAGGTGTCTATCAAAGATCGCCAATCCATTTATCTCGATGGAGGAGTTCAGTTCTGTTCTAGCCGTGTTCTCCTTGTCGATCTCCTCCAAAACCGTATTCCAATTGACCGGATTGCTGCTATTTTTGTGTACAGGGCTCATCAGTAAGTGTCTTCGATGCCGTTTGATTGATTCAAAGTGTTAATCTCAGAACACTGAATGCATTCCAAGACTCATTCATTCTCCGTCTTTACCGCGAGAAGAAGCCGGATGGAATGGTGAAGGCTTTCACGGATGTTCCGAATACTCTCTCATCTCTAGGACAGCTGCAACGACTCGTGGATCGTCTCTATGTCCGTCATGTTGAACTGATGCCGCGTTTCTCCAGCATCATCGAGTCGGAACTCAACAGACATCAACTACGTACTGCCATTTTCTCAGTCGATGTTCCGATTCCACTTCGAAGGATTCACCGAACACTCATGGACTTTATCAAAGTCTGCGTTCGTGATTTACGGACCTGCACGACATCCGGGAAGCAAGCAGATGAGCAAAACGAGGAAATGATGCATGTTCCATGGGCTGCCACTCAACTGGAAAAGAGACTAAGGGACCGTCGTGGACAAATTTCGGAGAAACAACAACGTCTTCTAAATGATGCGGCTTCACTGCGTGAGATTCTTCAGATGTCGGAAAACATGGATGCAGCTACAGTTCTAGCCCGTCTGCACATCTTGAAAAACGACAGAACCGTCATGGAAGAGCAAAGTGGCTGGTTGATCTCCCCATCGTTCAATCGAGTAATGGAAGATCTGCACTCGATCGCTGGAATCGCAAACGGGAAGGGTGATCCTAAGAAGTACATGGTGCCCGCGAAGTGGAGTGTTCTGAGTGAAGTTCTCGCGGAAATCAAGGATATACCACTAGAGAAAAAGGAATATGCGGATTGTTGTATGTTTCCAAATTTTGACAAAAAGAACATTTTCCGTTTTCAGTGCCTTCCGTCGTGGTGATAACCAGCTCTGATGATCTCTCTCGCCAAGTTTCCGACGTTATTCGATACGGACCGAACAAGATGAAATGGCTGACATGGAGACAACTGGCATACAAGAGTGATCGAGCAATGCCTGATGATGAGCCGTTGTGGGAACCAGACTTCATTTCGCAGCTGATGAGAAGCACATTGGTTTGTTGATTGTTTTTGGAAACACGTTAGGAAAGAATTTTCAGGAAACAGAAGCGAAGAGTGACGTTATTGCCAATGTCCAGAAGACACAGAAAACAACAGCAAGAGCAGCTCAGAAACGAAGAAAGCACGCCGAAGAACTTCATGGTGTCAATGCAGATTCTCGATTTCAGACGAGCATAATTCAGTATGGAATCCTGCAGTACAAACGTCGAAAATCTGGGAATGAGGTGAGCTTCCGAGAAACAAGGGCAAGGTTCATTCAACAAGTGAAAACACAAAAGTATAATGCAATTGTTCGGTTATTTCTTCGGTTACTGTGCTTTTGGCAGCTGGGTGAAGAACTCGATCTGCATGTCAGTGTCCGACGGGAAGCCAGCCAGAGCGGTAACTAGCTTTGAGAGAGTCGAGAACTGACGCATGAAAGCGTTGCTGATCGGGGTGCCTGGTGGGACGACTGGCGCCTTCAAAAGAAGGGACAGGATGGAGAGCACCGAGTGGAACGGCTTGTACTCGTCTCCAACCTTGTAGGAGACACGGCTAGCCAGTTCCGTCAGAATTGCCAAGTCGTAGATGAGTGGAGAGGCGAGAAGAGAGTCTTCGCAAGTGTTGTGCACGACGAAAGTTTGCTTACCTCCCATGAAGATACTGTAACAATCATATGTTTCTTCGGATATGTTCTTTCAATACCTGCAGATGTACTCATCCATCGCGCGCTTCGAATCAGCCACATACGGCACATACTTGATCACAACGCAGTGATCCGGGTTCTTCGCATCGGGGAACAGAATCTGGTTGGACTTGACCATGTCATCAACCACAGACGACTTGGAGATCTCTTTGGAACGGAATTGACGCGCTTCGCTCAAGTTCTTTCCGTCATTGTTTCCGAGATGGTTGTACGAGACGATGGACTCCGGCTTCAGTCCACTGCTGACCAGGAAATCGACGAACGCCGACTTGAACTTAGTCTGACCCGACTTGAAGTCGTCACCACCGACGAACACGTTGTGCTTGTCAGCGAGCTCGATGATTCCTGGGACAAGAGTGTTTTGTGGAGATCCGTTGATGTAGTGAGCTCCTTCAAGAATAGAAGCGACAGCGAAGATATTCGATGGCGACACTTCGTCTTCGTTCTTGTTGATAGAGTTCAAGATCTCCTCAGCCGTGCTGTTCAGGCCATCACGGACATCAGTGTATCTCTCGGTGTTGGCGGTCCACAGCACGATAACACATTCCAGTTCATTGTCCTGCTTGAACTTGCGAATGTCAGCGCGGATGTGCTCCAAATGAGCCATCTTGCTGTCTCCCGGAATCACATTGTTCGCACGATCTCCCTGGTTGGAAGCGATGAAATCCGGGTAGTAGACAGACGGGAGCGGCACGATTGGCTCCATGAAAGGACGGAGTTTCTCCTGGAGCTCCGGTTCGAAAACCTTGGCGCGAGCCATTGCGTCGTACAAGTTCGAGTTGCTGATGTCCCATCCACTGATGACCAAGTCATTTGGCGAAAGGATCGGAACGATGTCCTTGAACGGTACATAGATCTGATTCTGGCTCGCAGAATCCCATCCCAAATGGACAGTCGCAGTTTGGGTGACAGATCTGAAATCAGGGAATTCGAAGGGTATTCGGGAACTCATATTCGAGATTCATACCCAAAGTAGTTGGCCTGGTTGTGTCCCTCCTTGGTTCTCCAAGTCATCGCATACTGATTGGCAAAGATGGATCCGACGGCCGTTGATCCATTGTTTCCACCGAGGCCTACCAGCAAAAGTCCGGTCTTGCGCGGCTTCAGCACCGTCTTGAACATGTACTCGTGCTCCTTTGGAGTCACGTGAAGCCCATCGGCGCGGGTTTCAAAATGGTTCTTCCTGTAGCTGAAACGCGACTCGAGAACGCCATCCTCCAGTTTCACATTCGGAGATTCGACGATCAGCTGACAAGTACACTATTGAACTCTTCGATGCCTACTGCACTTACTCTCTTTGACAATCCATTGACTTGGGAAGAGCTCATTTCGAAGCAGTCACGCGCAAAGCGATTACTTTATTACCTGAAAGTTGCGAAAGTAGATGTGCAAATGAGCAAGAGAAAGACGTGTTGAGAGACAAGAATCAATAGAATTATGGAGATGGGGAGCGAGCGAGCGAGAGGCGAAAAGGGCAAGGCGCCTCGTGCTCGCGCAATGAATGTCCTAATGCCATGTCTCGTCGGCTGACCGAGTATTGCTAGACTAGATAGCTCCGCCCAGTTTGAGAGCACGCCTACTTTTGAGAAGAGTGTGAGAGAAGAAGAGAGAAAACAGAATACGGTAATATAAACAATTTCAGGTGGCTGCAGAATCGAGTTCAAAGAATGAATGGGAAGTGAAAGAGGAAGTGGAGGAAGAAGAAGAAGAAGAGCCGGTGAAAACGATTGGAGAAATGGGAAACGTATGCGGAAAGAAAGAGATTACCGACAAAGACTGCATTTTCAGACAGAGCTAATCGTCTGCACTGCTCGGGAAAGAGAGAGATACACATTGTTGAAACTGCTGGAACAGAAGAAACCTAGTGCAATTGTTCTCTACACAATGTCATTGCAGACTCTCCGGCAAATAGAGGTTTCATAGAGATCAAATGAGAAATCTGTCTTCCAATGTTCATTTTTAGGTGTATCGATCTACCCACCCAACCAGACATTTGCAAGTCTACTGGCTCCAATATAAAGAATCGACGGAGGAGAGCAGGTACTTGGAATCCATCAACCGAGAGACCATGTCCTTCGAAATGCTCATTAGAGAACAAGGAGTGAGTTATCAGCTTGTATCAATCTCCAATTCATTTCTTTCAGACTTTGATGATCGCTCGCGAGTTCAACGTGGACAGAGAAGAACCTCCGCGACTCAAGATGTCAACAAGAGACGGAGGTGGCATCGATCGTCGTCGTGAGGTGGATCCGAGAGACCAACAAGAAACAACAGTGGAGACCGACCGACCCAAAATCATCGTCGACATGCGAGAATTCAACAGTGAGCTGCCAACAATTCTGTATACCAAAGGCTACGACGTGATTGCGACGACAATCGAGGTTCGCTAGACCAGACATACAAAAAAGAGATTGGAATGGAATTGAATCAAATTGAACCGTTCTTTTTTCAGATTGGCGACTACATTCTGTCTCCAGACATTGCAATTGAAAGGAAGGCGTTGGACGACTTGACACAGTCTCTACAATCAGGAAGAGTGTTCAAACAGATCGAGCAGATGTTGGAGCACTACGACTGCACAGTTCTTCTGATCGAATCCAATCGGAAATTTGAGACGAAGATCGTGAACGGAGGACCATTCCAAGGTGAAATGACTCGACACTGTAGAGACATTCGTGGTCTCTTTTGCTCTCTGATCAGAGCAAATCCGAAAATGAGGTGTGTATGGACAATATCCCCTTCGAATTCCGCTGACTTCTTCTCGGAACTCAAAGTAAGTGCTTCTAATTGATCCGTAATGAACACTTTACTTGCAGCTGAATGCTCCAGAACCCGACGTGGATCATGCGATTTCTCTGAAAGCTGATCGTGTCGAGTCAAGTCAAGAATCTTCAGAACAAGGTGCATCTTCCAGCAAACAGAAAGGAAAGAAATGGAAGCCGAACCCGACAATCGTCAGAACTCTCACTAACAACTTTGGGCTGAAAGTGTCGGAAGCACACAATCTTCTAGCTAATGCTCCAGTATGTCACACCGTTTCATCTCATCTTCCTCATTTTCTCATTTTTCAGATCAAAACTCTAGCCGGTCTCTTCTCTTCGGAAACCTCCTCGTCGCTTCTCTCCCAATTCATTCCAGCATCTCAAGCCAACTTCATCAAAAATGTGTCCACCTTCGATTTCAGCAAGAAATAACTGGTTCTAACGCTACAGCCATATCATCTATTTACTTAACCGGTACTCGTAAATATTGCATTCTGTTTTATAAACGCCTTCATACTGAACGTTATGCTATGTATTTGTGATTGGGATACATCCCAAAACATCTCTTGGGCCTTACTAAGACTGAGTCAATGAGTACATGTTAGTCGATGATCTTGAGATAGTCAATGTCATAAGAGGTGGTCACTCAATTAGCATTTGTCCTTCTTTTTCCACAAATTGATCTTTTGCATATAATAATGGTACTCGTGTGGTTTGTGTCGATTCGTTTACGTTATTTCCGATTTCATCATCACAGAAATCGTTTATGACAGTGTCAGGTTTCACTGGGATTGTTTATTCGAGTCCAAGTCCAAGTCTGCACTCTCAAAGTATCATTGAAAGACAGGTGGAAAAGAGAGGGAAAACTGTTCAATGATAGGGGTGGGTTCGAGCGATAACTAACCATCGAGTACTGTTTAGTTCAAACGTGACTCTTCGCAGAATCAACGAGACCGGCACGTTTCTTCTGTTCTCTCTGTCTTGCCAGTGTTTCTCTAACTTCTTACATCTCCTTTTTTGGCAGGAAAAGATAAGATGAACCCGATGCGGCAACTCTTGTTTACTTGGGGTCATATCAGACCTCTCCGCTATCAGTTCGCGGCCACGACGAAGTCATTTGACGGCAAAACAGTCACTAGTCGACGAGAATACGCGAAGAAGATGGCTGCTCCTGAAGAAAGTGTTGTTGCAAAGAATGAGGTTCGTTACTTGGTTACTTTTTCGATGGACTGTTTACCCCCCAACCCACATGACAATTCTAGATGCAACGGTTCATGGTGGACTGTATGACGACCGCGGGAGCATCGGAATCACATGCGACACAACTGGCACAGGTGCTTCTGGAAGGTGACATCCGAGGACACTACTCTCATGGACTCAACCGACTCGGTATATAGTCCACAGCATCAGTTCCTGCTGTAACTTTGAGGTTTTAGATATGTACGTGAGAGATGTCCAGCAAAAGGTGTGCAAGGGAGATGGAGAGCCTGTGATTCTAAAGGAAAGAGCTGGAACCGCTTGGGTCGATGGAAACAATCTTCTTGGACCTGTAGTCGGCAATTTCTGCATGGACCTAGCCATAAAGAAAGCAAAGGATGCGGGAATCGGATGGGTTGTTGCCAAAGGATCGAATCACTACGGAATCGCCGGGTGGTATGCGTTGCGGGCAATGAAACAAGGAATGCTGGTTAGTTTGCAGTGCGGTTTTCGTTAGAAACGTTTGGTTTTAGGGAATGTCGATGACAAACACTTCTCCAATCTCTTACCCCACCAGAAGTGCTGTCCCAGCTCTTGGTACTAACCCAATCAGTTTGGCGGCTCCAGGAACAGGAGACGATTCGTTCGTGCTCGACATGGCATCAACGACAGTGGCAATCGGAAAGGTACATGCTGTGAATAATTATGGTTTATTCAAAGGGACAAACAAATGTCAGAATCGAGTTGAGCGATACGAGGATCGCATTTAAAATCAGTAAAAGCCTAGTTCGACTAGAGATCGGGACGAATACAGCAGGTAGATTCGAGTAATCAGTGCTTAGGTGCTCTTGTCCTTCTTGAACGTCACTTGAACTACATCGATGTGATCGTAGGAGAACAATGCGGCGCAGAGACAGAAGTAGAACTGCCAACGACGGTGGAAGTCATCCGGCAACTTGGACTTGGTCTCGATCTCTTTCTTGGCGTGCATCCAAGCGCTGAAAACGAAAAGTATACGTGTGCCAACATTCATGTTCAACTCACAAGAACCAATGCTCCAAAGTCATCGAATAATGATGGCCCATGCTGAACAGATCCGTCTGCTTCAAGGACGATGGTAGTGACTGAGAAATGGCGCCAAGAGATGGCAAATGGCCTCCAGGGAAGATGTACTTCTTGATGAAATCAGACGAAGAACGGTACTGGTCATAGTAGGCGTCGGGGCAAGTGATGGCCTGAAGAAGATCGAATTAGGAACGTGTTTCCTTGATCTTTCGAGAACGTTTCGAAACTGTGGCTAACCTGGAGAGCGGCGATTCCGCCATCTTCTAGCACATCGTTGATGATTTGGAAGTATTGTGGCAGGTACTTCTCACCGACAGCTTCAATCATCTCAATGGAGAGCACACGAGTGTATTTCTCCTTCACCAAACTGAAACAAGTTAATCGGAAATGAATGGGAAGTAGGTTCCGTACCGATAGTCCTGGAACTTGAGCTCGATCCTTCCTTCCAGTCCAGCCTCGACAACTTTCTTCTGTCCCCACTCCAGTTGTTCTTTGGAAATGGTGATTCCAGTCCACTTGCAACCGGTTCGTTGAACGGCACGGATAGCAGCAGCGCCCCATCCACATCCAATCTCGAGAACATGATCTTTGGCCGTCAATTCGAGCTGGTTGATCAGTCTGTCGATCTTCTTGTACTGAGCCTTCTCAAGTTCATCGAAGTTGACATCGGTGACGGGTTTCACTTCTGAAAGTTGGAATAAACTCTGACAAATGTTCTGGAACTAACTAACCATCGAAAAGAGCGCAAGAGTAGGTCATGGATTTGTCGAGGAACAGCTTGAACATGTCGTTTCCGAGATCGTAATGAGCTTGGATGTTCTTCGTGCTCTGGGATAGAGTGTTCTCGAGGAGCCAGTGCTGGATGTAGTTCACAATCTTTGCGATCCTTCGTACACTGTCAACTGCGATCTGCGAGACTTGCGATCCGAACGACTGGGTCCTTGGTTTATCTCCATGCAGAGCTTTTCTGGCGGCCGCGGTTTGCTTCTTGCCTCGAATCAACAGACGAAGGAACTCGGTCGGGTTTGGATTGCAGGTCCAGTCGTCGGCCATGTAAGTCTCACCGAGTCCAATTTTCGGATCGAGAAGCATCAACCAGCAGAAGTGAATCGGGTTGTGGAGGGTGAAGAGCACGGGTTTCGATGGCACGTTGTTGTTGTTGGTTTCAGCGACGTTTCCAAACTCGCAGTCATAGTTGACAGATGGGATCTGGAGGATCAGTCTCTCGGACGATTTGGCGAGGATTGTAGTGAAGAAGCTGGAATTATTAGTTCTGAAGACACCTTTTTGATTGAAACCCACCTGCGAATCGCAGGGATGCAGACGTTGGTGACGAAGAAGGTATAGAAGAAGTTTCCAGCCGGTGTCGCGGTAGATTTCGCGGTTTTCATGCTGCGCGAGGAGACCTCCGAAGCCATCGCCTGAAATGAACGAACGATGATGCGCTGCGATCTTTGTATTTCAGTTCGAAGAGGCGGGCACTAAAAGTCTCGATTTTAACTGGTTCCATTATGCCTACAGACAGAGGAATCCCATCTTTGAGTCATTTGAATTCGATTAGCGTGTGATGGAGTGCAAGTTTAGTGAGAAAGAAAGAGGCAAAAAGTTGTTTTGTTTCGGAAACAGCACGAGAAACCGAAGTCAGAACGGCGAAGTGTCCTTCAAACAAGAGAAGTGCTTACCGTTTTGTGTCCGGATCAGTTGTTAGACGCGAGAATGACGTGGAGGTAGACAGAGGGGAGTGAGTGCGTGGAACCGAGCCGGGGAAAGGAAGTAGGGCGAGGTCAGGTTAGTGGAGAGGACACGGTAAAAGAAAATGAGAGGGGAAGGAAAGTGATCTGATTGCAACACTTAAACGGAGGGAAAGTGAGAGGGATCCTGTTTGTTCTGAGGTGCCGTCGGAAGAAGATTTGATTAGAAACTGTTACAGTTGGTCGACTGCTTCGACTGTTGTCCTATTCACGTGACTAGGGAAGTCCGTTTTTTTCCAAGCCTATTTGCACTTTTTATGATGTCAATAGACAGATTTTAGCACGCTGATCAACGTTTCAGTACTTCATTTTTGCTCAATGAGCCTCCTAAGAGCACTTTTGGGCCCTCAAAGTCCCTAAAAAGCCCAAAATCCACTGTTTGAGGGCCTATTTGGGGGAGTTCCCGGATGTCTACAGACGATCCAAATAGCTTAAAAAATAGAGCTAAACTTCCTCTATTAAACTTAATAAAAGTCTGAAGGATTCTGGAGAAAAAATTTTTTTCTGAAAATTTTTTTTTTCAAGGGTCTCAGGCCTAGGGTTGGAAAAAAATGAAAAAACAATTTTTTCTTGGAATTCTCCAAATTTCTATTAAGTTTGATAGAGGAAGTTTAGCTCTATTTTTTGAGCTATTTGGATCGTCTGTAGACATCCGGGAACTCCTCCAAATAGGCCCTCAAACAGTGGATTTTGGGCTGTTTAGGGACTTTGAGGGCCCAAAAGTGCTCTTAGGAGGCTCATTGAGCAAAAATGAAGTACTGAAACGTTGATCAGCGTGCTAAAATCTGTCTATTGACATCATAAAAAGTGCAAATAGGCTTGGAAAAAAACGGACTTCCCTAGTGAGATGGAGGGGTGCGTAGGCTACAGGGAAGAAGAGGGAATTAGAATATCGGGAAGAAGGATAGAATGAAGCTCGAACGGATCAATGATAAAGAGAAAGTGACAGAAGAGAAAGAAAGAGGGGCGTGCGGTGAAAGAGGGAACAAGAGAAACGGAATGACCCAAATCGGCCGATCCGTACTTTGCATGCGAAGAGGAGTGGTGATGGAAGCATCGCAGGAGAGAGTGATTGAAAATATCTAGGATGTGGAGTGAGACACACAAACAATCTGCTGATTCAGGTCGAATTGGCTGCGAGGAAGGAGAAACCGGTGCCATTGACATGGGGCGTCGGAGCAGGAGGAACGGAGACAAGCAACCCGCTTCTTGTGCTGAATGGAGGAGGGCTACTTCCATTAGGAGGAACGGAAATCAGCGGTATAGTCTGTGGAAGGAAATAAGACAATGTAGCCATGGATTTGTAGGAGGCTACAAAGGCTACGGCCTCAGTTCGATGATTGAAATCTTCTGCGGTGTTCTTGCTGGAGCACATTGGGGTCCGCACGTCAGAAAGTGGATGAGCACAAGCACAGAGGCGGACTTGGTAAGTCGCAAACCAAGTCAATCAAAGAGATGGTTTTCAGGGCCAATGCTTCGTTGCCATTGATCCAGAAGCGTTCGCACCAGGATTCGCAGAACGCCTTCAAGATTTCATGGAGACAATGAGGAACTTGCCAACGGTTCGTTGTCCAGACTCCCTATCCCGTGATAAGTTCATTCGGGCGCACTATCTAATTAATGTGGTTGTTGGTTTCGATCACTCTTGATTATCTTTCAGACGGACGCATCGAACAAGGTTGAAGTGGCGGGAGACATGGAAAGAAGACATGAGGCCTTGGTGGAGCAACTCGGAGGGATCCCGTATCATAAGAATCAGATCGCTTTTGTGAACGAGCTAGCTAGCAAATTAGGCGTGAAGACCGTCGATCTGGTGGCATAAGACGACTCTGTACAAATATGAATCAGCTTATAAACTTTTCCTAGAAGAACATTTTTTTGTTCAGATGTATTTTCGTTCGTTTCCTATAAAGGCGTTCTTGAAATGAATATCTCTGTTTCTCAACTCAACAACTCAATCAATCATCCTTGCCAAAACTCTGTTTTCCTGTCTTTTCCTCACTCACTCATCGCTTGAGCCTCAGCTGACAAAACGGAGCTCCTGTGATAAATGGTTGCCTCGGCTGCGTATCCAATCTGCGTGTAGTGCACAAAAACAGCTGTCAGTCGGGCAGGCGCCTGTCGTCATCGCCCGCTCCCCTCGTGTTCTCCAGTACGTCTCCTCCTTCAGAATACTCGATTCCGTCGGTCACACCACACTTCCGACTCCTTTTATGTTTATTCACTCTCGCTTTTCCCTCAATTCATAAACATTCTCTCTTCCAGAACGAAAAAGAGATCTCGGGGTTGAGAAAGCATGTTTCGAGCAGAAGAGGAGGGCTGCTCCAAGTATCGGCCAACTATGCGGGTGAGTACGTGGCCTAATTAGTCCTCCATGCTATCTTGTTTCCGGTGGCTTGGAGATCTAGAAAAGGAATCTTTCACTTTTATAATTTGTGTTCTAGCTTTGAAATGGTATGTAAGATTTGATAGTTCTCTGAAACGTTCCCGAAGTGTTTGTTCTCTTTGCAGTTTGCCTCCATCCTACTCGCTTCCATCATTCTCATTTGTGAAGTTTCCCTTGCTGCATTCGAGTACATTCACTGCAGGTTAGATGGGAACCCTCTTTCTGCCGTTTTTGCTGGTAGGTGATGACAATTAATAGACGGGTCCCAAATAGAATTCCAGCAATCTTCACAATCCATTCGTTCTTCACCATCTTTTACATCATCGGAGCGTTCAGACTCATCGAGTGTTTCATGGTTCCATGGCTTACTTTACAAGTAAATAGAGAACAAGTTTCTGTTCCAGTCTTCTCATGTTTCTCTTTTCCAGCTGATCTTCTTGACAACCTTTTCACTTTTCGTGATCGTCTGGTGGATCGCAACCCTCTTGTCCATCTTCAACCTGGTACAATACTACACTACAACCAGTGACAGTAAGTGTTTGTTTTGTGTTTCTCGTTGTCTTACCTTTTCCTTCGTTTCAGAGGGTCTGACCAACTCCGAGTTCTTCGTGTTCACAGGGGTGATTCTGACGGTCGTCCTTCTCGTCGCCATGAAAGTTTCTCATGTTCTCTACAAAGGATTTGTCAGTGTCCGCAGTCAGAACATTGCCGTTTACCGGATAACCGAAGCAGCGGAACGAAAAGGATCAGTCTTGAAGCCCAGCTATGTTTAACTGATTCCTCTCCTCATCTAGTGATATCATTTCAAACCGATTCGGGTATCTATAAAGATTATCATTGACGTTGGAGAACCAATGGTCATTGACCAACTTTGACCATTCGAACAATTCGTTTTATTTTGGATCCTCGTCTCTTTGTGTGTTTTGTTGTGTTTTGTTCTGCGAACAAAATTTGACGGAAAGGTTGGCGGAAGTGAGACATCCCGGAGGACGAGTGTGTCGGTAACTTGAAACCAGAATGTAGATAATAACAAGTGAAGATATCAGTCCATTCGGAACAACAAAAGTATTCAGAGACGGTCAGATGACATAGAAACTAAGAAATTGAATCTGTAAATGAAACTGGAACTGTTAGAGAAAAGCTTCTGTCTGCAAATTTCAGATGACGCACCGATCGTCCACCTCTTCAGGGTCATTTGCCAACTAGTAACGGGTCAGTTCTGCTTTGTCTTCAACTTCTAAACCTTTGAAAGTTCGTCAAATTTTGACTCATTTTTCTATGCATTCCCAATTCCTGTCGCCCGCCCACTTTTAGCGAATGAGTATAAGGGGACGGAAGACAGACAGGTTACCTGACCACTCGTTCCCGTATCAATTCGTTTCTTTCCCCATTCCCTTTTCCTTTCTTTCCAAATCGATCTGACTTGCGTTTGGGATGTTTTCTTATTCTTTTCTAATTCTTCTCATGACTTCTATGTATTCTGATGGCTTAGTTCACAGGTATTTGACCTGCTTTGATAGTGACTCTCAAACTATTCTCTAAATTCAGAATACGACGAGGTGCCTACATGTCAAGTTCTTCGTACTCCCGACCTAGTTATCAGGATCAGTGGAGTAACCATAATGGCTACAATCCGTATCAAAACTGGAATCAGAATCAGAATCAGAATCAGAATCAATGGAATCCCAATCCCTATGGTGGTGGGCAGTATGGATCGAGTTATGGAAGACCGTCTAGTTACGGACCTCCGAGGTCTCCATACAGTCGTCCAGAGCCCACATACTCTCCGTATTCTCGACCAACATCGTCTTACGGTCGTCCTCCTCAACTCTATCCTTCTCAGCCACAACAGCCTATAATGCCTCCACCATCAGTCGTACCTCCAGTCATCAATCAACCAATTGTTCCTCCAACTCCAGTCGCTCCTGAAGTACCTCCTCCTGTCCCAGTTCCGGTTCCAACACCCGGACCGATTGCTCCTACTGATTTTGCTCCAACTACTTCCGGTCCACTCTTCGGAGGAGTTGAACCAGGAGCCGGAGCCCTCTCCCCAGGAGAAGCCCCTCCACCACCACCAACAGACGAAGAGATGATACAGGTGGATGCCACCGAAAAGGAAAATGAAGTGAGTTGAAATGCATTTTGAATAGAGCATCTTTTACTGAAAATCTCATTCAGGTTCGAAAGGCACGTGGAGGTCCCCCAGGGATCAATGTAGACGAGATCGCAAAGTCAGGAACACTTCCACCACAAGCTGCAATTCCGGATATCCCGATGCCTCCAGTTTGAGAAAGAGCCTAATCGGATTTCTAAACTCTTTCTGTACATTTTATCATCTAATACGGTTATCATTTTTTCTAATCAAGTGTTCTTCTCTGCGTTCTCTTCCCGAATCCCATGAAGTGTTGGACAATAAACTCTGCGTTCATACTAAAGTCAGACATTTGATCCAAGCTTACATGATTCATTTGTGAGCAAAAAACAAAACCCAGTAACCATAGAAACAGCATGATTTGCCAGTCGAAACGTGCAGAAATGAAGAATACGAATTCAGTGAAGCACTTTGTAATCAGTTGATCCCCTCCTCCAAATCCCATTTTCCAAGTATCCTTCTTATAGCCATTTCAGTCCAGTGTAGAATCGAAAAAGGTGTATTCTGGCATTGACAGAATGTTTTAAAATCGATAGAAATATAAGAACTCACTCTAATATTTCCCTCGTTTCCTATTCAATTAGCTTCGTCTTGCGCGGCGCTAATCCGTAAAAAGAGCGAGAAAACCGAGCTCTTTTTTCGTTTGAGCAAATTGTTGCTTTCAGTTGCTTGCACTCGGCCGCAAATCAGATGTGTCTTCTCCACTCCTTCTCCTTTTTAGGGTCCCTGAGGGGTTCCGGGATGAATTATTCAGTACTATTTTAAAGGTCTCTATTTCGTTTTTGGTTCTATACTCAAAATGTAACATTCGAAGAACCGTCCCGGAGCTTTAGCAATTGAGACTAGACTCAAAAGCTTCTTTATTAGTTCCAGCTTTCATCCCAATCTCCCATTGATTCTAGGAAATAGCTACCAAGTCGTTTGAACTTGAAACAATTATGCCTTATTGGGAAACCATCACAGAGAATTGCATCACCGTGCATTTCGAAAGCTCGCCGTCATCTCTTTTGCATCATCCGGAAAGGGCGTATGGCTCCCTCTCAACGCCCGAGGCGCTCTTTTATTCACTTCTAGTCCTAGTCCCAGATGTTCCTCTTGCATCATCCCTTTTCATTCTTTGCAGAGTTCCAAGCTTTCTGTACCTAAAGTTTTTGTTTCAGACAACTGTTGCTTTCGCAGACTACAACTGCTTCTTCAAGCCCAAGAAAAATGGAGAGGTTGGTGGAATGTTTATGTTGTTTTTGTTGTCAATTTGATATGGTTTGATCTTTGAAGATCATTTGGCAGTTGTTATCTACACGAGTACTCGGTCCAAAGATCAAATTCTGATCTTCCGATTAGTTGATTCGTACACAACGCATCCCGCAGGTCATTCTCGTCATTTTCCGTTTCTGCCTTTTGATCAGAATACATCGTTTGCCGCCTCTCCCTTCGTTTTCTCTTTTTTGCCCGCCGAAAAATAGAATCCTCCACTCTGGTCGCCTGTCACTCTCACTCTTCCCTGCTCTTTTCCAGTTCTCGTTTTGCACGTACTTTGCGCGCCTGCTGCCCGCCGGCCCAAGGGCCTTCGATTTTTTGGACAGAGACTCGGCTCAGCTCCGGCTTTTCCCTTTCTCAAAACCACTCAACTTTTCTAATTCTAGTTCTTTTGTCTGAAAGCGGTGCATTGCTAGATTTCCACTTTCTTTTTATAAGTATACACATACAACATTTTCCAGTATGGCCAATACAATCAAGGAAGTGTTCGCCGAGATCGCGCCGGCTGTTGACTTCAGCCACGGAAAGGTGACTGTCGTCGGAGTCGGACAGGTCGGAATGGCCTGCGCCTACTCGATTCTCCAACAGAACATTGCCAACGAACTGTGCCTTGTTGACGTCGTCGCCGACAAGCTCAAGGGAGAGATGATGGACTTGCAGCACGGTCTCGCTTTCACCCGCCACTGCACCGTCAAGGCTGATACTGGTAAGACCAGGAAGTTCCCAATGATCCATCTGAATGTACTTTGCAGACTACTCTATCACGGCCGGCTCCAAGCTCTGCGTTGTGACAGCAGGTGCCCGTCAACGCGAGGGAGAGACCCGTCTTTCGCTGGTGCAGCGCAATGTGGAGATCTTCAAGGGAATCATCCCGCAGCTTGTCAAGTACTCTCCGGAAACTTGCATCCTTGTCGTCTCCAATCCGGTCGACGTGCTCACCTACGTGACCTGGAAGTTGTCGGGACTCCCGCGTGAACGCGTCTTCGGCTCCGGAACCAATCTCGACTCGGCTCGTTTCCGATTCTTGCTCTCGGAGAAGCTGAATATCGCTCCCTCATCCTGTCATGGATGGATTATCGGAGAGCACGGAGACTCCAGTGGTTAGTTTAGTTTCCATCCTCAATACAACCAAACAAGTACAATTTCAGTTGCCGTCTGGTCAGGAGTCAACGTAGCCGGAGTGACTCTCCACGACGTCAAGCCTGATATTGGAGAGAAGACCGACAACGAGCACTGGGAGTCGGAGATCCATAAGAAGGTCGTCGACAGCGCCTACGAGATCATCAAACTGAAGGGATATACTTCGTGGGCCATCGGACTGTCCGTCGCCAAAATTGCCCAGGGAATCTTCAGCAACTCTCGCAATGTGTACGCCCTCTCCACTAATGTCAAGGTAAACCTGCAGAAACCTTATGCAACATTCGAAGTACAATCCTTCCAGGGCTTCCATGGAATCGACGACGATGTTTATCTCTCGTTGCCCGTCGTCCTCGGATCTTCCGGACTCACCCACGTCGTCAAGCAGAATCTCACCGAGGCTGAGGTCGGAAAACTGCACACTTCCGCCAAAGCTCTTCTCGAAGTCCAGAATGGAATCGTCATGTGAATAATCTTCCAAGCTTTGTTCAGTTGAACCCAACCCTGCATAATACTCTTTTATTGTCGTTCAGAATCATTCTTATTATATAAAATTCACGTGGTAGCTGTCTGTCTCTCTGTTTGTGTGTTTGTCTGTCCGTCCGCATTTCTAAAAAAAGATTCACGCTAGAATTTTGGACGTGAACTTGGTACGGACGCCGTAGGCGGCCCACCTGTGACGGCGTAGCCGGCACCAGTCAAAAAACATCTAGGCAGGCTCAAACCAAGACTGGATGCCGGCGAAGCCGGGCAGACAGGCTTGTCTCAAATAAATCAGTAAACACTTTTTCTGGATTCCTTCTATTAGGCACTTTTATACTAGAGATCGCACGCATGACCCGTTGTTTCCAGCCTCCTTGTTGTCTCTACCACATCGCTAGACCTGCATTCATTCTCCCCCACATCAGGCGATCGATCACGATACCAAGTGCACACAGGTCAAATGTTGGGCAGTTGCAGGCCTTGTCTCCACGTGCCGTCGTCTCTCCCACACTCCGTTTCTCTCTCGCTCTCTTCTTTTTTGCGAGAAGCAACTGTTCTGTCCTATTTGCTACTCCTCCTTCCTTCCCCGCCAACTTGCGAGAATCAGAAACATCACTGGTGGCTGCTCTCAGGTCAAACTTTCCTGTCTCTCCTATTTTCTCAGTGTTTTATGTTAGTTTCCCCATCATCTGACTTCTTTATTATTCCTTTTCACAATTTCTCAAATCGGAAAGTGATCAGTAATGTTTCTCTCGTTCTGCGCCGTCCATTCGGATCCAACTCGCACACTGTTTCTTTCGCCATTCGCTCCGATGTTGCCACTTCACCGACAGTCCGTCTTTTGTTATCACGCCCTCGTTGTTCTCTTCTTTCTAGCTGTTTCATTGAATTCGGCCCGTAGAGTTCTGCCATCATTTTCACGTGAAACAAACTTTTTTTGTGCTTTTTTTCTGTGGATTTGTCGGAAGGTTTCGTGGCCGGCCGTGGCTAACTATTGCTGATTTCCAGAAGCTTGTGGTACCCGCTCCAGTCCTCAATCATGCTGTCTCGTCTCGCTCGTGTCCAGGTAGGATAACCTTTGCCGAGATACATCACTGATCGGGCAACTGACACGTGTTGCTGCAGTCAAAGTGGCAGCTGTCTTTCGTTGCGTCGAAACAAAAAGATAAAACTAGCGACGAGGAAAAGAAATCAAAGAATCAAGAAATGTGCGAAAATTTAATCAATTCCTCTTCTCTTTTCAGCCAACGTGCAACCAGTTCGCTTCGTTCAGCACCACCAAGTCTGCTGCTGCCGCTCCGGTAACAATCACAATCGATGTGCCTGGAAACAAGTATCTTTTCAGACGGTCAAGCTGTGGATTGATGGACAAGCTGTCGAGTCGAAGACCACCGACTTTGTCGAGCTGACCAACCCAGCCACCAACGAGGTCATCGGACTCGTCCCAAATGCCACACAAGCCGAGATGCAAGCCGCCGTCGACTCGGCTAAGAACGCGTTTGCCACCTGGAAGAACACGTAGGCACACATACATTTACAGTGCGAGAACCTTTTCATTTCAGCTCTCCACTGACCCGTCAGCAATCCATGTTCAAGCTCCAAGCCTTGATCAAGAGAGACATGAAGAAACTTGCTCACAGCATCACCATCGAGCAAGGAAAGACCCTTCCCGATGCCGAGGGAGATGTTAGCAGAGGTCTCCAAGTTGTTGAGCACGCCTGCTCTGTTCCATCTCTGATGATGGGAGAGACTCTCCCGAACGTTTCCCGCGACATGGACACCCACTCCTACAGAATCCCACTCGGAGTCACCGCCGGAATCTGCCCATTCAACTTCCCTGCAATGATCCCACTGTGGATGTTCCCAATTGCCCTTGCTACTGGAAACACCATGGTCATCAAGCCATCCGAGCAGGATCCAGGAGCAGCTCAGCTTCTCGTCGAACTCGCCAAGGAAGCTGGAGTTCCAGACGGATGTGTGAACATCATCCACGGACAGCACTCCGCCGTCAACTTCATCTGCGACAACCCAGACATCAAGGCTATTTCCTTCGTTGGAGGAGATGCTGCCGTGAGTTGTTAGTCTCATTTTCTAAATACTGAATTCTTCACTTACAGGGAAAGCACATCTACGAGCGCGGAGCTAAGAACGGAAAGCGCGTGCAGTCGAACATGGGAGCCAAGAACCACGGAGTCATCATGGCCGATGCCAACAAGGAACAGACCCTCAACCAGCTCACCGCTGCTGCTTTCGGAGCTGCTGGACAGCGTTGCATGGCTCTCACCACCGCAGTTCTCGTCGGAGATGCTCGCGCCTGGCTGCCAGAATTGGTCGAGAAGGCCAAGAACCTGAAGGTCAACGCCGGATGGAAGCCAGACACTGACATCGGACCCCTGATCTCCAAGCAGTCAAAGGCTCGCGTTCTCCGTCTGATCGAGAGTGCCAGAAAGGAGGGAGCCAACGTTGCTCTCGACGGAAGCAACATCACTGTGCCAGGATTCGAGAACGGAAACTTTGTCGGACCAACCATCCTTGCCGGAGTCAAGCCAAACATGACCTGCTACAGAGAGGAGATCTTCGGGCCAGTCCTTGTCGTCATGGAAGCCGAGAACCTCAACGAGGCTATCGAAATCATCAACAACAACCCATACGGAAACGGAACCGCCATCTTCACCAGCAACGGAGCCACCGCCAGAAAGTGAGTGTAGTTTTGTATCTGCCCTCCAACTAACTTCCCTTCTTTCCAGGTTCACCAATGAAGTCGATGTTGGACAGATCGGAATCAACGTGCCAATCCCAGTTCCCCTCCCAATGTTCTCGTTCACCGGCTCCCGCGGATCGTTCCTCGGAGATCTCAACTTCTACGGAAAGGCCGGAATCCAGTTCTACACCCAATGGAAGACTGTTACTCAGTACTGGAACGAATCGCTTACCGAGCTCAAGCCACAGATGTCGTTCCCACAGCTCAAGTAAACTGAGACGAAGGCGGCAAGTTCACTTCACTCCCTCCCATTTCCCCTCCATCCATCCCCATCATTTTCGACCCTATTCTTGTTCATTGATTTGCCATGAGTTACCAATAAAGTAATCGAATTTTCAATTCAAACCCGTGCGTTAAATGGAGAGAAACAAATTATCACAGTTCGGAAAGTATCGTGGCTGATGTGTGGAAGTCGTAGTCGAAACGTGGATAGTAGCTGTTTGGGTCGGCAAGCTGTTGATCCGACCGCTTCGGGCGCTGAGATGGCTCGTCGATTTCTAGATCCGACTCTTCCTCCTCTTCACTGGAAGTTGGGTCTAGAGTGACGGCAATGATGATTATACCTCAAGGAAACACATTCAAAGCTGTAAAAGGTAACATGTAAATAGTAATACCTGTTATCAAAAGGGCAACGCTGATTAGAGACACTATCAGAACCAGTGCTACCGACACGGACATTGACTGCTGACCACTATTCTGGAAGGGACTGGCCACTGTTGGCGAGGGAATCGCAATTTCCAGAATTCGACGGGCTTCCTCATCTGGAAAGAACAAAGAACAACTCTAGAGAAGGGTCCGATGACTCACCATTCGCATCAAAAGCAACTACAATCTTCGAGTTGGCATGCGAGACTGCGAGGTAGATGAAGAGAACGAAGATGAAAAGAGTCAGCAGAATGATCCGGACCACGCAACGCATTCAATCATGAGCAGTCGTGAAGGCTCCTGTAACAAAAAACAGAATGATGAGAGGAGATAAAGAAAATCATAAGACGGGGAAGATGAAAAATAAAGACTTGTAGATTGGGCCAATCTATTCGGGAGTATTCCCCGTATGGACCCGTCGGAGCAGAACGAGACGGGACTGCTTCTTTCGGAGCCCCCGAAGCACACAAAGTCCATTAATTTTGCGGCGGCGGCGCCTCGCTCTCTTTCCCTTTTTCTACGAAACATTCGTCTAATGATGAATGGGACAAACCGGGAGCGAGCTACTGCTCTCATGAACGCTCTTTGGGATCAGAAGAAGTTTCCCGAGAAGAGGGGAGAAAGGGAAGTGGGAGAGTACAGTCAGTCAATTAAAACTTCAGAAGTCATAGAAGAATGGAGGTCTGAAGGCTTAATCGTTTCCGGTTATTCGCTGCTTTAGAAACTCTTTCCTAATACCCACGCAAAACGAAGTTGCGGCTGTTTTGCTTGCATCAGAATATAACTCTAGAAAGCATGTTATGATATTACTATCCATGTCAAGACGGAGCAACACACTGGGTTCACAGTTGGAAATTGAGTTTCGTTGCAGGGAGCTAAAGAGCAAGAAGAGAAACGAACGTTTTTGTTGTTGTGTTGTAAAACAGGAGCAGCATGACGATTAGAAGAGGGGAAGAAGAGGAATTGGTTCATATTCCCGAGACGAGTGGGTGCAATTTAATCGGTCAGGCTGGCGGCGTCGGCTGCTCCTGCCGCTCCCTGGTCTGTTTGTAACTCGATAATGGATTCGAGTATAGACGATGCCAGAGAATGAGCTGGAGAGCAAGTAGGAGCAACTCAAGTGTTTTTTGCGGCTGTGAACGAGTAGAATGATGAAGATGTGGCATGAAATATTCAAGATGGATGCCTATGAGGGCAGCATGCAGGAAAAGGGTGTAGGGCACGCAGAGCCGGAGGGCAAGAAATGCAAGAAACGAAGAAGACGGTTAATGACATTTGAAGGGCGCCGCACGGATTGCGGAAATCGAGAGACGTTCGGAAATGGGAAACAGAGATGGATGTGGGAAGAAAGAGCCGACTGCTGATGACCTGTCTGGTAATCTCTGTGTGATCTAGAAACGAGAGAGTAACCAGCAACTATGTGTGGAACTGGCAAAGTAAACAAGAGTGTTCTCCTCCCTTTTCCTAAGGCGCCGCGCAAAAAATAGTCGGGCTGTTAATAGAAGCGCGGGCACGAGCAGACGGACCGACAATTTGCTCGAGTGAGTCTTTCTTTTACCATCGAAAGGACGCCTCCGACGGGAAGCGAATGGCAGCAGAGCCACCAAGTCCTGCTTTTCTTTTCAATCCCAAATTCCATGTCTTCTTGACGTAGATTTCCGTTCCGTCCGAAAATTTAATGAGAAAGCAGGAAAAGAAGATATAGATGGATGCAGAGGGGGAATGCGGTTAGTTATTAGGAGTAATGATGTCTAGAGACGACTTACACATAAAAAACGAAACTAGATGAAGAGAAATTCCGGAATGAATTCGAATTCTGAAGACTAACGGGGAATGACAGAAAAAGAAGAGGAAGAAAAGAGGGAAGAGAGGGAAACGGTTTGCATGGAATTCGATTCGAATTAGTCGTGAATTAAACATTCGAAACATCCTTTTCGTGAGGGCTGCAAAGGTGTAAAGTTGCGATTGAGGTTTCCAAATATCATTCTTATTAAATAAAATTCACGTGGGGTCTGTTTATTTGTCTGTCTGTATATCTGTGTGTCCGTCCGTCCGTCCGTCCGTCCGTTCACGTTTTTGATCTACGTGACCCGGGCCTTTCAATATTCACGTCTAAAAAGGGGAACGGACGCCGTAGGCGGCCCACCTGTGACGGCGTAGCCGGCACAAGTCAAAAACCATCTAGGCAGGCTCAAACCAAGACTGGATGCCGGCGAAGCCGGGCAGACAGGCTTGTTTCCACATAAAAAAGTATAAAAAGGCGAGTGTTCTCATCTCTTTGCAACAACCTCCAGCAACAATGGCAGGAATTCATAAAAGGAACGACGACAATGGTTTCCTACATTTCTATATACCGCTGCGTCACAAAGTGTCTTTGGCAACATTGCAAATTGAGGTTTTAGAGAGTGAAGAGCGGGATAAGTGATCGACAAACAAGCTAATTGATAACAGACCCTCCCCCGCGGGATGTCATGGATCGGGTCCGTCATATCGACTATTACAAAACGTGTGTGTGACCACGGGGATTGCCCTCGCCGCCTCCGTCGCACATCATCGTCGTCGGACCGGTTTCCGCCCTTACAGTCCATCTGCGTCTCTCAATGACGACACTGTCACTTGGTGGTTTTATTTTCGAAACTTTTTGGGTTGGTGGCGATCTGTTATGAGATTATTTTACTCTGATACTTGATGTGTGGGAATGAATGAAGAGAAGAGATAGAGGAGCAAGTGGAGATGCAACAGATGCTTCGGAGGAGACGACAGGCAGTGCGGAAAGCTTTATGAGATGCCATAAAAGAGGACGGATTCGAGAAATCCTTGTTTATAGCCACTATGTTCCATCGGAATGGATTCCCTTGTTCCCTCGACAATACTTGTTGTTGCAGTTTGTCAGAGTAGGTCGGCGGACAGACTCTCGAGAGATTACTGTATCGTTGGAACAAAACTACAATTCCGGGAAACTACGAAATAGGGTCTTATCGGCGTGCGTCTGCACATCTTTTCGCTCTAATTCTTCCCGCTTTTGCTGACATTTTGTATGACGTTAAAAGATGACCACGAGCCACGAGCAACGAGAGATTGACGTGGCGCAACCGAGATACACTATGAAACATGTGGTCAAGAAGATGTTGTAACAGCTGCTTCGAAATCAAGAGGCTTTCGGGTCAAGTTCAGAGATGAAACAATTGATAGGGATCAAACGAAGTTGAGGACTGCAGCAAAGCATCACCTGGTGTTTGGAGAGGCGCAAAAAGTGAAGAGCACTCAACTTTTGTGTTCCTAAACTCATTAGTGTCAAGGCTCCCTGGCAGCACTTGCTCTTCTGCTCCAATATTACCGGATTCACCCTCGCTATGATGTAATCAGCAGTTATCGGTGACGGCGGAGAATCAGACGCAAAAATGGTCACAATCGGCTTAAAAATGAAGGTGATAAGGACCGAGAAGAGACTTTGGAAGGCTCCTCCTCCTGTCACTATATAGTCCGTTTCTGGCGAAGAACCGTTTCTTCTTATCGGCGACGATGAGCAGTACTTTGACTCTAGTTGCCCTTTTGGCACTGGCCTACGTTTGGTAAGAGATGGTTAAGAACTAGTTCTGAAACTCAAGTTTACAGCCAGTCTGCTCTAATCACTTCCCTTCCGGGTGCTCCAATCTCCAACTTCAAGCAGTATTCTGGATACTACAATGTGGGAACCAAGAAGAATCACATGCTCCATTATTGGTTCGTCGAGTCTCAGAACAACCCGTCCACTGACCCAGTGCTTCTCTGGCTGACCGGAGGACCAGGATGCTCCGGACTCTCTGCTCTTCTCACCGAGTGGGGACCGTGGATGGTATGTTTGAGTGAATGTTCCTGTTCCTAGTGTATACTATCAACCGGAAGTTTATCTGTGTTTTGTTTTCCGGTTTCTGTTCTCTGTTATCATCAGTTTTGTTTACAGGTGAACACCGACGGAGCTACTCTCTCGACAAACCCATACTCGTGGAACAAGAACGCCTCGATTCTGACCCTCGAGGCTCCAGCCGGAGTTGGATATTCGTATGCCACAGACAACAACATCTCCACCGGAGACGATCAGACTGCCAGTGAGAACTGGGAAGCCCTCGTCGCCTTCTTCACCGAGTTCTCGCAGTACAAGGGAAATGACTTCTATGTCACCGGAGAGTCCTATGGTGGAATCTATGTGCCAACGCTTGTGCAGACTATCCTGGACCGTCAATCGCAGTTCCACATGAACCTCAAGGGACTCGCCATCGGAAACGGATGTGTGTCTGCCAACGAGGGAACCGACTCTCTTGTGAACTTCCTCTACGCCCATGGAGTCGTCGACCAGGCCAAGTGGGATCACGTCAAGGTTTCCTGCTGCAACAACGACACTGATGCCTGCCCATGGCACTCGTTCAGCGAGTTCTCCGCTTGTGGAGAGTTTGTCGAAGCCACCCAACAGCAAGCCTGGAACGGAGGACTCAACCCATACAACATGTACGCTGACTGCGTCTCGACCAGCGCTTTCAGCCGTTTCTCCATGGAGTACCAGAGACGGTTCAACAAGGCCTACCAGCCATCGGAGCTCGGAGTTGTCCCATGCCTCGACGAGAGCCCAGTCACCAACTATTTGAACCGTCAAGATGTCCGCAAGGCTCTCGGTATCCCATCTTCTCTTCCACAATGGTCTATCTGCAAGTACGAACTCAACAATCTATTCCAGAAACATCAACCTTTCCTTTCAGCAATGCCATCTCTTACGGATACAAGAGACAGTACGGAGACATGACTTCGCGAGTGCTCAACGCGGTCAACAACAACAATCTGAAGATGATGCTCTACAACGGAGACGTCGATCTTGCTTGCAACGCTCTGATGGGACAGCGATTCACTGACAAACTCGGTCTTACTGTAAGATTCAGAACATCCGTGTGTCAACCGGAATTCTTATTCAGATGACTAAGAAGAAGACGCACTTCTGGGTGAACGGCCAGGTTGGAGGATACGTGACTCAGTACAAGAACGGACAAGTGACGTTTGCGACAGTGCGTGGAGCCGGACACATGGTTCCGACTGACAAGCCGCCAGTCGCCGATCACATCATTCAGGCATTCCTGTTCAACAAGGCTTTCTAGACAAATTGACTCTGTGAATAACGTTTTCGATCCCATAAAAACTTTTAAAATGTATCACTCTCCTCTGTCTTCATGTTTCTACTTCCCGAACTTCAAAGGAAGATGGTTTCTGTTCCCGAAAAGAGGAAAACACCTAGCTCCCTCCCAGCGTAGAGTTCGAAGGATTTAGCAGAAATTTATGTTTCACGAGACTTGGAAATTGAAACAATAAAAATAATAATGAAAATAGAAGGGTGTTTATGTTTCAAGGATTGCAGAAAAATGGGGGGAAGGGGAGGGATGAGGAAGGGGAAAAAGAAAAGAAGTGGCAGCTATCCGAGTAAATGAGAACGTTTATCTTAAATTTTGTGAATCGGAAACTTACAAAATCACGGTAGAAACATCAAAATGAAGGGCGGGTGAATACCGAGATAAGGATGAAAAAGGAGAAGAGACTGGAAAGGGATCGATGGGTTACATAAACAGAGAGGTGGGGGAGAAGAAAGGGTCAATTAAATTAGTGGAGACGGAGAAAGAAGGGGATGAGAAAAAGGAGAAGATACCAGAAATAGAGAAGAAGAAGAAGCTTAAATTATCGTAATAATTAGAATAAAAATATAGTTGAAGAGGGGATAGGCGGGCCTGCTGAAAGTTGAGATGAAAATTGGATCTCATATTGTGCTTTTCTTGATGGTTTTTGAAATTTAGGAACGCGTTTCGCGTTCGAGTCGATTCGAATTGTGCTCTGCGGCGGCTCCATCACTGTAACATGCTCGCCGAGCACAATTTTCGCAGCATGAATATCATGTTAGTGTTGGGGGTTATGAATCTGAATGTAGGGCGCGTTTGACTAAAGTGAGGGAAATGGGAAACTGGTTAGTTGATCGGGGAAGGGAAGGGTACAAGATGGAGAGGAGAGTTGCGGATTTGCTATAATTTTCACATAAAAAGAAAGAAAAAAGACATGAAGATTACATAGCGAATCGGGAAAATGGAGACAAAAACACAAAATGGTGAAGAAAGTTATGTGGGGGGATCGCGTTCCGAATGATTTCGGAAGAACAGAGGCGGCGGAGAGACTAGAAAGGACCGAACAAAAGCGATGATGAAGAAGAGATCCGGGCACAAGGAGCCGGGAACCGACGGATAGGCGGGGGTGTGAGAACAACAGAAAGGGAAGAAGGATTGCCACGTAGTGTCATCATCATTCAATAATTGGAGAATAATTAAATACGAAGACGATTGGGAAGCCTAGTGGAAGAGGGTACTTGAAGGCGTGCAAGTGATGTCTTTCAGCATCTAGTTCCATATCTTCAGGAACGAATCCCACGAGCCCGTGCACACAGCCATTCCGTCTTCGGTGACTCCTAGGCAGGACACACGGTTGTCGTGACCGGCCAACACTCCTGCAAACGAAATTCATTTTTGATGGAACTTCCAGAAAAACGCATAGATCGGTGTTAACAAGAACAAAAAACGCACCAGCTCTCTCCTGTCGCATCGAATCCCAAACATTGCAGTTGAAGTCGTCGTATCCGGCGAACAACAAGCGACCCGATTTTGAGAATGCGACACTGGTAATTCCTGGAAAACATAGGAAATTGGACATTTTCTCACGAGAAGCAGGTGCTTACCGCAAATAATGTTATCGTGAGAGTACATGGCAAGTTCCTGATCAGCGCGGATGTCGAACAATCGGCACGTGGCGTCGTCTGATCCAGTGGCGAATGCGTTTCCAGATGGGAAGAACTGGAAATGAAGATGATAAGCATCGGCTCGGTAAATGCTGGTCTCAAGCAACTTACCGCAACTGCGTTGATGTCGGACTCGTGTCCTGGGAACGTCTGTTTGCACATGCCGTCTCGGATATCCCAAAGCTGAAAAGTGATTTATTTGAGTGAGGAACAACTATTTCAGCTCTACACTGACCTTAGCTGAAGCATCGCAGGCTCCCGAGATGAACGTGCGGAAGTCTGGAGACAAGGAAAGCGACATGACGTCTCCCGTGTGTCCAGTGAAGGCAGTGCATTGCTGTCCAGTCTCGATATCCCAGAGAGCACTGAAAGTCATTCAAATTTAGTTTCAAAATGTAAGAGTCACATATAGAACACTCTTCGGTGTGATTGATTAAAAAGAAGCTTTTTTTTGGATCAACAGGAACTTTATTACTAGTCCATTCTACAGTTTTCCCCTTCGCCATGAGTCTCATATTCTGTTTCGCGCGTTCTTTGTTCCTCTAATCCACCAAAACGTCGCCTTCTGTCCGAAATTGTGAGATGAGTTAGTCAGAAAGAAGACGAGAGTGTCAGAGAGAGAAAGAGACAAGTTTGAAAACAAACTCATCAACATTCGACATCCGAATTCCTCTCTCGAATCGCCCTGTGCCCGTGTATGCCCCTTCTTCGGACAACCGAAGAAAAGACGACTGAGCAATCGATCTCTGCGTCTCTGCGCGTTTCCGCATCGAAAACCTTTTCGTTTTCTTCCTCTACAACTGCTTCTTCTTCTTCTGCGACTGCATTGCCGACTGGCCACTGCCTCTACTCTGATGCTCAAATTACGGACGATGGATGGCTGTCGTCGCATGGACGACGTCGCCGCCGACGACTACGACTTCTGGCGACTCAAAGACAAAGTGCTGGATGAGAACGTCAGAAACGCTTTCGCTAGAACCAAGTGCAAAAAGGGAATTATTCTAGAGAGTCACTGTCTCTTGGGAAACTCAGAGATCTTGTTCTTCCTATTGATTATCAAAATTGAAGCAGGATGGCAATTTGTTCAATGTTTCAACGCAGTAAAACGTACCAAGTCATATCTCCGGAAGAGGTGACGATCTGGTTGTCATCGAGGAACCGACAGCACGACAAGTATCCAGTGTGTCCTGGCAATTCGCGAGATACCCGAACATTGCCTTCACGCGTTTTCAAAGAGTAGATTGAGCAAATGTTATCGAGACCTGAAACAATTTCGAGTTGACAAAAGTAGTGCGAAGTTCACTTGAACAGCTAATTTTGCATAAATTATCTTTTTCAAAAGTACTAGATAAGAAAGAAGACAAATACAGGAAAGTGATTGTTCCACTTTCTCTGTTTGTGAATTTTTGAATTTCAATCAGAAAACAGACTCACCTCCACAAGCAACAAACGATCCCGATGGCGCGTACGCGCAAGTCATCACCCACGATGATCTCAGCGGAATGGCGTGCACCTGAAGAAGCATCGAGGATTAGTGAACATGTTGGAGAACAGTTCTTACCTTGTTGGTAGTATACGAGTCCCATACAATAAGTTTGCCGTCTTGAGAAGCTGATACCAAATTGCGACTGTCTGATGCCCAGTGCATTGCATAAATCTGAAGAAGCATCATTCTTTGAGTAATGGTTCACAAAGTTCGTGCAAATACCTTGGCTAAATGTCCCCTAAGCGTACGTCTCGTCCTCATTTGAATACGGCCAATCGGCTCCAAATTCGAGGCCACGGTGGCCAGTGTGGTGTCATTTGCTGACTTCCGGGCTTCCTGAAACTTTGTATCAATGAGTTGTGATTTGGAGCGGTTTTTTTCCAAGCTGAACGTTTTGTTTCGTTTCGCATGTTTTCAGTCAGATATCGAGGAGTCTAGTTCAGAGTATGATGTTGATTATATGTTTCCTTTCTGTTTATGCTGGTTCAAATGATAGCCACATATAATGAGCACTTTGAAAAACCCAGATAACTGAGTAACATGATCTTTTAATCTCATGATGGGTTTCCGTATCTAGACTCGTCATCCAACTGCCAGGTTCGGTGAATCTCCTTGATATTTGCCTCATTTTCCCATAAACACTGTCTCATTATAATCAATCCATTCAAACCGGCCGATGTTTTGTCACACACCCTCCCTCTCTGCTTATTCGCCTCGACTCACCCCCTTTCCAGAGCAAGAGCTCCAGAACGAGAGAAGAGAGTGAGAGCTCCACCCAATTCGCTCAAACTCACACTTTGGAGGCTTCGGTCTGTGGCTCGCGCAACATTTCGTGCGCACACCCATGTGCGTGTAGTGAGTGTATGGCGTCTCTCGGATAAGAGTGACTCTCTCATCGGCTCTTTCATGCTCTGCCCAGCTAGATCGAGGAGCCACCACCAATTCTAGTGAGCGCGATGACAACGACAGCGCGCAGAGCCCTCAAGGGAAAATGGCGCACTAGGCAGAGCTTTCTGCGTCTCTTCAACGAGCGGCTTTCACGAAGAAGAGCAGCAGCCCCTCTTTCTCTCTCCAGCTAGTCGGCGGCTCGCCAGAAATTGAGAGCATTCGGCGGTGCCCGTGAAGCGAAGCGGCCAGATAGCATCCGTCTGCCCGAGACGCCGACAATCTCACATTAGGCAGCCAATCTATTCTCCTCACTCGCTGCTTCTGCCCAGCTTCTCGTCCGTCTCCACGTCCCTCACTAGTGCCCCCACCAACCGGGGCGACCCCATCGGCCAGTGGCTCGCTGCCGCCGACTGCGTGGAGCAACAACTTGTGCTACGCCATCACCAGTCTTCAGCAGATCGATATTTTGCAGCGGGGAAGACGGCAGTGTTGGGACGACGATGGCGAGCGGCGAGAAGCGGTGGGGGGACGACCGTGTTATACACATCCAGTGCAGCAGCACGTCGCCCGTGCCCCCCTCATCTCTCGTCCGCCAAGTACGGCAACAACAACGCCACATAGCGTCGGCGGCCATGGTCGTGCGCTCCGCTTCTTTACTTATTACCAACAATTTGTATATGTATGTGTATGTGTGTATGAAAATATAGACATATGTGTATATTTCTCATCATCAAAAACTTCTGTAAACGCCCAGAAGCTTCACACATGATATCTTATCAACAAGGAGTGGCAGAGTGCACTTTCAGAAAATTTCAACGGAAAGCTGACATACCCGAATCTGCGATTTTAGCTGCTCGGCCTCCTGTCGAAGTTGGTCAAGTTCGCTCATCTTGGCGTTGGCGTGTCCTCCGGATGTTACAGGTGGTGCTGTCGACGGATGCGGCGGCTACTGCTGCTCCTCGTCGATGTTCGCGTTTCGGCGGCGGCACTGCTTTCTTCGTCGTCTTCGTGGCGTGTTCTTGCACTTGACAACTGCCCTGAAAGTCACTGTTTAGAGAAAATATCTTGACCGTTTCGAAGAAAAACGCAAGGTTATCAATTGAATCAATAAGAAAAGTTGAAGGTTATTCGAGGGGAAAAGGGACGACAGAAAGTGAGAAGTGCATATATTTCACAATGGAACGCAAAAATTACTCAATTGAGCGGTGTGAAAAGCACAGCAGGAAAATTAGTGGGAGCGCAGTGTTAACTTTTGAATTTTTAGTACAACATGCAGTTATTAGTTGTGCACAGAAAACTGCAACTAACCCTCAAACTACTGGTTCTTGACCGACGTCAGCTTGGGCAAGTCGGTGGAAACGGAAAAAAGAGCACGAAAGTCAGGATGACGGTCTGAAAACCGAAATCAGTTTTGAAAAACGAAAAAAAGGCGAGGAGGAGTCGAATCGATCGATCGATGCATTGCGGCGGCCGTGACGGAGGCGCGGAACATGGTACGAGAGAGAGGAAAATCGAGAGACGCAGAGAAAAAGGAGTGGGGAGGCGGCGGGAATGTAAAAGTGTTGGTCTATGCGTTGACAAAACAATGACAAAAAGAGGAGAAACTGAATACCATGTGCGGAGAAAAGAAGGGGATGGAGATGCAGAGAAACAAAATGCTTCCCACCGTTCAAACACCTTGAGAGCAGTGCCTAGGACAGTAGGTAAAGGCGCAACGTGACAAAAGCTAATATATCTGCGGGGGAAGGTGCGTCGCTCAGGATCTCGCTTATTCGATCATAAACAGACATTGCACAGAAAGAGAGAAAGTTTCGATGGCTTATGTGAATACGTCTTTTTGATCCGAAAAAAACGAAATGTTGTGTTTGTGCAGGCGTCAAGTAATGACCCAATTATTCGTTCGGGCAGGCATCTGGCCAGCAGCTCCCATAAACGTCCGCGTTTTCTAATTAACAATTCCGTTAATGTTGCTCTCTGAGCAAAGAAGGAGAGAGGAAAGAAGGGGGTGAAGCGAGTGAAGCGAGTGAAATACAACGAATTGGTCGTGCAACAAAAAGAGCAACACGGACAGTGTCGGAGGCATTCAGAAATTTAAGACGGCATGCCGACATGCAGCCAATAAACTCATTACTCCAGAACTATCACAGATGACAGGGAACGAGATAGAGAGAGAGAGAGCATCGCGACAGGCTTTCTCTTAAGATTAATGATTCGTTGTGACGTGGCAGTCAGACGACAGCTTAATGGCTGCCGCCTGCAGGAGAGGAATGATGGGACAGGAAATGGAAGGGACGAGAGGTTTCAAAACGTTCTGCTTCTCTTGTTCTGCACGAGAAGAAAAAATAAGCGGATTGTGTCAGGCAATCAGTCGATTCGACGAAGCTGCCAGAGAGACAGACACACTACACGCATATGCAGATATTGACGACGAAGCACACGAAGACCATGAAGAAGAAGACGACGACGTAGAAGAAGAAGAAGAACATTGAGCGTGAGCGTGTGTGTGTGTGTGCCAGTGAGCTGCCCCGAGATACACCAACCAGAGGATGTCTGCGCCCTCCGTTCTGGCTCACTATTCCTACGCCGCTTTCACAGACATGAAGAGCAATCGACGGAGGCAGGCGAAGAGAACGAGAGACTCGAGCTAGCTGCCTTTCTGCGTGTCTGTCCGCTGCCGCTTCTCTGCGTTTTTGCGAAACCCCTTTCGCGCACTATTTCAGGGCGGTCGATGGGGGCCGCTGAGCGAGGGAAAGAAGCAGAGTCAGCGAGTGAGTGTTAGGCGACAGAGGGACACGAATCGATACACACTCGGTGGAAACGGCGCTCACTAGTGACAAAAAGCGAGAGACAGACATTGCCAACGGGCAAAATTGGAGTGAGTGTGCGGCCGCATCGCAGCCGCCTCGCCGACGATGCACACGGAGAGACAGGAGGGCGCACACAGGCATAAACATGCTGCATGTGAGCGAGACGGCTAAACACTGAATTGTCAAAGGCAAGCCTCCGTCTCTTCTTGCCTACGGAGCCGCAGCAGTAGCAGGAGCCGTACTACACGTCTGTCTAAGTCTCTCTTTCTATTGACAACGGGCTCCGCTGTTCTCACCGCCACATCTATGCACGGAGCTCGGGGGCACCGTTCCGAATCTCGGTATCCTGGTCAGAAAGTTGAATTCCTATTCCTTGCATTTCCCGTCAGACACCTGTGGGGTACTAATGCAACTACGGGAACAGCTACACACCTACAACATCTGCTCATTGACCTCCCTTACTAAATAACAAACTTGAACCTTCATTAGATTTCGCTTTTTACAGCTGCCTGCGAATATCACTCCGAAAATAGCCAAGGCGATTCGAGTTTACAACGTAAATTACCCAAATTTAGCCTCGGAGTTTCTAATAGAAGGGTCCCTCTGACACTCACGAAGAGGGTAGTTGAATAGACGAGAAAGGCGGAGAAGGATGATGACAATGAGCGAGGAATCAGGTTCTGCGAGGATTATGATTAGCTTGAATTCAACTCACATATTCCATGATGAAGGGGGGAGAGAGAGACGCGTGCGCGGAAGAATGAGGTAAACAAACGGAAGGGATTCTAGGTCAGAAATAGTTCAGCAGCTCAGTTCATATGATGTTTTGCCAGTTTTAGTTCGGAGAATAGAAGACATGACTTCCAGACATGATCAGATTGAATTATCAATTGATACTACGAAAGTGTCTGCTCAGATCAGAACTTTAGATTCAGATTCATGTCATGTGCACTTTAGGTGTTACAAAAAAAAGAAAGCGAGTTCAGCTGTAATCAAACTTTCGTTCAAGATGAAAGCGACAACACTATGACAATTTATGAAGCTACATTAGGAGCTATCAAGAGAAGGACATGTAGCTCCATTTTGACAAAATGAGTAAGTGGGAGGAGCAGAAGAAGAAGACATTTCGAGTGAAATGATGAATCCATGGGAGACGACAGCGACATATTGGGTAACTCGAGTGGCTGGAGGAAGGAAGGACAACTCGCGGCTCTCGATAAACTCGCGTCATCAATCTCGCTTTCGCAACGAGAACATTTTGCTGCCGGACACCCCGGCGCTCATGAATAATAAACCGTCTCAGCTACATTATTTTCTGTGCTCTCGCCCGAGCCCCGCGCTCAAATCGAATTTGTCTCACGTTTCTTCGACGGGAGCTCGAGATCTTGCGTCCGTCCCCCAAGTTTTCAGATGTCCTCCAGTCCCCCTGATACGACGACGCAATTCATCAGAGGACTCGCGGGGAGGAGACGGAGGAGCACCCGTCGATGATGACGTCGATAAACATTTCGATTTCGACATTGAAAGATGGGAGAAGGAAAGAAAAAACAAAAAATCGCCTGCAGGACGATGGGGCAAGACGAATCGTTTGTTTTATAACGAAACTCGCCGCCAGTCGGGGGACACTTTTATTGCGCTATCCAGAGCCGCCTCAGCAGTGCAGATATGACTCAGATCTATGTTAATTGTAACCAGACCACACCGGTCACTCGTTGATCTGGCAACACAGATGTCTCTCGATCTTATTAGCCACCTACATCAGACCCAGTCCACCTGCTTTCTGAAGTATGGAGCAAGTTGGCCTTATGCATCAAGGCGCTTGTTTCACGTGTCGCTTCACACTTCTCTTCCAAAATTAGACGTTACCCTCTCTTTCTCTCCTTGCTCATTTCATCAGTCAACAATTGCATCGACTGATTACGTAGTCGTACCAACAACTCTCGCGGGACTCCCTCCCATAATTTTTTTCATCAGAGGTGTCGTCTGCCTATTTCTGGCGCCAACTCCTCAGAGGCCTATCTGCGGAACGCGGATATGGGATGGATGGGAGAAGGAGAAGATGATAAACGAGAACGGAGAGTTTCAAGCTCTTCGCTTCGTGCGTCGAGAAGAAATGAGCCAAAGATGAAGATGAAGAAGACAGAAATGTGGTCGAAACTACATCGGATTGTTGTTCCGAGGCACTCTGCGAGCCCTGATTTGTAGGTACCGCGGTACAAAACAGAACAGAAAGAGGGAAAGTGGGTGTCGGGGGGAAACGAGGAAGATTATGAGTCAGGAGGTGGCCGGCCGGAATCGATCGCAATTCTATTCTATTCTACTTTTAGTTCAAATTGAGGCAATTAAACGCAGCCTCCGGAGCACTCTTCTCCGTTTATTATTCATTGGACAAAAATGGCACCTCGAGCAGTTTTTATGGAAATTCAGATGAGTCGAATAAGAGCAATGCAGTCCACATTTAGATGTGCCACTCGGTTTTTTGGTCTCCTCAGTCTAAGAACAAAGTTCCTAAATGAAAGAGAAAGTTAAATTGTGTAAGACTTCTTCCTGAGGATTACGTGGAAGGCTGCGATGACCCGAGGTGAGAGAAACGAGAGAGGATGGATGGATTTGAAAGAATTGAGGGAATTGGTACGAAAGGAGCATTTGTATATAGATAGGATCAGGAAGATCGGGACAATAAAGTTATGATTACCGTAGGCTTGTTGATTATGGAGAGACGGAGGGATTAGTCGCGTTATCGCTCCCTCGCCGCCAAAAGTTCGGGTGCCAAGAGTGGGCGGAGCCTCGAGGCAAGCACTCTGAACAGAGCCGATCGGGCAGCTCGTTTTCGGCTAGCCAGGGACGAGCACAGCACATCGTTCCTAGGCAAAACGACGTCAAGATGACAGATGACAATGGGAGACAATTTGGAACGATCATCGTCCCGTCAGCAGGTGGATTTGGAGGACACAGCTCCTCCGGGCATGCCCTCCGCGCCTCGCTTCGACGCCTAATCCCACTCGACGGGACGGAGGAAACGGTAGTGGAAGGAGGAAAATGGGAAGGGGGAGTTAATGAGGGAGAGAAGACAGGAGGGGCGGGTGTGATAGATTAATCAAAACAATCACGAATTGGAGAAGAAATGGCAAGCTTCTAATTAGACGCGGGGATTGGCGGCGGTGAAGGCGACACAGAAGAGCAAGTGGCTGGAAGCAAGAAGCACGAGCACACACAGCAACACGAAATCACGAAATCGGAAAGTAAGGGGATGGGAAGGCGAATTGTAGGTGTTGTCGAAGCGTGGGCTGCCGAGGTATCGAGCACGGGCGTCCAGTGTGTTCACCCACCTGGAGGTTTTCTGAGAAGAGTGTACTTTCTGATATTTTCTCTTTTTTCCGTTTCAAACATACCAAAAGGAGCTTTACGTGTTTACCTATACATACGACAAACGGCAAAACCAAATCAAAATTTTTGGGGAGCCCTAATAGAATAAGAGATGAGGTGCCACTGAGATGTAGACACACACACCTTGATGGCGTCAGAATAGGCACAGATTGTATTACACATCTTCTTCGGAAGAGGCAGGATAAGCCATCTAGGCTAAAGCCATTCTATTGTTCGATGCGAAGCGGCGATGAATAGAATCGTGATTGGCGATTACGGCGTGGATTAATCCATAATTATTACTCCCCGGGCTCGGACATGCTATGCGCCTACGCGAGAGAAGGGCGGCGCGTGACTTACGATCGAAAGACTTCTGCTTCTGCTCCAGCGGGACGGCGATGAAGATGGTTCGAGTCGAGGCGCAGTGCACTGGAAATATTATGAAGGGAAGTGATGCGAGAGACTTCCACACCTAATCAGGCAGAGGGGCGGAGCACGGAGAGTAGGTAGACGAGGGCTGGTCGCTTCTATTGTCAACTCGCGGCTCCAGTAGCCATGGAGACACCCGGCTAGTCAGATATCAGCCCTCGCTTCGAGACGACGCGCGAATTTTACGAAAAACTCAAGGAAGGCGAAAACAAGAGAGAGGGGCGCTCTGGCCGAGCCGACCGAGTCCCTTTTCTCTTCTCCGGGCGCTAGCAGTAATTGTTAGTTATTTCGCATAACTTGCGTGAGTGGGCAGATGAATGAATACACAGGAGAATAGGACTGTTTATCATGGGTACTTTTGATCAAAGAATAGGTAAGCGAATAAAATGAAAACATCTTAATTCCTCAACTCATCCGGGGTATCTCATCTTCGAAACATCCATGTTGGTGATCCCAGAAAGGAACGGGGTGACCTGAGAGAGAAACGATTGCACGATTGCTTTGTCCAGTGGAGAGCAACAAACGCACCTCGCTCATTTGCGGACGCTTTCTATCATCCGTCACGAACATCTTCGAAGCCACGAATTGTTGCAGGGTCACTGGCGTTTCCGGGTTGAACCGAACAAACAATTCCCGCTTGATCTTTAAATAAAGTAATCTACAAGGCGTGGAAAGGATTCATACCAGGTCCCTGATGTTTTTTTCCCGCCAATGGGGTGTTCTTCGGAACAGCAATCTCTTGATGCGGCTGTGCCTTCGTGTACAGTTCCTTCATCCTTTTCGGAACACACAATCTGAATAACGGACAATAGAATGTTCCTCGTCGTCAGATCCCGATGAATGAGTCCTTTGAAGTGAATGAACTCGAGACCACACGCCGAGCCCAACGAGAACCACATGGTCCGGCTGCACCATTCGGGATCGTTAGAGGACTGGACGCAACAGTACTGGCAGTCTTGAATAAAAACTTTGTCGTCTCGCACGCTAGCCAGACTCCACCCTCCGCTGTGCAGGGGCCAGTCTCATCTACATTGTCCTCTCCCAACACCTACTCCTTCGCTCTCCCTTCGCACACCACTGCTGTCTTGTCTGTGACCACCATATGTGCGTCTACGTGTCCATTCAAAAAACTGCACCACTTTTTCGTTACTATACTCGTCTATCACCCTTTGTTCCAGAAAGATGGGAAAAATACTTCCAGTTTTGAGTGAGATGCCAAGGATCGTAAAAGAGAAAATTGTCGACGCGACGGATGCTCTTTCAAAGTAGGCAAAACTAGATGAAGGCGATCGATTCTTGTGTTTTAGGCTATCACTCCGTCAATGCTCCACGGAGTACCTCGAATTGGTGAACAAGTCTGAGACCGCTTACGAGGAACTTGAGATTGAACTCGTTGAGGGATTCGAATGTATCCGTATCAACTTTGTGGTGAATAGTTATTACAAACTTTTTCTAATGTTTTACCCTCACCGCAACGGATACGCGATCAGAAATCTTCGATGTGAACGAGTGGTTCGTGACGAAAACTTCATCGACGGAGCAGTCAATCAGTTTTATTGGAGATTTCTGAGTGGTTCAAAAGTCATTCTCAAGAACCTCACAATTACCGTCCAGAAAAAATCACTATTTCCATGTGTTAGATCGGAGAGATACCCCTGGGAGCACTTCCACCAGAACCGCTCCCATTTTTTTCGTCGCATGGAGGAAGCATTTGGAATGTCCAAACGTCGAATGAAAGTATGGCAGCTTTGTTTGGATTTCCATGGAGATCAAGAACAGCTACATTGCATCCTACCTCATCTCCAGCCTGGTTTTCTTGAAAGGATCCACCTAGCCGATATGTCGGCACTTTTAGACTACAGACTACTGGAAATGGAAAAAATAACAGCGACGGAACAATGGAAACAAGCTAAAGGTGTAACCATCTTCAACTTGATTGTGGACTTGCCATTCCAACATTGGTCGTCTTTTCAAAGCACTTGGTTTCATTTACCAGGCTTGTCGATCACAGAAATCGATAATATGATTGAGGTGAGCTCAAAACGGCAGTTTTTGCCACAACTCTCACAATATTTTGTTTCCAGAACTCTAAACGCATGCCCATCCCATTCATGTGTTTTTTGAGTGTATTGCACTGTGATGAAACGGCGTTGATCGAGTACATGAATCAATATCCACGAATCCCCGAGGAAGAAGACTGTTTTAAAGTCAGTATGCCCAACCCACAAGAATGGTTGAGAGTTCACATAATGTTGGGTGGACATTCTACAGAATTTTCAATGTGGAAAGAATCTATCAAAGATGAAAAAGAATAACGGTATCTGAACATCTTTATTCTTTCCGTTTGCTGATTCTGACTCAATTCTAATATCATCCATCATCATTCAAGACGCTAACATTGCTAAATATCCTTGTCATCCTCACTTTGTTTATCTTTTTTCTTATAAACTCCCTATAACTACTTTGAGTACTTTGGAGATAACTATTGGTAAAAAGTATGTTTATCATGGGTACTTTTGATCAAAGAATAGGTAAGCGGATAAAATGAAAACATCTTGATTCTTCAACTCATCCGGGGCATCTCATCTTCGAAATATCCATGTTGGTGATCCCAGAGAGAAACGTGGTGACCTGAGAAAGAAACGATTGCTTTGTCCAGTGGAAAGCAACAAACGCACCTCGCTCATCTGCGGACGCTTTCTATCATCCGTCACGAACATCTTCGAAGCCACGAATTGTTGCAGGGCCACCGGCGTTTCCGGGTTGAACCGAACAAACAATTCCCGCTTGATCTTTAAAGAAAGTAATCTACAAGGCGTGGAAAGGATTCATACCAGGTCCCTAATCTGTTTCCCTGTCAATGGAGTGTTTTTCGGAACAGCAATCTCTTGATGCGGCTGTGCTTTCGTGTATGGTTCCAATCCGTTTTCGAAGATTTCCCAGAGCACCAAACCGAATGTGTAGACGTCGGTCTTTGTGGAGTACACGTACGTGCTTATTGTCTCCGGAGCCAAGTATCGAACGGGGATCTTGGTGACTCGACGCATTTTGTAGGAACTCGAGTGCTTCGCCAGTCCAAAATCCGCAATCTTCGGCTGAAAATGATCATTTTGTTGCTCCGGCTTGCTTTCTCGGAACGCACAGTCTTATCAGCCGAGAGTAGAATGTTCCTTGTCGCCAGATCCCGATGAATGAGTCCTTTGAAGTGAATGTACTCGAGACCACACGCCGATCCCAACGAGAACCGCAGTTTCCCATCGACATTCACATGGTTTTTTTGTAAGTAGTCCTTCAGAGATCCACACTCACAGTACTCGGTAACCAGCAGAATTGGTTTCTTCAGTAGGAAAACGCCTCGAACAGCAAGAACATTCTGGTGTTTCAGTTGCAGTTGCAGTCGTGCCTCGTGCATAAGCTCACGGAGAGCTGCTCTCGAGTCGTTGTTTTTAATCTGAAACGGAACAGTCTACTTAGAGAAGATGTTTAGGAGTTTACAGTCTTCACTGCCACATCACACCATCTGTGGAATTCCTTCTTTTCCAGAAAGAACGGCTCCTTCCACTTTCCCAGATGCACCCATCCATACGCGCCCTCTCCCAACTTCTTCGTGCTCACTTCGATGCTTTGTCTTTTGAGTTCCCAATCTTGAAGGGTGATTGCTCGTTTCAGAAAAACCTTCATCTGGAAAAAAGACACTTTTATTCAGAGCCTCGAAAGATTTCTCACATTTCGATGACAAATCGGATTCGTTTTGTAAAACGTGATCAGGTCCTCGATACTCGCGAATCTCTGTCTCCGCTCCACGAAAAACGCAGTCCACTTCCCAGCGACCTCCTCGATGCACACGTGCAAATCAATGTTCTCCCGCTGTTTCACTTCTTGAAGATCGCCGTAAAAGCTGCGAGTTGTATCTGCTTTCTGACCTGAATTCCTTTGCTGCGAGTACAAAAACAATCAGGACTCAACTGATATTGACTGAAAGCACCAAAATGATCCGTGCGTTGCCCAAAATCTGCGGAGTCGTCTCTCCACCGTTTCTCGGCTGCAATTAGGCTGCAGTTCCAACAATTCTTTCTTTCCAACAGGTACAATACCTTTTTCTCCGGTTGATGCGATAGTCTCAGAAGGAAGTCTCCATTGTTTTTGAGCAGAATCAGCTGCAGTTCTTGAAGAACAAAGCCATGGAAATACGGATAACGGATCAAATTCGCATCTATCATGTCAGAGGTGATTCTCTCAACTTTCTGACACTGGCTTGGACTTGAGAAAGAGTCGTCTTCTCGGAAACTGATCATTACTGAATTTGACGATGTCCCATCATCTTTGTCGTCTTTTTTGTGTTCAATTTGCTGGATGGACCTGATTGCGAAGCTGTTGTTCTGTTTTCATCTAACCTTTGCACTTGGACCGACTGACTTGTTCATGCTTTACTCTCGATAAGAAAAATGTAGAAATAACGTTTTTTTTTGAGTTTTCCGTAAGTTTTCCGTGGAAATACCCCACGTGGCCATATTGTTCACGTTATTCGTGGCGAGTTCCCATGTTCCCTCTTTCATTAAACCGACCTAGATCCCGGCATCGATCCAGCAAAATCAATTCATTTATTTAAAAACCAAAAATCGCATTACAAAAATTGAGTTTCTTGGACACAACTAGTTGTCCGAAGAAAATAATAAAACCGAAACTAGGAGCATACAACCGAGTTAGTGATGAGCCGGGGCAGCAGCGACGGCCTTGGCAGCTTTTCTCTCAGCACGGGCGATCTCGGCCTGGAAGAGATGAATTGGTGAATGAAACATATTCGGGATGATACCTTTCTGTTCTGGTTCCACTTGAACAAAAAGTAGATTCCGACGTAGCTGGCGAGAGCGGCACGGCAGATGTTGGCTCTTCCGAACTGCTCGTGCGGGTTCAAGTAGACTCGCTTGGTTTGGACAATGGATTGCCAGATTCCACGGACAGTATCAGCCATCTGAACGAGTAGAATTGAAGAAAAATTGGAGAACAATAAGAAGCAAAATGGAAACAATCAATAAAGTATTCGACGGTGTTTCTCAACCGATAGAATTGCAGTTTCATAAAATCAGTGGATATAATGAATTCATGAAAAGCTTTGGCAAAGTGGGAAAGTGTTTGAAACATTGAAATAAAATGAATCTCATCTGAATTGTGACATTAATATTAGGAATTATTAGATGAGTATACATTACAATTATAAATAGAAGGGCAATTCAGTAGAGCTATCAGGTAGGTGCTACAATGAGACAGGAATCAAGGGTCACAGAAAGATGATGGTGATACTTGAAGTATGGAATGACTCTAACGGGGTTCAAAGGGAATCATTGATGTGAGTTCAGATTGAGAAAATGCATAAGTACCCAATTGTTAATCACTGAGAGGAAATCCGTCACAATAAAGTCATCTCTCTGGTTAGTCTCTTGAAATAAGTTATAAAGATTGTTGAATGAGTGTAGCAACGTCGTGGCAGTCGACAATGCCCGAATATTTTATATCATCAGCGAACTCTTGAATGTCGTTATCGCTGATAGCGCTGAGCGCTTTCCTCCAATAGCCGAGCGGGGCGTTTGATGGCAATTTCATGCTGGAGAACTTTGTGGCCTTTGACCATTCCAAAAGTGGCTGCTTGTTTTGAACACTGACAAAGAAGAGAGTGAGCATCATGTCTCTGACAAACTGAAAAAAAAACAATAATTGATAAGTTCCACCATCAATCCATACCGCATTGCTATCCAGAAGTTGTTTCTTGAGAATATCCAAGCTCAAAGCATTCACCAGAACTTTGAACTGATCCGGGTGTAGACTAGCAACTTTCTGATGCACGATCGGTAGAATATCAAGAGTGATCTGCAAACAGGGCTCATGTGGAACGTTCCTCAAATTTTCAACCAACCTCTCCATAAACTTTTTTGTTCACAAGACCGCGGTCAATCGACATCAATGCCAGAACAATTCTGGCCTGTTCTTTTGGACCGACGACTTTCAGTGTCCTTGCAATCACTGTTCTTCCTTTGGACATCTGAATGAGCTTCGGCAGATCATCTCCCATCAACTCGTTGATGATAAGCGACGTGCGAGTTTCAATCTCCTGTTCTTTTTCCTCACTAAAATTTAAAACGTAAATATCACGCATCTAGCTCATAAGTCACCTGTTCAGATCTTTGAACTGCGATTTATCAGAGAGCGTCGTTTTCCGGAGCTCATCTACTTCAATGAGAAGAGTCAGAGCGCCTTCCAAACGCATCAACATCGTACGGAGCTTCTTCGCAACAGCAATCTTGCGTTCTTCATCAGTCATTTTCTTGGCCAGAGCATGATCGACGCTTTCCACTTGCTGCTTCATATCGAGAACATGTCTAGGGTTGTGTGTTGAAGATTTTGAAGGTAGTCCCAAGCTGGTCGCGAATTTGTCCGATAGTGTTTGACGCGGTTTTCTCTCTTCTCCGCGGTCGATTCTTTCCTGTCGCTCCTTCTGGCGTTCCTTATCGCGCTCTCTGGCTCGCTCCTTCTGCATTTCACGATAGTTCATCCTGCGAATTCTCTCCATGTAGTCTTTCTTCGATTCCGACGACTTGTCATCAGTTGACTTGTCTGATTTCGGCTCAGCGGTATAACCATTAGCAATTTGTTTCTCTCTCCACATCTGAACTTCAACAATTACAAAAATACGTTACAGAAAGCTTACGACGTAATAATAGTCATCCACTAGCGGATCGCCGGATCCCTTGCACTGAACGAATTGGATACGAATCAACCATTCGCGTTCCTTGTAAGACATGTAACCAGCGAACGAGTCCAGGGCCAGATCGTATATGGTTCTCGTTGATGGCATTCCGGAATGCTTGCGCTGATACCTGCTGCCTGGACTTTGTGGTCCAGAAGATGGGCCAAACGACGGTCCGTTTTGTCTCATGTTTGGAGGAATCGAAGACTGAACAATCATTGCATGGACCAAATGAGGGTTCTAAAAAAAATGTTGGACAATAAAACCACAAGATTTGTGGAAACTTACTCTATAGTGGTTAAGAAGCTGGAACAAAAACGGTGGCGGTGGTGGCGCACCCATCGGCATCTGGATATTGTTAATAATCGCATTGAGCCAAATGGGAATCATGGGGAGGAACTGTGGATGGAGAGGCGGGAGCTTCGGTAGCATGTTGGGAGGTGGCATCATCGGCCCCATTTGGGGAAAGCCCATTGGTGGAGCCATCGGCATCCCGTTCAATCCCATGTTGGGAGCCATTCCAACCGGCACGTTTTGAGGGAAACCAGGAGGAGGATGAGCGAATCTGCCTTGAACTGGAGAAGATGGTGGTGTTGCCTGTCGAGGCTTCGCGGCACTCATCGACTGGGATTCCTGCATCATCTTCCGTTCCAACTCTTCGAGAGATAATGCCGCTGGAGGAAGTGTCGGAAGCGGTGAGTGTTGTGGAGCCCCAGGAGCTGCAGGTTTTTGCATGAATCTTTCCGGACGAACATCAGGGGTTTGTTGCATGGGCGTTGTTCCGAGTTGCAAATCTTGGATGGCGCTCGCTAGCGACTCCACGGTACCACCCATCTGCATCTTCTCAAAATCTTGGAGCTAAAAGAATGATATATTGAAAACCATATCATTTTTTCCTTACAGTTAAAGCTGAACTTGGCATGATAGGAATGCTCGGCTGCTTTGACTGCTTCACCTCCGTTTTCACCTGCGGAGCTGTTGACTCATTAGATAAAAGCGCATTGTAGTCGAGATCTTGAGAGGGCATCGAAGGGATAGACGAAAGACCAAAGTCACTTCCCCATATGTTGAAAGAGCTATCGGTACCATTACCCCAGATCGAAGATTTGTGCTAAACAAAATTAATTTGGTGATATTTTTTCTAGTCAAACCATACCAAAAACGGTGATTCAGGTTCAAAACTCGACTTGAAAGCATCGTTTGGTTCTCCAGCGCCAAAATTTGGGAATGGCATCGGGATTTGTGAGGCATCCGGAGCCATTGTTTCAGAGGAAGATGGGTTTTGCCAGACTGGATCATCGAGTCTGAGGCGAGCAGTCTAAAGTTTTAATTGGAGAATCCTAAAGAGTCAGAAACCAACTTGAGTCGCATAGTTTTCCAGTTCGACGTTCTCTCCGATGTTATCGAGTCCTCCTCCGAACGTTTCTTCGTTTGCTGCGTCGAACTCGTCGTCGAAGATATTGTGATCTTCATCGCTGTCTGCTAACGACTCTGGCAATTCGCCTGAAGAATACGCATGAAGTTCTTTAACTTTATCCACTGCCTTACCGAACATCAAATCACCTTCGATTTCCTCCAACGTCTTTCCATACTTTTTTACTTCATCCATACCCCCAGCGGTTCGAGTCCACGATTAAATATGAACCAGCACCTGAAAAACGAGAATTGGTGACCATGGAAACGGAATACGCGAATAAACGAGAAATCAACAAGATTCAGGGAAAACGTATTTTCTGAGTCAGTTTCAACTCCGCAATATGAATTCGAGTAATGAGAAGAAAGCTAATTATCTAGTGAATACAATTTCACTAGGTTTCTTTCAACAAATCGATTGAACGGGTGTGAAAACGAGCTTAAAATCAAGAGAAAACGCCTGCTGTCCGCCCGCCCGTTGCCTCGTATTCCGCAACAGAAAAGTGAATTCGTGTCGAGACCCGCCGACCGAGGCAGAGCCTGCGCCTTTGAAGAGAGAAAGAGTGTGTAAACGAGGAGGGCGCAGACACCGCATTTGCGCGGAGATTCAAATTGAAAAAATATTTCCCAGACACGGTAGATCTCGGCCACGGCTGCCGCGGAAGTCGGTGAATCAAAACTTGCTGCATGAAACCCAGAAAAATGGACATGCGCCGTGAAAAACGGATTTCATGGCCGGATTCAGCGAATATTTTTCTAGGGAAATGGAGTATTTTGGCAGGATAACGAACAAAACTGATGATGATTCTGATGGACGATGAGAACTCCGTGTGCCGTTTCTATGCATTCATCTAGATTGTTTTCCACTGCAGATGTCCCCGAAGACTGAATACATGACACCGAGCAGTCTGTGGAATGTGTGAAACTACTGCCCGGATTCCCGAGAAGATCCGCAGAGAAATTCAAAGAGCGAACGAAAAGTGAATTGAATCAAACGATTAATAAAACTTCATTCTACTACAGAAAACAGGGGGTAAATGGGGGAAGGAAATACGGGGAGGGGAAGAAAGTAAATACGGGGAGGGGAAGAAAATACGGGGAGGGAAAGGGGAAAAATGGGGAGAGTAAAAAGAGAAAGAGGGTGGGGGGATTTTACCTGTATAGTACACGTTTGAGAGAATATTATGGTCTCTTGACTCTGTTCAGCTGCTGCTTGATGCTGTCCAACTGCTCACGAGTCATCGTCGGGCGTTTCTTCGGACGGATCATGTTGCCGCGCGAACGGGTGATGGTGGCATCTCCTCGAGAAAGCGGGGTCCCCACAAGAGCATCATCGAATCTGTTCATGTTGGTCGGAGTAGTGCGAGCTTCGGCGACCGGAGGAGGGCCCAAGAGCAGAAGTGCGTCGTGAAGTTGCGCGATAGACTCGACAATATCCTGCAACAATGATTGTGACAAAGTGCTCTCTGAATGCAGAAACTCACCGATTTATTGACCTCCAATTTTTTCTGGCCCGCGTGTTCGTCAACTAGAATTTTGATCAAACCGCCCAACGGGCCCGTTTTGACATACTCGTCGTACTCCTTTTTCGATCTGTCACTCGATGCGATGAGCCGATTCAGCTCAACAACGTGCTTTTCAGCATTGGACAGATCTCTCAGAATGTTGCCGCATGTCACTTGCACGCCACTTTGGACCACGATGGTTTCATCCTGTTGTGGAGTCTGATCTTCTAGCTATAAAAGAACCTCAGTTATCGAACACGGTGAAATGGACTCACCGTTCCTGGCATGATTGCCTCGACTCCCTTCTCTCTCATCATCTGCAGAATCTTGTTGATCATGCTCGTGAGATGCATATGCGGATGGGTAAGACGGCGAGCGGCGTCCAGAACGACCTCTCCTTGCTGCAGGATCACCCTTTCCAGGTAGCTGTCCACCATCTGAACGTAGGAGTTGTTGATGTCCATTTGGAGATCCTAAACAGAATGAATTGAATCGGAAATGATTGATTGGTACCAACCGTCATGGAGCAGACATAGAACGCATTGAATGAGTCCACGATGTCGGAAGCTCTCAACTGCGCTCTTCTTTTCTCCTGTTGATCACACCACTTGGACGACAACTGAAACAAACATACATATGTTTCTAATAGATTTAAAGGTTACCTTGGCAATCAGATCGGTGGTTCCGTTGTTCTTCTTCAGAGATGCAGTCATTGCGTGGATCAATCCGCACAGCAAGTTGGACAGTTCGACACGTTTGATGAGACGCATAGCGAGACGGTTCAACGATCGAGCCATTGTGTAGCCATCTTCAGTGTTTCCGATTTGGAGAATGCATCTCAGAACCGACGTGATGATGGCCATGACAGTATCCGGCGACGCAGTCAGAGGCTCCATAGAAGGATCCTGTTCCACGTCTCCAAGAAGCTGGAAATTTCAATTGAAATGTTGTACTTTCAGTGAATAAACTTACAATGAACAGCATCTGAGTACAAGACTCCATCGGTGCTTTGATATCACGCCCCGCGTTGAACTCTTCGATTGTCAGATCGAGTTGAGCAGCAGAGGCACTGAACACGAGATCAGCGCAACGATCAACCAAGTGTCGCTGGTCCGGCTGGTTGAGAACGTACGTGACTTGGTACATGGCATCCTGAGCGACATCTGCCAAACTGCTCGAAATGTTGTTGATGCTCCGTTGGATTTGATAAGAAGTGTCGATGGAAGTGATGGAAGATGACGAATTGGTGCGCTTCATGATCGATGTGTGCTGGTTTCCCCATCCATTCGAAGCAGACGAAGGAGTTACAACTGGATGAGAGAGCGTGGCTCCTGCCAAACGTCTCGTGGCTGACGCGATGAGGTCCTCATTGAGAGCATATCTCCCCGGTTTCGGAACAGCTTCGGTTTCGTGGCGTTTCACAGTGAATGTCCTTTCACGTTCGTCTTCGTCGTCGGGTTCGTGGCGTCTCACAGTGAATGTCCTTCCACGTTCGTCTTCATCGTCGTTTGATTCGCGGGTCCTGGCCACTCCACTGCCTGGCTTCGTCCCTGAGCGTTTGATGCGCTCCTCAACCATCGACTTGTTCTTGTCAGCCATTCGCCCTGCCGCCTTCCACATCTCATCTCCTTCGAATTTGTAGCATGCGACGAGAACATTGATCGCTGCGTTCCGCACGCCGACATCCTTGTCTCCCACAAGAGCAGCAACTGTTTTCTCGATGTTTTGAGTCTTGAGAGGGCTGATTCCAGTGGTAGAGATGTAGGACTCGATCACCAAGAGACATTCGGAACGCTGGCGAGCGTTTTTGGATTTCAGCGCATCTGGAATTGGATGATTGAGCTCATGGAGATGAACAGGAAAGCATACCTATGAGCATCGGCGTCATTTTGAGGGGACCGACAATGTCAGAGAGGATGTTGATGATCTCCCTCACCGCAGTCCGCATGTTTTCTTTCGATTCTCCAGTCTTCAGCACAAGGTAAGGAACGAACGAAGTGAGTTCTTCATGGGACATCTGGGTCTCGGTGTCTCGAATCAGTTGTACCACAACGCGACAAAAGTCAAGAACCTTGATCAGAGTAGCAGGGTTGGTTTCGAAGAAGCGCAGAGTGCACCACTTGAGCAACAGATCACTGTTGGCCAGAAGAGATCTCGGTGCAGTGTCGGCCAGACGAATGAGCAGATCCAGAGCTGCCAAGTGCTGCTTGAAGTCCTTGTGGAACATCTGGCTCATCAGACTGACTTTCGCTTGATTTCCGAGAAGAGTTTGCAGTTGGGAAATGTGCTCGTCGGTCGGAGCTTGGAAGTTCCATTTAACGAGCTGAACGCGATAAGTTAGTCAAGAAACGGTAAGAATGATTCACCTTCAACCGCTTTTCCTCCTTGATCCTCTGTGCCTTATCTCCGTTATCGCTGAGGATAAGCTCGGACGGGGCAACAGATGGCTCATTTTCAGTGTTGTCCTTCGGCGCGACCTTCTTTTTCTCTTCTTTTTTCTTCTCAGTTCCAGCCGGAAGTTTCAGTTCCTCTTGCTTCGTGGTAGGTTTTGGTGGTGCTTTCTTGGGTGGAGCAGCAGCTGCCGGTGCCTAAAACACAAAACAACACAATTCACAACTATCAAAACAAAGGTCAATATATGAATGAAGCTTCACTCACGTCTGCTTTGTGCATCGATTGCACCATTGCTGCAATCTCCGCAGGACCAGC
>LR537854.1:686789-830364 GCA_900883565.2 Caenorhabditis panamensis | reverse complement strand
CGCCAGAGCAGCCACATTGATGTTCGCGTCTTTCTCGAGGATCTGCAAGTTTCATTTGTATTTTTTCAGCAGAAAATGAACACCAACCTTCTGGAGACGCTCAACCAGTGCTCCGTAGTTGGCTTTCGTGTCAAGCTTTGGGTTGGCGGTAAGCAGCTGCAGGAGTCCTTCGAGAGCTTCCTTCCGCTCCTGCCATTTCTTACTCTCGATGTTCGCGTCGAATCCTTCAGGCATCTTCGAGAGCACTTCGAACGCGTCCAGGAAATCCCAAGAATCCGCCTCTTGTTGAGCGACAGGTTCCGCCGCAGCGACTGCTCCGCTAGAAGAGATGCTGGCTACCGGGGCCGGAGGAGCATTCTTGGCTTGTTCTTCAGCAAACGAAGCAGCAGACTTCTCAGCGTACTCTCCGATCTTCTTGAGCTTGCTTTCCTCGGTGTCGCCGAGCAGTGACTTCAGATTCTTGTCGCCAATGAGTCTCTGCACAGCTCCAAGTGCTTGCAGGGATGCCTCTCTGACGTCCTGATCAGCGTCTCCAGTGAGTTTACCGAATACGGGAACAGTTGCTTTGATGAATCCCTTCGGCTGTTTGGCAGGGACCACGGAGTCGAGGAAACGAGCAACGAAGAGTGCCGTCTGTTGCTTGGTTTGCGGATTCGGCTTGACGAGTGCAACGAGAATGTCTTCTTGGCTGTTGTCGATGGATCCCATTGTTTTTCCAACTTCAATGGAGCATTCCACGAGCGGCTCACGGAGCGTTGGCTTTTTTTCCTTCATCTTCTCGAAAATGACAGGGAGAAGTGGTGTAGCGAACGGGGCGAATTTTGTGCGGAGTCCTGAGGCGAACTTTCCGATGCATTTGGCGGCCAGCGCCTGACAATTGATGTTCGCATCTTTGGCAAGGATCTGGAAATAAATTTATGTAAACAGAACGCAATGAGATAGTAACGCACCGTCTGCAAGTGTCCCACGAGCTCCGCATACGAGACCTTCGTCGAGAGACGCTCGTTGTCCGTGAGCAACTTGAGCAGAGCTTCCAGCGCTTCCTTCCGCTCCTGCCACTTCTTCGACTCCCTCAGTTCATCGAAAGTCGTTGGCAGCTTCTGGAGGATGTCCACCTCGTCGATGTAAACCCAGTTAGACATTGCTGAAACAAAATGAACAATAAGAATAAATTTTCGAGAGGAGATCGCAATAGAGATGGCGAGAAAGAAGCGCAAACAGCGAAGGAACAAAGAAGGCTCAATTGCACTTGCCCCAAATCGCGCATTGACTGCAAGCCACAGAAATGACATGAATTTTTGATGAGTTTGGAGACTTCTACTCGAGACGCGTTAACCAGAAAGAATCCAAAGTGATTATGGCAGCTACCCGGGCGCAAGTACTAGGGAAGCTATTTTTTTCTGCGAGAAACAAGGAAAACAACTCCCAACTTAATGCTGCTTTAGAAAACGGAGAATGGCGTTTTGTTACACATGAATGAACGGAAAACGCTGACGTTCTCCCCTCCTGATTTTCGAATTTGTTGGATTGCGCGCTCAGAAATTTCGTGGGTCTTAAATTATGGGAGAAAAGGAAAAAATGACGCACGGGAAGGGGAAAAATGATGACAAATGACGTCCGCTGAAAATTAGAAGTTGGCGGCGGCGTGAAGTTGGCGGCGCGACACACTATTCAACGACTGTGACCGTAGTATTGGGTCTCGACACGACAATGCAAAAATGGCGGCAGTTTGAAATTGCATGGAGTAGTTGGCTTGTACAATTGGAATATTAATATTCTGCAGAATGGAAAGATGAATAAGTACAGGTCTACTTGAGGAAACAAGAGAAAAAGTAAATTTTATTAAAACAAATCTGTCTTCAGCAAATCACATTTGATGTTAAACGAAACAGATACTTGTTAATGATTGTAAGTTGTGGTAATGGGCTCATGGGCTTTCAACTGTCCACTTTTGACACCTTCGGTGTACATCTCTCTGTCACATATCATCATGTTCTCACGTCTTCCGGCCACGAAATCGTTAAACTCCTGAATCAGATGTGAAGCAAACGGCGCGGCCTGCATGAAAGTGTCCGATCTGGTTGCTTCGTCCCAGATGCACGAAGAAAGTAGTTGTTGCTCCGAAGGAACATTGTGCTCTGTGGTGAACTCGTACTTCTCTTTGTACTCGTTTATTTTTCTCAGACAAGTGGCCATCTGCTCCGGAGACATTTCGGGGAACCACTCCCTGGTCCGCACGATTCGATGCTTCTTCATGTCGTCATATATTTTGCGCATCTCTGAAAGTTTCGGATTAATCGGATTGATAATCCAGTAACCTAGAACCTACTTTCTCCCAAAAAGACTGTCAAATTGGGAACGAATGGAGCCAGTTTTTGTGTTGCTTGCTGCTTTATCAGTTGTTGCAGACGTTCTTCCAGCAGTGGGTACCACTTCGAATGATGATGAAGGATGTTCCAGATGGTCTCAACGAGTGCTCCCGATATGCGGGCAGGCAGTTCCAAACGAGGGAGTGGCAGGTTCTGAAGGCCTCTGACAAGCATTGAAGCACTTTCCGTGTAGTTATGGGGTTGATAACCACCCTCCAAGACAGCGATGGTGCGTCCAGGACACAGTTCCGAGAGAAGACGAGCCATGTGACCATAGCTGGAAAAGAAAAAGAAGATTCATTCTGTCTCTCAATTAAAAGTTTCTACCCATGCGCCTTCACTCCCTGTCCGAATTCCATCATACTGTCATAGTATCCTGCATCGAATCCAGCAGAAATGATGATGAGTTCGGGTTGAAACTGTTTCAGCATGGGCAGCAAGATCAGATGGAAGACGGAGAGGTAGTCCCCTTCAGTGTTCATTGTTCCGTTGAGTGGAACGAAGAGAGTGTTTGCTAGAAGTTTGAGTTCAGTTTGACTTAACGAAGACAACTCTTCAGTAACTTACGATCATTAGTGGCATAGTCGTATTCCTTGCTGAACGGCCAGAAAGAGCCGTAGTGATGAGCGTGGAAAGAAGTGAAATGGATGCGTGGCTCGCCCTTGACTGATTGGTAAGTTCCGTTGCCGGCGTGATAGTCGAAATCCACGATCGCCACCTTCCGAACTCCCAGTTTCTCGAGGGCGTACTTGGCAGCAATTGCGACATTATTGAAGATACAGTAACCCTGTGGAACTTTCCCATACGAATGATGACCTGGTGGACGGACTATTGCGAATCCGTTGTGGACCTTGTTCTCGAGTGCCGCCTTCACTAGTTCGATGCATCCTCCGATTGCGACACGGGCGGCTTCGTTGGTGCTTTCACAAGTCCACAAAATCTCCTTGTCCTTACAATATTCCTCGCACTTCTCATTCGAGTCTAGACTCGCAATCTCATCGATTAGCTGTTGTGGATGATTGAGACGGATCTCCGAGTCATCTGCTTCACGTGCTTCCACCTTTACAGTTCCCTCACCGAGAAGCTTATCCTGGATGAGTCGCTCATGAATCAGCTTCATCCTCATCGGACACTCTGCCATCGTCTTGTCATACTTGCAGTCGTGGCCAAGCATTCGTTCATCGTAAGCGAAACCAAAGGGGGCGACAGGCATTTCGAGCTGGAATATTGTATCTAGAATGAAATAGAGGAAATGGTACTTGAAAGTGGAACATTAACATCGTAGGTGCGTTTTATAACCTGTTGATAACAGTTTATGGTACAATTTTGTTAGGAATTTTTGTGAAAAAAAAGAAAGAAGTGATATCAAAATGCGAGAGTAATGTTTGAGGTCATCGGCAAATCGGTCAGAAACCAGAAAAGGAAGAAATTGATCGGATGCAATGATTAGTCATTGCCGTACAGCTAATTCGACTGTTTTCCCAATTCGTTGTCGCCGGTGGAGAAGGAGAAAAACCGAAAACCATCACTGCAGTTTGTTGTTCTGCATTTCAAATTTCATATCACTACCCTCCCTACCCAGTTACGGATTATTTTTCTCTTGTTTAATAGGAGAGAAAACAGATACAAACAAGGTAAAAAAGCAGGGAGAGGCGAATGCTCGTGGCCTTCAGAAAACACTGAGCCGGGAGATTGACATTTTCCGGTGTCTTGGGTCATTTTCGGCGGGTCCCCATACTTTTCCCGGAGTTCCTGAGAACTCCAGCTCTGAAAAAAACTCAGAGTTCCATAAAAAGGTTCTAAAATGTTATTTTATCAAATAAAACCGCAATAAACCATGTTCTCTAGCTCTACACGTTATCGCATTTATGGTACTGTCAATTCTGTGATTCGCTTATCTTTCATTCGTGGTTTATTATCTCAAACAGTACAAACAAACATTCACACGGACCGACGATTAGACAAAAAAAGAAGAGTTGAAGAAGGGGAACACTACGACGAAGCCAATTGGGATAGGTACAGTACGGACTAGTCATCTTGTTTTTGGAGGAAAAGGGGAGACAAGACTTCCGAAGAGTTTTGAAATAAATAGGAAACAGTAAAAGCTGGAGAAGTACCCTGATGACATGTTTCGAGAGAAGAGAGTCGCTGATCAGGCGCTGGTGTCAATGAGAGACTCAATCTTGATCTTCTTGCACATTGGCGAGCCATCGTCCTCGTGCTCATCCTTGATCGTCGACGATTCCGGAGTTCCCTGAAGAAATGTCTCGTTGCTAACATTTGAATTCGTGCACTCTAGACGGTGTCATCACAAGTGTCACCCCTCTTCATCATCCCTCTTACTGTAACCAATCCAATCGTCCCTTCTTTATATTACACAACCTCATTAGCACGGACGAGGCTTTGATCGCGTGCCGACACGGCCACCTGTCGGCCCAAAAAAGAACGTACCGAAGAAGTGAGGACTGCTGCTCTGACCAGGTCGAAGCAAAGTTGGCACTTGGGACGATCGAATGAAGACATCACGATGGCATAGGCACATGGTTGCTGGAAAGAGAAGATGGTTTGGTGGAGAGAGTGACAAGTGACTTACGTGGCAGGTGGTGCACTTCATGAAGAACTCATCGTCCTTCTTCATGTCTGGAGATTCACTCGATCCGGTCTCGTCATTGGACTGTCGGCTGAATGGGGTCAAGCAGTCACGAACCAAAGGGGCTCCACGTTTCACTGAAACAACCATCTTAAACTCTTGAAGCTGTCAGTAACCACTAACGTGACTGTCTCTTGTTCTGATTGTTCCGGATTCTCTGCAACTCCAGCTCCCTCTTTCGCTTCTGATCGTACTGGTCTGGAGTGTTCTCTCTGTCTCTCTTCTCCTTGGTTCTGCAAGGAGATCTTTCAACAATCAGTTACTCAACTTCCGGTCTTACGATGTGATGTAGTTGATGAGTCTCTCCTTCTCCAGATCAATGTGCTGATTCCACTGAGCCTCGGGAACTTTCTCCGAGCACACCGAACACGTCGCGCATCCGTCCTCGTCCAATACCAGTCCTGCAAGACGACCTTGTTACTAATCTCTTCATGTTAGCAAACAAAAATCCCGCCGTTTTATTGGTCCCCACATAGTTAATCATATTCGGAAGGATGGGCGGCAACTTCTGAGGTCGGTTCAGAGGCACTGTGCGTGTTTCCCAAGGTATGTGTACTTATGCTAATTTACGATTACGTCGTCATGTTCCGTCGTCCCCAGAATCGAATTCGAATCAAAGCGAGAGAGAGTGAAGGAGTGAGCCAATTAATGAGTCGACAGGAGGTGTCTCCGGCCGCCATCCGCCGATTAATCATGACGCCTAACTGTGTGGCGGTGCCGCCTTTCATCCATCTGCTGGCGACTACTCACTGACATTTATCACTCGCCTCTTCCTCTCAATACACTCATAAACAGTGCGATGAGCTCCTCGCAGATCACTATCAAAAAGAAACAACGCAGCAGATCCGGTCGTTTGATAGAGACAACTCAATTAGGAAGTCGGCGAGATGGTCTCGGAAGGACCCTTCGAACCACTCGTTTGTTTTCTCTCTGCCGCACGATTACCAGGTCATAACTCTTCTACATCTGGACTCGTGTCAGATTATCATTACAACACCAGACTCAGTTTACCACATGCGCACCGCACCGCCATAAACCATGGTTGGATCCCCCCGTCGCCATCGTCTCATTTTCTTCTTTGATGACGGAAGAACGGATGGCTCGCTCGCCTCCCTTCGAGCGGGAGCTCAGATAATTTTCTGGAATGAGAAAAAGAAGCGAGGTTATATTGGTTTGCCTCCTCCAGAAGACTCGACGTCTTCGGTCCTGTTTGCCTTCATTGTCAATCATCAGAGAGAGCGAGGCAGCAAACACTGCGGGCCCCCGGCTAAGGGATGGAGATGGTTTTATTGCAAAGTTTATCGCCACTAAATTGCTTTTCTTCACAGCCCCAAAGAAGCATGTTTATGTATGTGTCAAATGAGATATCGTCTTCTTCTTCTTCGTTGCTTCCCACAGCTCCACACACCCCAAACACAATGAATGGGAAGACAACAAAAGCCAGATGTGCTCGGCAAGGCGTCTTTATGGCTCCGTTTATACAACATATCAAGCGGCTGGCAGGTGACACCTCACACCGATGCTAATCTGTCCGAGACTGCTGCCCTCCGATGGACCATGTCTGTCCCTCGACCGAACAAATTGAATACCAAAGAGGAAAAGTGTGGGCTGGAGCCGCGGGATACTCTCAAGTCACTCATATTTCAACAGCATTGCTCTACATTTTCCCAGTCCACTAATAAAACACTTCTTTTTTGTTACCACCACCAGCTTCTGACACGCCAAACTCGGGCTCCAAGCCAGGGTTTCCTTCCTAATTGAAATGTGGCTCGTTTTGAAGTTGCCGCCGTGAAACCCCATGGGGATCCGCAAACCGAGACTCGTTCGCGGATAATATATCAACTGTTGGGGCATGAAAAACATACACTTTGGAAGGAAAGAAAAGGAGGAAAGAGAAGAGAAACGAATCCCGCGAGCAACGTAGACTATCTACCTCGACAATGACGCCACCGAAGCACCTGTACACCTGTCGGTACTCCTTTTCAGCTCATCGACGGCATGTCCTTGAGCTTTTCGGTGTCCGTTCTCTCACACACGCAATCTCCATCCGTTGCGTAATCCACTCAAAAAAACTTCAAAAATGTGGCTGCGGCCTTTCGGAAAGGGACGGTGACAAAGCGGTTCTCTCTCTCTCTCCTGTCCTCGAACTTTGCACCTGCATGTTCCGAATACAGCCGCTCCCCATCATAATGCTGTCCTCATGTTCTGGCGAGGTGCTGCGATGACTTTGAATTACGACTCGACTCACGACTCGACTCGCGTGTGTTCAATTTTACGACTTGATACACACGGCAACATTTTCATTTACGAGGTACTGTAAGTCATGGAGAGGCAGAAGAAGACGATGGGAAGGAAGGACGGACGGGCCGGTCTTCGCGTCTATGTTGATTTAAATAACAATAGTGACTGAGCGCCGACGGAGTGACATGAGAAACTTGCACGAAATTATGTACACTCCTCTTCTAACCACCGTCACTATCTTTCTTCTGATTCAGTCGAATGGAAACGGCGGAATGCGAGTAAAGGATGGGTGGTGTGGTTAGGGACTTGGAAGCGATGATGACGTGGCAGAAGACAAGAGACGTCCCGTCCCGTCTCATTTCGCACCTTGTTGATCTGATCTGTTCCGGAAAGACACACGAAACTAGTCGTGCTTATCGTGTCGTACAACACTCTCCTTCTTCTTCTTCTTCTTCTTCCCATCGGCCATAAATCCAACATATCTGTCCGGGTATTGTTCCATTATTGGCATGCGCCTCCCCACCTCGTAAATGGTGTCATTGGACGCAGAGGAGTGTACTCTAATAGCGTAAATATATCATGGAATCGGAAGGAAAAGAAGGTTTCCTAGAAGAAGTGACACGAGGTCGTGTGCGATGGGTCGTGACCGGAAGTTAGACGCCACGGAGACACCCCCTACTCCTTACCCGCTCTCAGAGTTTTTTAGCAAGTAGATACCGCGCAGCGGACAGATAGTAGGTGTTCTAATTGGTGTCGGGTATACGGTATCACTCATAACCCCGTTAGAACAAAACTGATCAGGAGCACGACTCCTTATTGTTCCGCAGCACTTTACGATGGGAAAGAAGCCCAGATGAGCAAGATTCCCAGGCCATTGCGACCCGGGATTAACATGTTGTAATTACCACCTTACAATTCGAATCACTACGGATGAATGTATCTTTGGGATAAGTGCAGATGTGGAGGTGCTTGAGGTCATCAGGTGGACAACTAGATAAACTGACTGCTGACACATAGAGGACAACTTGGAGTGACTAAGCGTTACTAAGCTGATGGGGGATTGAATGTTGCAGACAGGTGGCAGAAGAATGTAACTCACTTTTACCTTGCGGAGATTCGCTGCGAGACGATGCCTGATCTGAATTGACTGGAGACGTTCCGGCACTCAATCTCTGCTGTTGCTGTTGTTGCTGTACCATTTGCTGCATGAAATGGAGCAGTTGATACTGCTGGATGCCATTCGGGAAGATCTGCATTTGTGGGAAGACTGCGGACGGCGAAGATGTGGGGCACATGAAAGGGAATGTCGGGCCGAGACGCGGAGTCTTGTCGTCCATGGCTGCAATCGGAATGAGATGGAAAGGGGACTGAAGGTGGGAGTGAGAGAGCACTTTGATCAACTGACAAAGAGTGGGAGGCGATGGAAAAAAGAAGAAGATGGAGAAGAAGAAGAAGAAGCTTTTTTCGCCTACAGTTATGTTTTTTAGTGACTCGCGCCGCTTGTATGTGCGATGTGTGTATATTGCGCCTGACTGCTCTCACTGATATACACTCTTTTTTGAATCGTACTAAACCATCAGGAACCATCGCTTGTCGACAGTGTCTTCCAAGCAACAACAACGAAAAGGCGTGATAGAGACACTGAATTTGAAAGCCCTCGAAAGAAGTAAGTCTAACCCACTGATGTACCGACAAAGACAGAAGATGTATGGAGAGTAATTAGTTACCTGAACTGGGCGGAAGCAGTCGTTGCTGGGGCAAAGACATCGTGGGAAAACTGAAGAAGTGGGGGGTTGATTCGGTCTGGAAAGGGGGAAGAGTCAGCAAGGAGAGAATGATGGGGAGAAACACGAAAGACGAGGCGAAGAAAGGAGCTTTTGTGTGTTTTGTGTTGGGAACGAAATGAGAAGAAGAAGTGGGGCGAACATTATTAGAATGATGATCTCATTGGGCAGGAATGGCACCGAGACACCGCTGTGGGCGGGGCTACAGTAGTAGGAGAAGACGGGCGGGCGAGAAGAACATCAGAGACAACTGCCTCACAGCGGGCTACGACGAGTAGTTGTTTGAAGTATCTCGCGCATGGGGCGGAGTCTGAACGAGGTGTAGGGGGTCCAGCGTGTCTGCGTGTTGCTGCTTGTGCACATTCACAAGCCAAAAGTTAACTTTTATTGCCACGTCACGCTGCTAATTGACAACAATGGTGGTTATTTATTAGTGGCGTTAGGACAAGCCCTGCGGTGGGAAGAGGCGAGATGCGTAAAGTTCAGAGTGACTCACTGGGCATGTTTGCCGTGTTAGACTGATAGATAATTGACTTTTTGAATGGATTGGCTTGGCACTGTGGGGAGAAAGAAAGAAAAAATGAAGGGGCGACGAGTGGTCGGTTGGCTGGAAGTGGAAGTTGGGAGCGAAACGAAGCAGTTGGAGGAGAGAATAGGGACAGGAAGGAAAAGGAAAAGAAACGAAGAAACGAACACGAAATGACTGAGCGCCTTTTCTTCCCGTGTTGTAGCACATCATTTGATGGCCGAAAAAAGGTGCGGAGGAGAGTGATAATAATCATGAAGAGGCCCGCGGATGGATAATAAAACTGTGAAGTAGAGTCGGCTGCATGTGGTCAAAGAGCTTGAATCTTGGGAACAACGCCCTAAAAGTGGTCAGAAGAGATTGCGACTGTCAAAGTGACCTTGTGACTGATTTTGAAGCAGTCGCAAACAATGTAGCGTATCGTGCTGGATACTTGAAGCCGAATGTCAACATGCAATCTGAAGAGGTAATCCTTATCTAACCTTCTTACAAGAAGATTAGGGCATCTGAATTGATCTGAGAAAGAGAATCTTGTGACTGATAAAGACGAAAGCAAAATGATTGGAAAGCTGTGAGTGTGCCACAATAAGTGGGGACTGGGAGAGTGGAAGAGAAGAAGGAGAAGAACACGGAAATGTGGGCGCAAAAGACTTTGAATGTGTCACTTTGTTGATAGAGACCGGAGTTGCACATGATGAAGAACAAAGCAGTGGACCGACGAGGAGCGAGAGACATACAATCAGAAGGGGGACTACTGTCTGAGTCAGCTCATGACGGAAGCGCAGTGCAGTGACTGCTTCTTGGCCTGTTGGGAGCTTCAAAAACAGATTGATGGTCGAATGAATCTTAGAGGTCGATTTGGAAAACGGTGAGTCACGGGTGACCAATCGATTTTCATTTATAAACACGAGAACTCCTATAGCTTCACATGTGTCCCATATCCTCCGCACAGGTTCCTACCGTACCAGACCTCCCATACAAGAAGACAGGTGAAATGTTGTCAATCATCTCGTTCGTCAAAACGAACGGAGCGCCGAAATGAGATTGCCTTCTCCTCCTCGTCGATGTCGTCCGTTTTCGCACAACAATGCGCCAAACCATACACTTCTGTCGGCATCGTTTGTGCAGCACGTTCATCCGTCAGTCTTCCCCCATTACCCACCCGTTTTTTGGCGCCACCGCAAACTTTCCTGTCTCGTGTTCCGTCGCCTCTTCCCACCACCATCACCTTCATCGTCAATCTCCTCATACAAACAGTTTGAGGCCGATTAGGAGGAGACGTACACCCGGTGATTTGGTTGACGAGGATCAAGAGGGCTAACAATACGGAGGTGCTTACAGTAACCGCCTAATTATAAGTGTTGAAGACTTTACTACGGACGCATTCCGCACGACACGGCGTCATCGCGCGAATTAACAACTTGGAAAGGTTTGATTGGCCGGGCTGATCCGGGACGATGGTGACGGTTTCGAGTGGGTGACTGGAGTGGGAAGGAACTAGAAGATTATAGGTTCCGCTCAGGGAGGTTCGGAGCATGGCTGCAATCGGAATGAGATGGAAAAGGGAATGGAGGAGGAAGTGAGAGAGCACTTTGATCAACTTTTTTTCGCCGCCCGCAGTCTTCCCATAAATGCAGATCTTCCCGAATGGCATCCAGCAGTATCAATTGCTCCATTTCATGCAGCAAATGGTACAGCAACAACAGCAACAGCAGAGATTGAGTGCCGGAACATCTCCAGTCAATTCAGATCAGGCATCGTCTCGCAGCGAATCTCCGTAAATTGAAAGTGAGTTTGAAGTTGCTGGTGTTTGAAAATTTACTTTGGAATCCGGGAAGTTGCTTGTGATTTGTTGTCGGTTGTTTGTTTCCAGCTCTGAGTTCAAATTTTGCTGTTCCGTTGAGCTGTCATCCTGACCACTGTTTCTTCCCTTTTTTCGCGTCCCTTCCCCCTCTGATCCTTTTGTTCATCTCGGTTTCTGACAGTAAACAGTCCATCAGTGACCGCCTTAGGTTGTGCAAACAGTCCGAAGTGATAGGCCGCGAGAAAAGTTCTCCAGTCTCGAGAGCTCTATTCCTCATGGTTTCCCGCTCCTCCTTTCTTTGCCTGATTCTCATCATCATCATCATTCTTCTCGATGACGTCTCCTCTTATGCCACCTACAAATTACGACGTTAGTTCATTAGATTCATATTTACATCCCTTCCTATCTAATGATTTCCAGCCAGAAACCAGAGATTTGCGGCTTTCAATCAACTACTCAACACGATTCCTGTGATGCCAAAGCTGATTTTTTACCCACAAGGTCCCCCGGGAGGTGTGAACAAGTTGAATTGAAAAGTTTACTAGTAAATAAAATAGAACGAATTATAAAAAAGAGAAACCGGAATGCATAAATTATGGCACAACTAGCGAGGAATGGTATGGTACAACTATTCAACAATTGAGTCATGATGAGTGAGTAATTGGGAAAAGTTAAGCAGGACGGGGATCGATTCGGCACTCTTCCTGCAGCCGACGACGACGAGCTTCTGTCGCGCACGGGTCAGAGCCACGTTGACACGTCGTTCGTCACGGAGCAACTCGCTTTTCTTCGAAGAGCTCTCGGTCCACGTCAACGACCAGATGATGACTCGCTTCTCCCGTCCTTGATACGAGTCGATCGTATTCACTTCCAGAATGTCGTTCTTCAGAAGCTGTCGGATGTGTTCCACCTGCTTTCTGTATGCCGACATCACTCCGATCTCGCTTGGTTTGACGCCGTTCTGAAACATAGTTTGAATTCATTGAATGAGTTTCAATGATTGATACCTCGATGAAATGAGCGCACAATTCCACGATGGATCTTGCTTCTCCGTCGTTGATCATACCGCCATTGTCTCCATCTGCACACTGATACAACTGATTGGTGGAGCTCTGAGTGTCAATGAAAGCACACGAGTCGGTGATATCTCCTGATAACGCCGTCTTGAAATGGTCTTTCGCATTTCCTTTCACAGAGTAATCTCCGATTCTGTCAAGAGAACTTCTGGACACGGCCTCGTTTCCACAAATCAGCCGGTTCTGGTAAAATAGTTGACTGGAGAGAGCTGACAGCACCTTGTTCATCCGGTACTGCGAAGTGAGAGAGACGACGGAATGTGGATGAGCTTTCTGCAATTTTTCCATAGTCGAAACTCCAGCTCCTTCGTTTCTGAAACAGGTAATAAAGAAAAAGTGGATACCTAGAAAAACTAACTTTGCTTTCCTCGAAACAACAAGCGGAGTCAGCTGTTGGCAATCTCCCACCAATATGAATCTGGTACTAGTCGCGAGAACAGGGAGAATGAGCGGCTCTAGTACCATCGATGCTTCATCCACAATGACATAATCAAAGTGGCGGTACGAGAAAAGCAGCTCGCGGGGCACGTGGTGACAAGTACAAGCAACGATCGGCTGGAAAGATCCGTTCAGAGAATAATAGAGGAACCAAACGAACCGTAGTCCTCATTACGCGCTTGACTGCTCCATAGTAATCTTCTGAAGACTCGTTTTCCAGTTTCGCCTTCAAAGTCATTTTCTGGATGTTGTCTTTGATAGAAGAACTGCTTCCCAGACGTAGAATCTTTTCAGATGGAACTTCCTGAAAGAAAATATAGATTTCTAAAAGAATGAATCAGTTATACCTTTGTCAATTTTCCGAGAATGTTGTCGACTGCTGAATGAGTGAAAGCTGCCAGTAGAACTCTCTTGTTGGTGGCGACCAGGCATTGAATCAGAACAGAGATCAACGTAGTCTTTCCGGCTCCTGGCAGTCCCTCAACCATCATGAAGTCTTCAGTAGCTAGTGCATGGACTACAGCCTGGCGCTGTTCATTGTTCAACTTCGCCTTTACGATTATCTTCTTGACGGGCGCTGGAAGGTTCAATCCGCTCGTTTCGACGACTTTCGGTGGAATCAAATCGACGAGAACACTTCTGAGCCGTTGTCTGAAACATTAGAGTTTGTAAGGATGAAACTGAAAAGTTTACTGACCCAATTTCATCGTTTTGCAAGAAGTACACAATGTTTCCGAGTGTCGTTGGATGAGTGCTCATGCTGGTGTACTTGTCGAGATGGAAAGGACCGTTATATCGTTTCTTGAGAGTTTTGTCGCAGGAAACTCGGATACTGTCGCTGGTTACTTGATCAACCATCGCGAATGTGATCGACACGTGTTTCTGGTTGGAGAGCAAACAGATATCACCGGGACGGAACGCCGTTGTAGAAGTCGAACATCTCTCGAAAGATATGAGCACTCTCTGGGAATTGGACACTTCTTCGGACATCAGAGTCAAGTTCGCCATGCAGGTCCCCGTCATTGTTCTCTCTTCCACCGTTTTCAGCCATAAATCTTTGCTCTGTGTCTCCATCCGGTCTCTTTCACACTTCCATTCGGCCATTATCCAGTTTATCCAGTTCGAAGCATAGTCTGAAAAAATCCGCAATGAATTAGACAAGATGCGTGTTTTGTAAATACCAATGTGCGACTGTTCCAAGTGCTTCATCTCCCCTTCAGCAAACGTTTTCATAGATTCGTTTGACTTTCCAAAGTTCTCTTTCGTCTTCTGGTAGAAAGTGCACATCACCTTGTGATCGCATTTGTCGCAGAAACGGCTATCTTGTCGAGGTGCTGGAATTCGCAATGTCAGCAGAGAAAGTGTCATAGAACTGACCGGGAAGCTGGTTAAGTGTGGGATCCTCGAAGAACACGGACAGACTGTTCCGCTGCTGCAGAATCGCGAGAAGCTCGGCGGAACGAGGAGTGACAACGCGAGACACACCGTCCTTGAAAATGACGATGGGGATTTGAGAAGATCAGAAACCTACCTTGAGATAGAGAATGTTGCCCAGACCGACGGGCTGTTCGTACCGGGACGAATGCATTATACAGTACAGAAGAACTTGTGCCATGTGTTCACTGGACGCGGAACTCTTTCCGGTCTTCAACTCTAACGACTCCATCCCTTTCTGTTTTTTCGTCCGCATCGTCACGTCAACCTTCCCCTTCAAGCCAAGTTTCGTATCCCAGATGTTCTCTTCAATGTCATGCACTTCGAGTAGTTCTGATTTGGACGGAAGTGCGGCTCTTCTACCGAACAAAGTGCCGGATCCAGGATAATGTTTGTTGATCCACTCGCAAACAACCTGAACATTATCTTGTTGTCGAAAGGAGAACACTCGAAAACTCACAGAGAAATACGGCTGAAGCTCCGAGTCAAGGCAGCTGGGTGTGAAGGAGAGAGCAACGAGCTCTTCGGCATACTTCGGGGCTTGCGTGCTCCAGATCTCCAACAAGTCTTTATCGATAAGCGGACGTTTCTTCTTCGTCAGCGCCATCTGAAATGCAAGTTGTATGAACGGCGAAAATAAAGTTGTCACTCACTTGAAATATTTCGTGCATGATGGTTCCCAGAAGCATCGCTTTATTTGAAGCATTCCCGAACTTGAACTTATCATTGAGAATAGTTTTCCGCATGCAGAAGCTGGCGGAGGCGACAGAAGTGCACGGCACGAGGGCATTGGGGTTTAATATCACGATTCCTTGTGCATCGTCGATAATGAAATCATCATTTCCCCATAGCTTCGGAGCAATAAGGTTGATGGCATTCCCCGTCTCCACTGGAATATCCGACCACCGATCTTGCAAGTAAACCATCCTTGTCGCGCCGTTCTTGTCCTTGCATTCCAAGTCCAAACATCCTTCTCTTCGCCCGACTGTGCTGACTGTCAGATACACGACTTGCTCGTTGTCATAGAGACATGGGAATCCACTGACGCCGCTCTCCGAGTCTTTGTGAACAGGACCTTTCTCGATTTTCAGATCGACAACCGGCGAATCGAACGAATCGTCTTCCTCTTTCTCTTCAACCAATATGCGCCGACTTCTGGCTCTCGGACTTGTTTCTGAAGCAATGAAAGAATAATCCAGTCGTCTCCTTTGCAAAAAACATACTTTCTTCTAAGACTTTTTTGTCTATGAATGTGGTGAAGTTGTCAAACGAATCGTCGCTGCTATCGGCGACAGCATTTTCTGAAACTCAACAGAATTGTTTTATTCCTTTTTTGAGCGGAAAAAAAACTAACCTTTTGTTTCTCCCTTTGTCCGTTTTGACTCCGGGATTTTTGTGGGGGATGTGAGCTGGCGTTTTCGATTTTCCATGCTGAAATAGAGGAAAATTCTTGAGATTTCAAGAAGCAAAATAAATTGTTAAAGTTAGAAATGTTTTGTTCGAACGGAGAATTTTCGCGCGCGCCACCGAGATTACTGAAATTTGACGGCCACGGCCACCGAAAAGGGGCGGAGCTTGTGACGTGACCGCTCGAATAAACTCGTGGAAACTTGGAAGACCGATAAGAAGATAATCTGAGAAATATTTATTTTGAATTTTCTCAAAGTTATAATATCCAGTCAGATGAACGTTAGTGGAAGGTTCTAGTTCAAATGAAAGTCATCCATTCAGAAGAAGAAATGTTGCTGCGAGAGAGGCAGTTGCAGACTGCGGCGGTCAAGTTCGGAAAGTTCTAGGAACACAGATAAAACGATCTTCGACTTTATGGATACTCTGAGCAGCAAGTCGACATCCGGAAGATCGAGAAGCCGCAGCGTGGGAAGCGATGCGTCCGTTTTCGAGTTGAGTGGGTCGTTGCGGTATGTTGAAGTAAAGTGGCTCACTGAAATATCATTCGAATGATTTCAGTAGTTTGTCGGTGAGCAGCAGTCCTTCTGCCACTAGCTCGCGCAGTCTGCAATGGGTCATCAGACCGTTGAAGAAGAAAGTCAACTTGTCAGTTTACAACATCCAACACCCGAAATCATTCACGCAGTTTCAGTATTCCTGGATATCTTGGTCTCCAGTCGAGAAAATCTGCGGAGAAGAAAATGGGCGAGTTGAAGTTCGCCGTTTACCACCAGCTTCCTTTCTCTCCGATGCTCGACAATTTGGAAGAGAAGGCTGTCATCGCGTGTGTCTACCGCTCCTCCGCTGACAGTTTCAGGTGATTCGCCCTTTCTTTTCTGTAATCTCCGTATTCTTACAGTCATTTTGCTATTCGAGAGCACACAAACTGGAAAGGAACATTCGAATACTTCCTGGAAGCGGGGGCCTCGAAGAAACCCAAAATGTTCGAAACGATTGAGGATCTATTGACGTACTACTCGAAGAACAGCCAGTAAAGAACATAACTTCTATAAAGCGTTTTTATCATTAGAATATGTTGAATTCCGTTCTATGAGCAAACATTTTTTGATTTGGACGCGTCAAACAGAATGACAATTAAGCGGATGTTTCGACAGTACAACCCCGCACCGACGTAATCTCTCCTCACTCCCCTCACTGAGCGCCGTGCGTGTGAATGTGAATCCATCTGTTTTCTCCCTCTAAAACCCCCTGTTTTATCGAAACTAGCAACTTCTCTCAACTCCGCAGGATCGGAAGAACATCCATTTTTGAACGGTTCTTAGATCATCCTAATCTAACTTGTTCCTTCTCTCAAACACTCTAGTTCCATCCCTCTATAATCGCATGTTCAAAGATCGCGTGCCCTAAGTCGTCCGATCCTCCTGCCTCCGTTGGCAGTGTGCCGACTCTGTTCTGTTTGATCCGACGTCCCCTCCGTTTCCTCATTCTTTCAGATAACATGAATGCCTTCTGGATCATGGCATTCCTCTCATCGGCCACAATTGTCCACAGCCAAACTGCCAACATCATAGAAATCCCCATTCCAACGGTAACCGTTGCCCGCTCCGTTCTTCACCACAGTTCGGTTTTCAGAACGCACCTCAGTCATCAACCAGTTGTACGACGGTGAGTCTTTTAGAAAAGAGATCGGGGTAACATCACGTCTACAGGCCACCTGGCTTCCATGGTCCGATTGGTCAACGTGCTCAGACGAATGTGGTTCATGTGGTGTTCAGTTGCGAACCCGGACATGTCTGACTACAGACTCCACTTGTAGCTGTAGTGGGTGAGTGCTTCCTTCTCTGTTCTTCCAATGATAGTCATCATTCCAGAGGATCAACAGGCGTGCAGTACTGCAACCTGGACATCTGCAGGTATCCGAGAACAACTTGCTGCAACAACTTCCGAGTAACTTCTTACTTGGGACGGTTCGCGTGTCTCAATGCAACTGCACTCCTCGGATGAATCTTTACTCCCGCCTATACCTCAATGATTGGAAACTAAATGAAATCATGCAACCGCGTTAGTAATTAGCCCTTTTTGAATCTTCAGATATGCATGAAAAGTTGCGTGTTTCAACAGTTGGTTCAAACAAACTGTTTTGATTTATTGAACTGGTCGCCCGGGGATTAACCGGCACAAACTACACAATACATCTTGCGCAAGTTTAGCACAGAAACTTTATAGATGGAGGAGATCTTCTTGAGTATTTAGTTTAGTTTAGCACAACAATAATGACAAGTAAACACAATATGGTTCAAATCAAACAAACTGATCCTTCTGATCAGACATTGAACTGCTCGGGTAACTCCCCCCGCTTCACATTTTGTGCACCACCGACTCCTCATCACTGCTACCCTTCCCACTGTCTTTCTCCGCCAACTCCTTCTCCATTTTGTCAATCAGAGAAGATTCCTCGAGCAGTCGCGCGAGGACGCTAGTCTCATCGAAGAGAAGATTCGGTCGTTCGACAGACTCCTGCAATTGGGTCTTGTTGACAAGATGGCACGACAAGATTACAAGGGGCCAACTCGTGAGTGAAATCGGGAGAGAAGAGTGACTACCGGTTTCCGGGCAAAGAATAAGAAAAATTCCCCACCTGAACACTAAAGAATGGCTGGACGTTTTCAATCTTGATATTGGTCACAAATTGTTCAGGTTTGACAGTATTCGGCGCAGATCCGGATTCCATTTCTGGAACTGTAGGAAGATCCAGATCCAAATTCATCATTGCTGCGGAAGACTTTGACTTCTTCAATTTCAACTTCTCGGATAGTCTTCTGATCGTGGCCATTGGTCCGGATTCCTTCTTCTCACAGTTCTCTTTTATCATTTTCTGAGCAGCTGCTTTTATAATCACATTCTTCCACATGTCATCTGCATCGAGACGAGGAGATAGAGGCTCTCCGTTTATCAGAATGCGTCCTTCGGGTGTATATCTGAAAGGAAAGTTTATCAGAGTGATGTGATGGAAAGATGACTCACGTTCTCGACTGATTGCTTCTTTTACGAGCTTCGTAGAGACTGCTCTGTCTTGCCGCTGCATAGAACTCTACGGATGATTCCGCTCCGCTGTTCATCATTCCAATCATTTTCGATTCTGAAAACAAGTAGCAATGGGAATGCCTAAAACAGAAGTACAAAAGAAGAAAGCGCTTGTTTAAGCAGGGCTTTTCACGGACGGCTTCAGTATTTCGCAACTTTGAGAGATCACCAAGATGGTACAACGGTTGGTTGGAAGATGAGAGAAACAAGTGAGAAAGAGGAAAAGAAGTCTCGTCGGGAGGGCAGATAGCAGAAAACACGTCTTGTTCTGATAGAGAAGACAATTGTCGATGCGTTTTTTGAAGGGACGTTGTGATATCTGAGAAGGAAATGGGGGGAATAGGGAAGGAGTGGAAAGAGATAGGGAAAAGGAAGAACGGTTTGGTTTCGTTTTCTTCAAAGATCAGCTCATCAGAAAAGACTCATAAAGATGAGACATGTTCTGATTGATTGCAGGAATGACAGGAACGATTACTTTTATATGAAAAGTGACATCAGCAAGGGTTAGTGGTGCAGGGAAACGGAGGCTACTCGACGAGATGCAACCGCTCGACGGACGGTTCTGATGTTTTTGGCGAATTGATGCGGTGGTGGAGGAGTGGAAGAAGAAAAGGGAGGCAGAAGACGACGTCGACCTCTTCTGACGTCATCGAATTAGCGCCTCATGAGTCAAAGAGTCAAATCGGAGAACGTCACGAGCTGCCTGCTGTATGAATAAATCGAATTTTCGAGAAACGAGTCAACCGGTTGGTTTTCGAGAAGAAAGGGCATGAGAATGGTGCAGACCACGTTCTTCAGAAGTAAACATGAGGATTGATCTACGGTTTGCAAGAAGGTAAACAGGTAGCGAGTTTGCGCAAAAGATGACGAGTCATATGGAAACACGGCATTCTCGAGGGCGGGCTCGACGAAGAATCCGGTGACTCATTGTAGATTGGTTGACCACCGCCCGTTTCGGAACAGGAAAAGGCTGCAGGGGAATTGGTTTGATTGGATAAAAGATAAGAGAGAAGGAGGCAGCGGTTTTCCGATGATGACCTCTTTGAAGAACCGCAACGAAATGACGGAAACTGTTTGGTATCAGCTGACACTAAGACCTCCTAGAAAGAGTGTCGCCCGAGTAATCCGACTTCTTAAAGACAAGCACTCTTGCAAGGGAAGATCACGTCATGGTACAATACAAAAGAGGGTCTTTCAACGACCATAATGACAAAAATGACACAACGAAAGGGAACTTTCGGAGAGGGAATTGTGAAATAAGTGCCGGAGGTCGTAAACCCTTGAATTGAAACAAATGGAAAGAAAAGAAACCACAGGGAGATAAGACTTGCAACCCACTCACCGAAAACAGTGTACAATTGGCACTTGTGGATGATTGATGGGGGCCAGTAGCTACCAACAACTGTCGAAATGTCGTGTCCTGAAGACAAGACTATAAACGAAACTGGTAGTCAGTCGTCGCAGTTTTCAGGTTGAAACATGTGGAGTGGCTACTTTAGAAATGGCCACTGTGAAGTAAGAAGTAAGAAGGAGGAGAAAGGGGCAGAAGGCACAGAACTCTTCCAGGTTACCGTAAATACTAATTCGGGACACATTAGAACAAGTCAGAAGGAATTTCCACTTTCTGATGTTTCAGTAGACAGAGGGATCTCGTTGATGAACACTGGTTCTCTGATGTTAAGAGAATCCGCTTCACAACTTACCGTTCCAGAAGACGCATTCTGAAAGCATCTATAAACGAATCAGGCCCTTGCCAGAATCATTGAGTTCATTGTATCATTCAGAGACACCTGTAAGACACGATCCAGAGGTCTGCCACCGGATCTCATCAAATACCAATCGCCCCTTCCAAAACCCTGAACCCCTCTTCTTCGATTGTTTCAGTGTTTTGTTAACTAAAGTTGAAGGTCAAACGAGAAAACGATATCAGTGACATAACACTTGATAACATCTGAAGGTTACACTTCATCTCGCCCAGACTTGAAGTAGTCTACGTGACCGGTTGGTTTTGTAGTTCGTATTTTGAGATCATTGAGTCTCTCGACACTCTTCTAAGCTCGTAAAACCCCATCTTCACGTCTATCTCCCATTTCCTTTTTATCGCTTCCCCAACTTTCTTATCTTGGTTTCCCGCACATTTTGAACCTTTCAAAGAGTGCCGCCTTCGCTTTCCATTCAACGAGTTCTCGGTGCAGTCATACCCATCAGATGCCACGAGGCATTTGAGAACCGCATGAGAACAGAAATCAAATGACCAATTCAATTAGTTGAAAAGGGAGGAGGAGAGAAAGTTTGGCGCCGATATTTCGTTGCACCGATATCTGTGTCGTTGACAGGAAAGCAAGAAGGAGTGAAGCATGTGGTACAGATGTACTGAAATCACGGTCTTTTGGTGTAACTAGTCCAGTGTTCATCCAAGTGTACTTGTGGTGTCATCAGTCGTTGTCGTCTCATTCGTCATTCCCTCAATTCGGCCAACTTTCCAAAGAAGTCTGCTTGACTTTTCGATCCGAGAGATCACTTTCCGCTCTCTGATTCCTCTATCACGTCAACCTCCATTGTTTATTAACCAAATCAAATCATATGTTCGAATCTCAAAAACAACCTCCGATACCTTGAAACGTCGTTGAAACCGTTATCTCCTGTTCCCGTCTCACCAATTTGATAAGAATTTGATTTCGACGACGATGCCAATTACGTGGTGTATTTCGAGAAGGAGGAGTCTATCCGCAACCCACGTGTCGTCGAAATCTTTAACGACACCTCCCACTTCTCTGGTTCTTGACCCACGCTTATAAAATGGACCACATGAGGCAAAGTCTGCTCGTTCTCTCCGTTACAGTCTAGTATCACATGCCCCGTGTGTAGTCATAAATAAAAACATCCACCCCGTTGACTCCTCTATTCTCCGTTCTTGCATCAGACTCTGTCATTTCAGTCCCGCCATCATGGTCGCTCCACACCGTAAGAAGTCTGTTGCCCACCATGATCACTCTGTAAGTTGTAACACCCCATCCCTGGATGAAACTGAAATTTCAGCATGAACACACTCCTCAGAAATCCCATCATGCTCGTGTGAAAGCAGCAGAAAGAAAAAGAACAGCGAGTATCAGCAAAGAAGATGGAATGGAGTACAACAAGAAGGTGCGCAAGCTCCACAAAGCGTTTCTACAGCAAACAGAAGGCGTTCATCACGAAGAGGAACGACCACATTCTGGATCGAATAGTGACGTTGAGCTGCCTATTCTTGACCCGGATTGCGATCCTGAGAACCCGAAGAAAGTTACGTTCTCGGAAATATCAAGCGCAGCTTTCAATATCAAGAATGGAGTGCAAGTGACACCTTGTGTGGTAAATAACCTGAAAACAACTGAAAGAAATGAAAAATGTGTTTCAGAGGTCTCTGCAACTGTCCACAAGATTCGACATGGATCTGTACTTTAAGAAAGAATACCTTCAAGTGACTGGCTCTTTCAAAGAGCGCGGAGCTCGCTACGCGCTTTCCAAACTTCCCGCAGAGCTCAAAAAACAAGGAGTCATTGCTGCAAGCGCGGGCAACCATGCTCTGGCTCTAAGTTATCACGGGCAACAGATGAACATTCCGGTGACTGTGGTGATGCCTGTTATTGCTCCACTGATGAAGATCCAGTTCTGTAGAAGTCTCGGTGCAACAGTTATTCTGAAAGGAGAGAGCATCGCAGTGGTGAGCAATAGCAGAACAAAACAAGCATTCATAATACATTCAGGCGAAAGACTTTGCACTGCGCCATGCAAGAGAAAATCATTTGAAGTACATCAATGGTTATGATGCAATTGACATTTTAGCAGGCCAGGGAACTATTGGATTGGAGATTCTTGAGCAAGTTCCCGATGTTGACACAATTCTTGTGCCAGTTGGAGGTGGAGGTCTTATTGCTGGAATCGCAGTGGCTGTGAAGACATTGAAGCCTGATGTTCATATTTATGTTAGTTTCGGATCGAAGAGACATTTTCCACTAGAGAATGATTCAGGGTATTGAGGCTGAAACATGTCCTTCATTCACCGAAGCTTATGAAGCTGGACATGTTGTGAATGCAATCGCGAAAGCCTCGCTTGCCGATGGTTTGGCTGTTCCCACTGTCGGCGGAAACTCGTTGGAAACGGCGAAAGGACTGATTGATAAGGTTTGGAGACGATAACTGGGTCAGATAAAGTGACAGCACGTTTGCAGGTTATCTCTGTCAAAGAAGAGAGTATCGCTTTGAGTATTCTGAGATTGCTGGAAGTGGAAAAGGCGGTGGTCGAGGGAGGAGGAGCCGTTGGATTGGCTGCAATTCTAGAGGGAAAAGTTCCCGAGCTGAAGGGAAAGAAAGTGGTGTCGATTCTATCCGGTGGAAACATTGACACGACGGTGTTGGGAAGATCCATTGAGAGAGGATTGGCTGTAGACGGGAGACTTGTTCGATTGGAAGTTGTCGTCTCGGATAGACCAGGAGGAATCGCAGAGTTGACGACAACTATCGCTCATCTGGGAGCGTCTATCAAGGACATATTCCACGAGAGAGCATGGATTTCCACTGATGTGTTTCACGTGAAAGTCAAGGTTGTGGCAGAGACACGAGGAAAAGAGCATGTCGAGGAGATCGAAACAGCGTTGAAGAAAGTTTACGATAACGTCATACTTCATTGAAGTTGCAACATGCAACACAATACGATTTTGCACTAATACAACAATATTTGGGAAATGAAACGAAACATCAGTTACAAATATATAATAACACTCGCTCTCTCTTTTCTCGGTCCCTCTGCTTTTCTGTCCTTTGTGTTTTTGAATAAAGATGGTTGCTGATTAGGTGGAAGAGCAACAGACGGTCACTGTCGGCTGGAATGATAAGGCTTATGCAATCATAAAAGTTCAACTTACATTCACACTTTGTTGACAAGAATAGTTGTACGGGCACTGACTGTAGACCGACGGAGAACACAGCTTAGGAGATCCATTCACCAGTAGTGTTTTCCCGTTGATGCAGACTAACGAGGAAGCAAGCCGACAGCAGAGATACTGTGAAACTTGAGAAGATGGTGCACAGGAGTAACCGATAGGACAGGATGTGTCGAGGACGGCAGTGCAAGTGCGTACCGCGTTGTCCACTTCGTTTCGGTATGCATTCCAGCCAGTTGGACACGAGAGATTCTCGGGAATCGGCGTCGAACCTGATAAGAAGAGTACATTCTCTTTCTCGAAGGGCACAGTGAGATACCGGTTAGGCAGCAAACATCAACAAACGGGTCATCAGACGGAGCACAGTCATAACCAGAAGGACAGTTGGTGATGGAACTGGTTATCTCACACGTATATGTCTCCCCTGATATCTGTTGATAGACTGGTCTTCCGTCAGCACAACCGACAGAAGTAGATGTGGAACCTTGTCCACAGCAGACGTACGTGGCGAGAAGGACAGAAAGCTGGCAGGTGTATCCAGTCTGAAAACTATCGAACTTGAAGCGAAACTATGGTTTATCCACGCACCGTGGAACACTGTGTTCCCGGAGTCGTACAAAGTTCCAATGCTCCGTTTGTGATGAGGGCGTTCTGATTGTTGGAGCAGATTCGTTGGGAGTTAGCAGATCTGCAGCAGATGAACGCAGAGTTGAGAGTGCTTTGCATGCAAGAAGAACCTGTGGGACACGTGGAAACGGATGGACTGCATGAAATCTGGAATTTGAAAGCGATAAAATGATTAAGAAGTGACTACAAACAGTGCCACCAGATGTGCTGACAGCCGGGGTGAAGTCGGAAGGACAAGAAGTGGTGGAAGTGGATGTGGAGCAGCAGATGAATGTTGAGAGAACGTTGGAAGATTGGACACATTGGTAGCCCACGATACAGTTAGTTGGGTTTGTGACAGAGCATTCCACGTAGCCAGTGGTTGATGACTGAGCAACAGCATTGTTGGGGCAGATTGGGGTGACTGTAGATGGTTGGGAGCAGCAGATTAAGATACCTGCAGCATTCGCGGCCGTCACACAGATCGAACTGGAAGGCCAAAGTTTAGCTGTAGATAATAGCTCACTCTACCTAGTTGGACAGTCTGTGTTGGTACCAAGAAAAGTGCAGAAGATGTTCAATCCATTGTTGGCGACCAGTGGGTTCGCATTGTTCGGACACGTAAAAGACGGTTGCTGGCCAGAGACGACGGGAAAAAAGAGAAGCACGACGGTCAGAATGACATTGATTTTGTCGCGCATCTCTGTATGAACCGTAGCATTTTTGTGCGTCCCGGCTCAATGACACATGGCTGCGGAGCACATTGAGCTGCGGCGAGGGCTAATGGACACGAAATTGAATGTAAACAGTGACTTGTTTGCATTGTTATTATCGGCAAGGTGACCGCATGTATGTGGACAGGTGGGCAGACATTTTTTCTGGAGTCTGGAACGGATATCAAAATTTGATGGGAAACAGAGAATTCCATGGAGGTTTATCGATGGGAATTCCATCTGGGGGGGAAGGAATTACGTCGAAAATTCGACTCGAAATCATATATGGGAGACTACTGGTTTTATGATGCAGTGCGGGATACTGTAGTTGTCTTTCGATTCGGAAGGGTTGAGCGCCACAACCATCAGTTGCTTCCCCTCCATTGGCTTCGAGATTCATCCTCTTCTAAGAGTCATGTTATTCACAATCCTATTAGGCGTCAAGAGCAGCTTTCATATGCTCTAAGTGGTTCGATGTCAATTGCACACTCGCCGAAATTGCGACTACCGTAGGAATTTCGAGGAGACGTCATAATCTATTTTGAGATGTTGAGTCTTCCCTTTCTTTTCACAAAGAAAGGTATTTAGCAGATGGACTACTGCTCTGACTGCTGTCTTGCAAACTGCAGTCCACTTAGACTCATTATATGTTACTCGCGGCGAGACCCGCAATCCGTTTTGCTCTGCGCCTTTGACAAAGGTATACTGTAGCTCGGCGGCAACATTTCGAATTCCTAATTTTTCTTCTTTCCAGTCACGTAATCGACGGTTTCGCCGTTTTGTGATCGTTTTCTATTTAGTTGTTGTGTTTCGATAAACGTATTTTCCAATTTCGCTGTGCTTTTCCCTTATCTGCGAATTGCGTCTGCCGCTTATTCTTCTTGTACTATCTCCCGCCTGCTCGCTTTTTGACCTGACGCAAACCTGTGGCCCTCTCCATATCACTTCTCCGAATATTTCGTTGCCATTCAATAAGCCCATTTTCGTCGCAACTTCCAGCTTTCCAAGACCATTATCGTAAAAAGTCCATTAGTTTCAGGGAAAAACGCTGCATATATTCTGCGCGAGCCAGATTGCTCAATTAAGTGTGTGAGAAGTGACTGCATCTCAGGACCGCCCCAATGGTTTACGGGCTTGGCGAAGCACTTAAGAATCTGAACAGTTACTGCCAAGAGAAGACTTCTCGCATTCGCAACTCGCTATCTCCAGCCAGTAAGTCTCCGCTTCGTTTTGCCGCAATCAAACTTCAAAGTGCTTGAAATACTTGGAAAGTAATTGCATTTGAAGGATCGACAACGACTATGAGCGAGCAGCCACCGGCCACTACGGGCAGTAGCTCGACCTCGACAACAATCCCGTCGCCGCCTAACATGGATGTGACACCTACGGTAGAAGACCCACGCCAATCCGAAAACAACGGTTTGCATTCGGGGTTAGTCTTTAAAAATCAATGTTTCAGGAATGAGCCGTGATGAATTTCGACAATACGGAAAGGAAACGGTCGACTACATTGTTGACTATCTGGAGAACATCCAAAAGCGGCGCGTCGTTCCTGCCATCGAGCCAGGATATCTGAAAGATTTGATTCCTTCTGAGGCCCCGAGCGCGCCAGAATCGTTCGAGTCGGTGATGGAAGATTTCGAGAAGCTTATCATGCCTGGAATCACTCACTGGCAACACCCGCGTTTCCACGCATACTTCCCAGCCGGCAACTCTTTCCCATCTATCATTGCTGACATGCTGAGTGATGCTATCGGATGCGTCGGATTCTCCTGGGTTCAGCCGTTATTTCCAGCATTTGAACTCTTGATTTCTTTCAGGCTGCATGCCCAGCGATGACGGAATTGGAACTGATAATGCTCGACTGGTTTGGAAAAATGATTGGACTCCCGAAAGAGTTTCTTCCGTTGACCGAGAACGGAAAAGGTGGCGGAGTGATCCAATCTAGTGCTTCTGAATGCAATTTCGTAACACTGCTTGCTGCTCGTTTCGAAGTCATGAAGGAGCTGCGACAGCGATTCCCGTTCGTCGACGACGGTCTGCTGCTATCAAAGTTGATTGCATACTGCTCAAAGGAAGCACACTCCTCGGTTGAGAAAGCGTGTATGATTGGAATGGTGAAGCTGCGTATCCTGGAGACGGACTCAAAGTTCCGTCTGCGTGGAGCAACTCTCCGTAATGCAATCGAAGAAGACCGCAACCTCGGCCTCATTCCATTCTTCGTTTCAACCACTCTGGGAACCACTTCTTGCTGCTCGTTCGACATGCTCTCGGAGATTGGACCTGTCTGTAAGGAGAACGAGTAAGTGGTGCGGTTTCTGACTATGTAACGGTACGTCATTCTCAGATTATGGCTCCATGTGGACGCTGCTTACTCTGGCTCCGCGTTCATCTGTCCGGAGTTCCGTCCACTGATGAACGGTATCGAGTATGCGATGTCGTTCAACACGAACCCCAACAAGTGGATGCTCATCAACTTCGACTGCAGCACCATGTGGGTCCGAGATCGCTTCAAACTCACACAGGCACTTGTCGTGGATCCTCTGTACTTGCAGCACAGCTGGATGGGTAGATATTTCTGTATCATGTGGATGATGAGCAAAATTTGTTTTCAGACAAGTCCATCGACTACCGACACTGGGGAATTCCCCTCAGCCGAAGATTCCGTTCGCTGAAACTGTGGTTCGTCATCCGGATGTACGGTATAGATGGACTTCAGAAGTACATTCGAGAGCATGTTCGTCTCGCCAAAAAGATGGAGGCACTCTTAAAGACAGATGCGAAGTTCGAGATAGTCAATGAGGTCATCATGGGACTGGTTTGCTTCAGAATGAAGGTACCGCGTTGCATTGCGTACCCTGAAACAACTCATCCATTCAGGGAAGCGACGAAATCAACCAGCTACTCTTGACGAGACTGAATGCTTCCGGACGTATACACATGGTCCCCGCATCTCTCGGTGATCGCTTCGTTATCCGTTTCTGTGTTTGTGCTGAAAATGCGACCGATAAGGACATCGAAATCGCTTACGAGATCATCGCGCAGACTGCTCAACATGTACTCCGTAAGATCGAAAGTTCTCTGCAATTCAAACTTTAGCCATCTTCAGATGAGAGTGCCAAGTCTGCTATTGCCGAAGAAGATGAAGAAGCGGTTGCTCTCGAGGAGATGGTAGCCGACTTGCATGTCACAGAGATGCCAGACAAACCACTTTCCAGACAGGTTAAAGCTACTACTTCATTCGAGATAGCAATCATTTGTTTTCAGAGCTCTGCGAATGCCGACATTGGTCAACGACTCGAACGACAACTGTCGAAAGAGGAGATTCTAGCTCAGAAACAACACGAGAGTCTCGCGAAGAAGAGGTACTCACCAGCACCGCTTGCGTTCGCTCCAGATGTCATAGCCGATCCGGAGCTCTCCCCGCAGATTGTAGTTTCCTGATTGAGAGTGTCGTTTTATTGCACATGGTGTACACTTTCTAATTATCATTCGCATGCTAACAAGAAAAGCAAGAAAAGAAAACTAAATACTAACCAACTTGAAGCACTTTTTAATTTTATTTGCATGTATCTACTCATTTATTGCCTTGTGATTGTGATTGTGAACCCCTCGTTTATTTCTGTGAAATGCATTAGTTTTGTTGAATGAATCGATCGCCCCGATAATGCTCGTTCAATCCGCTTCTCTCCCCAGATCCTTCCTCGTTCGGATGGTTTCCGATCCAAAGTGCTACAATCCGAAGATTGTTCGTCATCTGAATATGGTCAATCATCGGAAGATGAGTCAAGATCTCTACAGAGACAGAACTTTGATGTAGGATCCTCTCTCGACTCCTGCACAACCTTTTCCCCATTTCAGGCAAACAATCTCTCATTCGCAACGTCCGAATCGTCTGTCACAACAATCCCCGGGATCTGCCGGATCCGCATTCTTCGACGATGAAGACGATCGCGTCGTGGCTGATGTGCAGACAGGACTGCAGACACCAATTTGAAGCAGAACTAACTAAAAAGTAATATTTTTTATAATTTGCTATAAAATAGACATAAACGATGCAATAAATTTGAGAAAAACAGTCATTCAGAACGAGTATTTCTCCTTGTTCTTTTTCCGAGCTGCTTCTTCGTAGTCTCCGCCGACTTTCTCGTTGCTGAACACGTCATCGAACATTTTCTGTGTCTCCGCATCGAAATCGAGCATCGGCTTTGAGCCTGTTTTCTTCGTCTTCTTTGTACTGAACATGAATTGGCTGTCCATTTGCAGAGTGGATTTTTCCGCTAAAACAACAAAAACTAGGAATGGGAGAAAGAGAGTATTCGAAATGACATACTAGGACAATTTGGAATCGGATCTTTCTGTCTGCGTTGACAGCTGGATTGTCTCGGTGTTTCTCCAACAAGTTCAGAGCTAGATGATGGCGTTCTTTTCGGATTCGACATCTCTTGACAACCAGATGACAACTCAATTGGATGCGGCTTCTTGAAACTAGTTGAAAGCGATTCTGAAAAGATTGAGGAATCGAATGGTGCGTACAATGTATTCTCTCACCTAAAGTTCGAGAAAAATTAATCTGAGAAGCTCCTCGAGCAATGTAGTCATCGAGATCGTGTACTTTTGTAGACGGATCCTCCTCGTCATCCGATCCATTCTGGGTTTTGCGGATGGAACTGGGCATGGTGATGCCCTCTTCAGATCGAAATACGTCGTTGCTGATCGGAGAAGACTGGAATCGTGGTGGCGGAATCATTCTCGGCTTCTTTCGTTCTCGCATGCTCTCTCTTAGCTCAGAAACTCCCGTTGCTTCGATCAGATTTGAGTTCTTGAACAAAGACTCGCTCATCTGAACTTTTGTCGCATTCTGAGGGTTCTGTATTTTTGATATCTCATTCATCAGAGTGTTTCCAGCATCTCGGTGGTCTTCTTCTTTTTCTTCGAGTCCGTTCATCGTGCGAACCCACGAAGTGCTCATGTTCATCATCTGTGTTTGAATTGTTTCTTTATTTTCGACCGGTTTGACTTCCAATTTCTGTAACAAAAAGACGTCATTTACACTGCTAGTCATCAGTATTCCAACCGAATTTTCGATGCTTCTTCCCAAAAGCATCAGTGCAACTTTGGAATAGCTGTTCTGAGTGTTATCTTTTAGGGGAATACTTGGAATCGCCGATCCAATCCGGGAGAACATACTCGATCCAGCATCATTTCTGAAAAAATTCATTCAACTGTGATTTAATAGTTTCTACTAACTGTTTGCACATGAACGACAACGCGTTCTTCCAATTATCGTCTTCATCTGGATCTCGAACGTATTGGGGACTCGGTGTCAACTGTTTCGGAGTGCAATCAGCACTGGTTCTACTAGCGCGAGAAGTGTTATGGTCATCTGGAAACCTGAGTTTCGCTTTTTCACTTTCAGAAGTAATCGTACCGTTGTTTTTCGTCACACTTCTCTGACTCCTATTCAACGAACTTCTGCGCAGAACTGGGCTCTCTTTGTCACTTGTATCTTTTTCCGGCTCCACGTGTCTTTTTCGCTTCTCTATGTGTTTCTCTCCTCTACTAGATGCTGTTCTTGTTGGCTCAGAGTCCAAGTTGCTGCTCTTTCTCCCTCCGGTTTTCCGTGATTGAGTCACCTCCTCCACCTCTTCTTCTTCTTCAGAACTTTCCTCTCTGGGGCGTCTAGACGTTGATGGTCCGTTGTGGTCAGTAGCACTGTGCCGATGACTTTGATTATGTGAAGCAGGGACGAATGTGTTGTAGTTAGCCCTATTCAGATCGAACCCACGAGAAGAGTATTGTGTTGGTGGTGCTCGGTAGTCGGTAGGCACTCCCATGTCGTATACCACTTGCCGGATTGTATTACGAAGACCTGCAACAAGTAGAATGTCAGTTAGTAACAGGGCGAAGAAAAGCACCATAGTCTGGCATGTAACTAGGCGGTCGACTGCGTCCTCTTGGATTCACAATCCTTTGAATTATCTCCTCTGTTCTCTGAATCTGCTGCTCATTTGGGGTTGGACGGACCGCTTCCGAGCGCTTTGCATTCAAGAACATCCCTCTTCTAGGCACCGGTCTTCCCTTTTCATCAAGTAGTATATCAGAAGAATACTCCTGAAAATCCAGAGTTGGTGTGATCTTGTAATTAACGATTCAATTTTAACTCACGCGCAGTGGTGGCTCCAAATTGTCGACTACGTGTCGATGTTGCGGTTCCCAGTAGCGCTGCGCTCAAAATTTCCGACATAAATAATTATTCAAAAACTTAAAAGACACTTACGAGGTTGAGGCGAATGTTGCTGAGCAAAGACACGACTGTTCCATGGCTGGAAGCTGGACTGTCTGGGAGCGGGAAGCAGATCGGAAGAGCTGGGTCGATGTGGTGCTGAAAGGAGAATTGTTATAAATCTGCGGGAGTGATAGCAATTACCATACACATCCGGGTCACTGACTCTGTTCATCTGCCCGTGGATGTTGGTTTTGTTGGCTCCACCCGCCGAGAGCCTTGTGTTCCATTGGTTTGTGCTGCCTCTCCGAGGCATTTCGTGGCGCTGGAAATTATCAGATGACTTTGGCGAGAATATTAGACACGTTGAGACGAATAAAATGAAGTCAAAACAGCTGAAAACAGTTGGAAACACCGAATTGTTTTTGCAAAAACGGAGAACGAAAAACTTTTTTTGAATGTGCGGTAAAATGTTGTGTGTCGATTTACGAGAAACACCAAACTTTACGCGCAAGTTTTTCAACAAATTTCTTTTTTTCTGTCTTTTGCTGAAAATATATCTTTGTTTTGACAAGTTTTCCGATTGAATATAACATGAAAATACCGGATTTATCAAATTACGATCACTTGATCGGTGGGTTCTGCGGAGGAGTGACCAGCACAGTGGCGTGTCACCCGTTTGATTTGCTGAAAATCCGTTTTTCTGGCGAGTTTGCTAAAAAAAAGTTCTCGTTTTCAATTCGAATAGTTTTCAGCAAATGAAGGACATCAACTTCGTCCACAATACACGAGTTATGCAGACGCCGTGCGCAAAATTGTCAGAGTCGAAGGGCTCCGCGCACTGTATCAGGGATGGACACCGAGTCTTATCGGAGCTTCTTTGTCCTGGGGACTGTACTTTCAATGGTTAGACAGTCAAAGACGTGCAAACTAAGTAGAGAGTGTTTTTCAGGTACAACACTCTCAAAACAAAGATGAACGAGAGCTTCTCGACTGGAAGTGAACTAGCGAACAATTTGATCAGCGGATGTGTCTCGGGATCGGCGATCATGTGCATTACGAATCCAATTTGGCTCACAAAAACACGGTAAGAAGGCAAATTAGAACATGATCAACGTTTGTGCGAAGATTTCAGACTATGTCTTCAATATGAGAATCAACAGACGAAAAAGTACGCCGGAATGCTGGATTGCATGCGACAGACCATTCAGCAAGAAGGCATATTCGGTCTGTATCGTGGATTCGTCACAGGAGTCATTGGAACGACTCATGGAGCTGTTCAAATCGCGGCTTACAGTTGGATGATCGATCAGAGATGTGCCGCACGTGGTCTCCCGAAAGACTCCTTCTTGGTTAGTGTTTCCTGGCAGCTGTTTGAATTGAATCTGTTTTCAGTCTCAAACCGACTACGTCATCGCTTCCGCGACATCGAAAGTCATGGCTACAACCATCACGTTCCCGTATCAAGTGCTTCGTACACGAATGCAAGATCACAATACAGATTCCCGAGGAGTTTGGAGGACCACACTGAAAACAGTTCGGAACGAGGGAATCATGGGTCTCTGGAAAGGATGTCTCATTGCCAATGTTCGTCAGTTACCAGCAGCTGTAGTCACATTCTTAACGTATGAAAACGTAAAGAGACTGGTTGGAATGACCAAGAAGCAATAAGCTTTGTTCTCAATCAATATAGTTGTTATGTTTAGTATAGGATTTTTGCATTTTCTAGATTGTTTTTTGTTTTCAATTCCACGATTTCTGAATTTCCAATTCGACGGGTTTCGTTTCTCTGTTGTCAGTCTTGTTTAAAAAATGTTATTCAGTTATTCAACAAACCAACAAACAAAGTACTCTATTCTAAAAAATGATGTCAAGTCACTCATTCTTTTTTTCTTGGCAGTGCACGTCAAGAAGAGATGGAAGATGACGAGTGGCGGTGTCGAGAGAGATTGTCACTTGGGCGACTTGCTGTCCCAGAATCTGCACGGTGTGAGCTCTGAGATCCTCCAGAGAAGCCAGTTTCGATAGCTTGCGCACTTCTTCCATATCGATTATCCGACCGTCCGCCATGAAAACCAGAGGTTCAACCCAGTTCAGTTTATCCGTTTCTTGAACGATTGTCTTCATCGCCGACACATCCTTAGCTAGCAGAATTGCATTCGAACCAACAAGCACAGTTTCCAACGACGACATTGGAGTTTCTGAAAGAAGACGAATATAACTTGAATCGCGAGATGAAATTGAACTCACTCTCGAATACTTTCTTCAGAATTTTGTTTCCATAGGTTCTGAACTCAATTCCCTTCGATCGCAATTGGTTCTTTGCAAACCAGAGAGTTCTTCCGGGAACAGGCAAGAACTGGCAGACAGCCATCACTCGGAATTCCTCGTTGACCATCCAATTGCGCACCAAGTTGGCCAGAGCCAGTTCAACGTCGGAATACTGAAAAACGCATGATTTCCGGCGAAAAGGATGAATAAATACTCACTTCTTTTGACTTTTCGGTGTGTTCTTTCTTGATCAGACCAGGAGGAATGCAAGTTTTGATGGTCGGCGGGAGCTCTGGCTGCAAAGCTGCTTCGAACAAACGTCGTCTGAAATAGGAAGATGGATTCGGTAATTGGAAAAATCGACTTACTTGTAGTGTCTGGGAGTCGGTCTGGGGTACTTCGACGAAACCGAACGAGCCTGAACGTTAGCCAGAGAGCGGAGCGAACGATTTAACATTCTGAAAACGGTAAATTGACGATTAGAAGCGGATGTGACGAGAAACGGAACGGGGAGAGAGAATAGAGAACAACAAAGTGATGAAAGTGAAAATAAAACATTTTTCTATTTATTTTTCGACGAGTATTATTGAAAATTCTGAAAAAAAAGAGCAGGAAAAAAATGCAAGGCCGACTGGGTAGAAAAGTACGCAAACACCGAGGAACAAAGAACAGACTGCAAGGGGCGTGGCCGAAGCGAAGCGAACCGGGGAAACTTTGAATGGGGAAGAGAAGACGAAACAAAGCCAAAGAATACCTCCATTGCGGAATTTCATTCAATAATAATGTCAGTCAATTGATAAGTGTCAAGAAATGAACACTACACAATGCAAAATGTTAGTAAGTTCTAGTATTCAATGTTCTAGTAGTTCTACACTTTCTTCTCGCTCTTCTGGCTCTTTTTGTCCTTCTGGCTCTTCTTTTCCTCCTGACTCTTATCCTTCTCCGCCGTCTTTGCCTTGATCTTCTTCTCAATCATCGGCTTCTTGTGCCTTTCCGGTGTGTCGTCATTGAAATCCAACAACGAGTCAACCTTCTTAACCTCATCGGCCTTGTTGTCATCCTGTTCAGTTGGCTTCTGGGTAGTTGAGACTTCAGCGGGCTTCTCATCTGGCTTTGTTGGCTCCACAGCAACCTCGGCTTCCTTCGGCAAGTCATCGGCTATTGTTGGCGGGTCTTGTTTACGAGCCATCTCTTTGTCGAGAAACTCAAAGTCCTTGAGTGCTGCCGGCGTAAGTTTCTTCCAGGTTCTCAACCACTCGATTTGTCCAGGAAAATCTATAAAATCCGCCCATTTGAAGCCATTTGCCTGAATGCACAAAATCAAAAATCTGCGAGTTTTTTTGCCCTCACATTCATAAAGTAGTAGTATCCAGCGACGAGTGCAAAGAAGTATTGGTAGTTGTTCTCGAGGAAGTTGAATCGTTGGAAGCGAAGACTTTTCACCAACGCCGGGTAGTCGAGCGTCGTGCTCTTGTCGTAGGAACTCTGGTAGATGCATTCGGCGGCAACGAACACAGCTCCGCGACCAGTACCGAGTTCACTGTGAACCAAAATGGGCTTCTGTAAGAGAGAAATTCACGAAATAAGTCAAAGTCAAAATCCTCTCACTTCAGTGAGCCTTGTCGCCAAATGAACCTTCATAATGGACTCGAAGAGATGTTCGTATTTTGTGTCGGTTTTCGAAAGACACCAATTCTGATCCCAATGAATGAAGTTCCAGTGAGTCAAAGTGTGTTGCTCTTTGCTGTCCTCCTTCGTGATGAGCAACTCTCTCTTGGCCACCTGATCATCAAACACAACTTCGACTTTGACGACCGTCACTTTGAACTTTCCAAGCTGAATGGTGTTTTCTTTGGACTCGTCCCATTCAAAGTATTTGTCAGTCTCAAAGGTGGTACAGGCCATCACAATGTGCGGACATTTCTTCTCGAAGATGTACTTGATGAACTTTTCTCTGGTGTTTTTCATTGGTGCCTCGGCAAGAGCGACTGTTCCGCAGACTGGGTAGACGATCATGTTCACGTGGATCCAATCGGGCATCAATTCGCTTTTCTTAACCTGTGCTGGAGTTTTCCCATTATATTTTGTCGCAAATTCCGGGTTGAATACAAAGTTAGTGCTCGAATTTCTGCAAAAGTAGTTCTGAACACCTGATTTCAAAAGAATCAGCAACTCACCTAAACTTATTGTCCGCCGACACAGATAACTGGACGTTCACCGGTTGAATAGCTTCGTGTTCGAAGTACTGAGAGATCAACGAATGTTTCCTGTGAAACTTCATTTTGACAAGTTTGTTCACCAAAAATTCCGAATATTCGGGAAACCACGCCATGTCCATGAAGAAGCTCTGAATAGTACTCAGCCACTCTCTATCAATTTCGAACAGGTAAACTGAAAAAGCAGGATATCCATAGAGGAAGTGAGTGGCAGACTCCTCACCAAACTTTCCCTTCTCCTTTTTGAACACCACACCCTCCATGTTGGCACGGTTGACGAAGAGCACGTTTGGTTTCTGGTTAAAGTTTTTTATCACGCCTTTCACTTCCTCCTCGACTCTTCCCATCGCTGCTTTTTCACGCGTCACTATATACATTTCTCTCTGTGCATTGTGCACCGCAAGGTGCGCTAGAAGCTTCTGTTCCTCCACTTCTTTCCGCTCCTTCTGAGCTTTCTCCCGCTCCTTCTCCGCCATTTCCTTCTTTTCATCAGCGCTCTTCACCTTCTTATCAACGTCCTTGACAGCCTTGTCAACTTCAACAGCTGCCTTCGCCTCGGGAGTCACATTTCCTGTAGCCGTTGTTGTGCTGGTTGTTGCTCGGCGAGACTTTGTGGCTTCCACGTCATCCTTGTTCTTCTTCTTCCGGAATATGAACCAGTAGAGAAGACCACCGACGACTGCAGCAGCAACGATTCCAGCAATGATGTATCCAATGAGAGCCAGCATATCCGTCGAAGCTGCGGCGGTGGAGATCAACATGTTAGTCAGTGAACCTTGTCTGAAAGAAGATCATGAATGCCTGGAAGTCATTTGGAAACTCACGGTCCCTTGGCATTTGAAGATCCTTGTGGTGTTCCTGGAGTCCCACCTCTACCGGTTCCTGATCCTGGTCCTGGTGCTGGAGTTGCTGGTCCTGGAGGTCCAGCAATGACAAAGGAAGAGTCGAGACTTGACAATGTCCCACCGGCTTGGTTCAATGGAGCATTGAACCTGGCAAATTGAAGATCCAGTGATCCCAATCTTCTGAGGTTAGCCTTCAGATCATTTAGGCTTGGATCAGTCAGTTGATTCAGTACTCCCAGCTTCTTCTCCACTTGCAGATCCACATCTTGAAGGTTCGAGAAGGAAGAGAATGTTGAGATGAAGTCGGCGAACTTGGAGCTGGGTCCAGTGGCTCTTCTGTGTCTTGCGGTCTTTTGGATCGAGTTCCTCTGGTTTTCAAGATCCCTTAGCAACTGTTCCACCTCACTTTTTGTCTCCTCAAAGTCTCCCCAATCATCCAACATCTTCTGCTTCTTAGCCGCATTGGATTCCGCCTTGATCTTCCCTTCCACTGCTCCACCATCCGTCAGGAACGTTTCCAGATCCGTCTTCTTCTCCAGAACCTTTCTGACGTTGTCCATCACCGTAACCAACTCTCCAAAGCCCTTTGCCGCACTATCAGGAACCTTCAACTTTGCTTTCAACTCCGCCATTGCTGCATCCTTGTTGGACTTGATAGACACTGGAACTTCTCGAAGGGTCTTGATCTTGGGTACGGAAGTTGCGAGAGCATCCGACATCACAGAAATCTGTTGTGTAAGCTGGGTATTGGCGGGAAGGCCACGGATCAGTTGTAGTAGCTGGAGAGACTTCGTCACCGACTCCAACTCCTCTGGAACTTTCTTGAAGCATCCAAGGTAGGTTGTGTACTCTCCAGTGTTCTTCTCAGTCAGAAACTTGTCAAATACCGGCTGTCCTGCTGCTAGATCCGTGATCATCTGATTGACATCGTCGGCTGTCAATTCAGCCACTAACGCCGTCAGAAGAGGCTTCAGGGAGGTCAGCGTGTCGATGAACTTCTGGTTGTCCTTGAACTTCTTGAACTCGGCAATGAGTGCGGGAACATCGTTGTCCGTCGATTGTGGAGTCACCAGAAGAAAATTCTTCAATTTGATCAGGTCCTTCAAATCTTCAAGCAAAGGAGACTTCTGGAGAGAAGTGACTTTCGATCGAATGGCTCCGAGTTTCTTCTTCAACAGTTCAGATTTGTCCGATGTTGTTGCCAAATCCTTTCCGTAATCCGCCAAGACAACAGTAGGTGACCCACAAGATGTTATTGCGTTGATAGTAGTATCCGTGGTTTGAGCAAGCTTGGTGACAGCCTCAGCAGTAGTGGTGATCCGACGCATAGAAGTTGCTGCACTGACACTTTCTCCAGTGGATAGTGGTGCCCAGTTCACGCCTCCAGCAGCTTCACCCAACGTCTTTATCGATTTCAGTCCATCTTGAAGAGTCTTCTGATCAAAACCAGCGAGGAACGGCTTTATATCCGGATTGACCGCGTCATCTGCTACTTTCAACAAGTCCTCCTTGCCTCCAAGGAATCCGGAAGTATGAAGACCCGAGGGCTTCGTGACAGATCGGGCATGAACGAGCTCCTCCAAGTTTCGGAAATCCGTTACTGCTACTTCAGAATCTTTCAAAGCCGTCGAAACGTCACCAAATGCTCCAGAAAGGCCTTGCGTATGAACTGGAATAGTCACTTGCAACGGAGACCAGTTGCTCTCCACTCTCTTCACTATGTTCCATAGCTGTCGTTGTGGGGTCTTCAATAAAGTAGCACCACTGACTATGTCGTTGAACTGTTCGTAAGTCTCCAGCCAACTGGTCATGTTAGCCGGAAATCGTTCAAATGTTTCGATTCCGACTTTCAGACTGACAAAGTCTGCTCGATATTGGTAGTTATTCCCTGCATTGGTTGCAGTATCATCGGGCAAAGCCAAAAAGCCGTTTAGAATGCTGCCAACTTTGCTAATCACATTCGCTACGTCGGTGAACAACTTCTTCTTAATAGTGTTGTTTTTAACCTTCCCGACTTTCGTGAAGTATCCTTTAGCCATCGACAGATTCTGGACGTCTCCGACAACTTCATAGTCCTTCCGGAATTGGTTCAGCAGCTCCATCTTTTCGTTGAATGTGTCTTGACTAGGTAGCAGTTGAAGATTCTTCAGCTTTTGCACAAAGCCATCGATCTTGGTCTTGTCAAAAGTCTCCAACTTGGCCATGTCGACGGATCCGATGTTGAGCAGTTCGGCGAGTGCCGTGTCGGAAGGGATCGTTCCGTCGATGAGTCCGTTCTGGAGGGAGATGGCAGTGATGAGACGAGCTGCAGTGGCCATTTTGGAGACGGTCGCCGAGAAGTCGTCTGGAAAAGAGGGAGTTGGAAATCAATCAAAAACAGTTGTTATCTACCTTGAGAAGCACGTCTCATTCGGATCTTCTTCGTCTCAATGGAGAAACCAGTGGTAGAGGTGGAGTTGTGGTGTGGATCAGGATGGGTTGCAGTGGAGATGTCTTCTGGAAACAGAAACGTTGGAAATCAATCGAGAATCCATCATTTCTAACCTCGAGAAGCTCGCACCGAATGGTTTATCTCGTTGTTCATCACTGATACATTATCATTGTATCGATTCTCTTTTTCTCGTGGATTATCTGTAAGTTATCCTTTTGAAAGCGTCCTGAAACTTGTTTCCAACTCACCTTTGCTACCACGAATGGCTACCGCAAACGATAAAACCACGAGAACGGTTTGTTTGAACTGCATAATCGCAAGCCCGAACACAAACTTGAACTGAAGTTTTGAAGCTTCCGGACGATACTGCTTATCGGCAAACTGATAAGAGACAGAGGTCAGTGGAACAACTGATTAGATGGTTATCGGGGGGCCGGGGTCAGGGTCAGGGGCCACGTGGGGTGATTTGGAGGGTTCTAGAAGGGCATACGTGGCGTTCTAGAAGATAAGAAAGGATCAGTTGACCTCCACGTTTCCATGAAAAGCTTTTGGATAATTGTAAAGGGAAAATTGGAAGGTCACGTAAACATGAAACAGCGTTGAGTTTCACAGCAGAAGAATCCTTCATGTTCCTCGTGAACTTGGTTGATGAATAAGAAGTGGGAAACATAGAATACACTCTTTATTGTTACTTTATTGTTCACATGGGAAATGCACCTCTTTATTCGTTCTCCTCATCGGCAGCCAGAGCTCTTTGAATTTCGCGGAGAATCTCTTCAGAAATCTTACGATTACTTCCGGGCCGCAGTTTCACATTCCACAAGTTGGTCGGTGTCATGTCAGTATCCACGACTCTTCGGGGACGTCTGCAAATGGGAAAACATTCAGACGAATACAGAGAAACAACATACGGAGTTGTCATCACATCATCGTTCACCAGAATCGTCGAATCCGTGTCTTCTCCGGACGAAGAACGTGCAATGTTGGAGTTGATGGTCAGGGTGGAAGAGTCTGCGTCAAAGTCGATCAATCCGTTGATCTGGAAAAGAACAGGAGGCACAGTGTCGTTAGTCTTGACTAACTGGGAGCAGTTGGATGGAACGGCGAGATCTTCCACTCGAGACTGGCGATATCTCTTTTTGACCGTAGAGTCATCCATATCACGTGAAGCGTCCAGGAACGACGTCTCTTCGATGATCGCCGTGATTCGAGTAGCTGAGAGCGAGCCGCGGTCAATTTCCATCGGGGAACCGTCGATTTCCATCGGGGAACCGTCGATTTCCATCGGGGAACCGTCGATTCCCATCGGGGAACCGTCGATGATGATGAGTTCTGGAGAGTTGCGGAGCAGGTTGAGCCGAGATTTGGAGGATCTGAATTAGAGGGTTCTGGACACTTTGCTTCCAATATACCTGGCCAACCTATTGCGATGAATCAACATCGAGTCGTTGAGCAGCGGCGACATGCACGACTGCTGGCTCAATGGTTTCTCGTACTCGTCGCGCAGGCCTTTCAGCAGCTTCAGGTACTCTTCGACACTGTTCACGGCAATATCAATGGCGTTGTCTCCGAGCAATCCGATGTGGTCAGCCATGCTTTGGCCAACGACTTCGAGCATCTTTTCGATGGTTTTGGAGTAAACCTGAAGAGAAGTTTCAAGGGCCCTGCAATGAAAAAACTAACCTGTTCGATCTGCTCGCGACTCATGATCAAGATTTCCTAGTTTTCTAGTAGTTTAGAAATAGGATAATCGAAAAATGAATCAGAATCTATTGAACCTTGTTTCTGTTTCGTTTTGTTTCACGTGGAAACTTTGGTCCACGTGGAAAATGATCGTTCTGATGTTGAGCTTATCAAGTTTGTGTTCTTGTGATATTTCATGACCCTACATAGTTTTTGGAGGTTTACAGGTGGTAAAAATACAGGAACAGAAGATACATTGAAAAGAGGAACTATTATTTGGTAGTTTATGACCAAGAACAATCACAAACATCAACACAACGTGAACTTCAATAAACGTTGCTCTGTTTCCAGCGTTTGCTGTCAGGCCGTGTCAGCTAAACTGAATTGTTCATCATTTTTGGCTTTAAATGTCCTGTTACAAACTTACAATACAACTTCGATATATCATCGTCTTCGCCAGTCTCGTCAACTCATCACTGTCCCACGGTAATAATCAACTGGGAGGTTCCAAGGCACAATCGCATTTCTACAGTGTGCACCGATGACTGGGAACTTGTGTATTTGAGAGAAGGACCCGTGTGTTGGTCGGTATGGTTTTCAAATATCTACAGGGTTCAGAACCATCGTTGCAGCTTCTCAGCGTCCCCGACTTCACTGCAGGATATGCCACGGCTGTGAAAGTGTGCGATGTGGCGAATGCAAAAGGCGTTCAAGTGCAGAACGCTGCCGAGAAAGGGATCCTCGCAGATATCGCGAGAAAAGCCTCTGAGCCTACACTAACCTGCTACAAAGTGTCACAGACTGCCGTGGAAGGAGAGTGGAAGAGTGTGGATCATGAGAGCTCTCCAGAATACTTGCGGAAGTTGAACAAGGAAGGGAAGATCCGATTGGAGAAGAAAATTGAGACGGGAGACAGGATAACCATTGTCTTCTCTGCAAAGATGTGAGACCAGGAAGAAGAGATTCTTATGATGAACAAGCAATTTAGGCCTGTACCAGGATCATCCGTAGTTCTCAATGGTCATTTTCGAATCAGCAGCTCTCTGAATTCTTCCAAGTACTCCATTGATGTCGACTGCACAAAAGACGGCAACCAGAGACAATGTGCTGTGAAGCATCCAGGACTACAAGGAAGAAACAGTGCGACGAAGTTTGTGCAGATGACTCACGAAAAACTGAATCTGGTGTCCGTCGAAACATTCGGAACAATCACCTTCGAGTAGGCACTCTCTCGACTTGCAACTGATATTCTTCCACTTCAGCTTCTTAGACAAACGAATCAATGTGCTCGATCTGGTGCTTCATATTCCCGACGAGCACAGTTACATTGGAATGGATCATATCATTGCGGAGAATGTGATTGTAGCAAGAGTAGAGCATTCGAAGTGTTCGGGAACAGACAAGTACTTTTTCGAATCAAAGGATTTGAATAGAGATATGCCGGATCGACACATTGATGTATGCATAGTTGGACCCCTCTCATCTCAAAAAAACCTTGCAGGACGCGCACATCCCTGCTCTGCGTCGTTCTCTTGGTTCCAACTACACTCTGACTCTCCCCGATTATCAGTATGACTTCTACAAAATGGAGGGTAAACAGGAATCTGGGAATCCATGGGTACTTGATGTGCGGATGGACGGAAGAAGCTGGAAGTAAGCTAAACGGACAAGGAGGGTGACTATAGGGAAGATGGTTTCCAGCTACGTTCAAGTGGAGTTCTGGAATTGGAAAAAATCGAAGATGTGTCACTTCAAATTCGACGAGAATGGAGTGTTGTTTCACGATGACAAGACAGGCAAATCGGAAGGAATTTGTTCGACTCCGGGAAGCGCAGTGCGCGGTCATCCGATACTAAATATGAGATTCAAGTGAGAAATTGGGATTCAGATACGCATGTTCTCATATAATGTTCCAGAATAACTTCATCGTTTGAGAACATGGAGATAACTATGAGTATCTCCTATATAGGTGGTAGTGTGAGTATAATCAACATTCTATTTTAGTGCATGTGTCTTTTCTGTTCCAGGAAACCTTCCAGAAACAAGGTATTGATCATCTGAGAATTTACGAAATCCGACTGCTTTCCGACAAAATCCGATTTTTCGACGCTCAAATGACATCACTGAAGGAGGCTGTAGTGACCACGTGTAACTATCGACCGATGCAAGCAAGTCATACTCAAGAAACTGTGCCATTTCTGCGGGAATGCTTCAAAAAACGGAATGTACTGTGTCAACGAGCTGCTCAAGACTTGCCAGGAGAGATGATTCAGAACGAAGAGGAGGCGAAACGAGTGTGGGAAGAGGAACTGCCGGAGACGACGATGCTGACAGTGCCGACGACTTCAACTTCAACTGCTCCTCGGATAGAGACTTCCGAAGCCCCAGTTCTGAAGGAATCCGAAGCGCCGAGAATGTTTGTGGAAGATATTCGAATGGAGGACATTGGTCAGTTGATCCTTCGCGTCCCAATCATCATCAGATTTCAGGTGGTTTCATGTGGTCCATCATCGGCTTGACTTCTCTCGCTGCGGCCTCTTTCATCGCTATTTTCGTTTTGAATATCGTTCGATGTGCTTTATAAAGATTGAATAACTGAATGTTTTGTTTTTGGTTTGGGTTTTATCGAAAATTAACAGAACAGTAAGATTTGCATAACAGTGAACTCAACAAAAGATAAAATAACAATGGAATAAACGAAATGAGATACCAGAACGAGTTTACATTTCCATCGACTCTCCGAGCATGCTTCCGATAGAATCCGACAGCTTGTCAGCTCTGTTCGCGGTCTTCTTGGCCTTCTTTTTCTGCTTCTTGATGGCTGTCTTGATCAGTTTGTTCAACTGAACATTTCCTTCAAGAGCAAGACTCTCTGGCAGCACTGGTTTCTCGTCGTCGACAGTTGGTCCCTTCACTTTTCTTCCGCTGGTCACTGTTTGCTTAGCTGGTCCTTCAGTATCCATCTCCTCATCCTCATCTTCTTCCTCGTCCGAGTTGTGCGGCGCAACGATATCACTCTCCATCGGCAGACCTTCGACGATTTGGTTCTGCTCATCAGCGATGGCATCAATGTCGAACTCGGCGCTGAACTGAGAAACAACTTCGGCCGGTACAACGACGACATCCTTCGTGGATCCCTGCTCTGGTGGATGAGTGTAGTATCTCAGCTTTCCAGTGTTCCAGTCATTTAGAACTCGCTTGGCGGCAGCGTTCAGATCTGGACGGGCACCACGACGCAGTTTTCCAATGCGACGAGCCAGTTGAGCTAGGAACTGATCAACCGAGGAGAAGTCGGCCAGACTGTAGTGGAGCATCAGCTGAACAGATACTATGAGAAACGAGTATGAAATCATGAAGCACGTACTGTTTCCTTGCTGCAACGACGGAGGATGGCATGGACCGGAGCGATGGGGTCGAGAAGATTGTCGACACGAATAGCATTCTTGAGAGCGACTTCGATTGGGTCCAGATCTTTCTGACTAGCGAGAATAACTCCGGGAGAGTCGATGAGTCTGATGTTCTTGTCCAGCTCGACTTCTTGCATCTCTCTGTAATTTCAGCATTGCATAAACTTGCCAATCTCAAGCTACAACTCACTTAGTGATTCCAGGAAGATTTCCGACGTAGCACGCCTTTCTTCTTTTCAAACTGTTGATCACGCTGCTTTTACCGACGTTTGGGAATCCTGAATGAAATCAGCTTGAAAAGAATGAAAAATTATGTACGAACCGACAACTCCAACACGAATGCTAGTTTTGATATCCTTGTTTCTGCAGTAATTGGCCAAAATCTTCATGACAATATCAGCGCCGACGCACTTCGATGTTTCTGTGTTGTTGAGAATAGCACTGTTGAAACGACCCTGTAAAAGTAAATATTAGCTACATTGAGAGCTTTCCTGAAGCTTTCTTACGATGTTAGACTTTTGTTCCTGAGTCGAGGCTTTGAAAGCGATGGTCGGAAACTGACCACGAAGATACTCGAGCCACTTCTGCACATTTTCCCGTGGAACGAGGTCGATTTTGTTGAGAAGGAGCACGAGTCTCTTTCCTCCTTTCAGCACTTGCTCTTCAACCGACTTGCTGCGACTGCCGAGCGGGTCTCTCGCGTCAAGAACTTGAATGATAACATCAGCAATCTCGATTGTCTTTCTGACTTCACTGGCATATGCCTTGATGGTTTTGTCGTCAAGAGTGTTGAACTTCTCCTGCTCGGCAGCATCGGCTGCCTTTCTGTCGAAGTCAGCACTTTGTTTCGACGCCTTCGAGACCATGCTTTCGAAGTTGGCTGGCAGATTCATCTTTCTCTTCTCGATGCGGTTCAGCTTGGCTGCCTCTTTCGCGGCTTCCTGGCGCGCCTTGATTTTCTCGCGTTCCTGCTCTGCTTGGATGAGGATATCCTCTTTGAAAGGACACGAATTTGGCACACTGATTGTCTTCTCCTTCTTGTTGTGGGTACCTGTAGACATTAAACTTGAAAAACTAACGACAACAGTGACCAACCATTCTTCTTGGCTTCCTTCTTCACTTTTCTGTTGTGATCGCGGACTTTCTTCTCAATTTTGTACCGCTTGGCGCAACTGACCCGCTTACTAGCTTTTTCTGAAATAGACAAATCAGTAAAATGTTGTGGGACAAAATAGGAAACTTACTGAGACAATACTTTGCCATTTCTGCGTTGAAGTTTGGATTCTGCAAGTTTTTCTTATTACAACGGGTGTTTTGAACTTTTTTGAGGTGAAATTAGAGAACAAAGCGTTTAAATGATATTTTGAAGTGGTTAAACATTTGTTTTTATGAGAAAATCGAAGTTTTCTAAGCGAAATTAGTGGAAAAAGGCCTCAAAATGGAAAATAAAATTGCGAAAGTTAAAGGGAGGCACGCCGTCGACACCCGGCGGGTCTCGCCACGAAACATTGTTTTCGGCGCTAAACTACGGTACTGGCGGATTTTTCTGGCTCGCTTTGAAAAATCTTCAGTTTAAACTGAATTCGAACGTTCTTCCTTGGTGTTTTCCGGAAACTTTGTTCAAAGTGTAATTTTTCGCATAAACTGTTGCATCCCGTTTATTGATTTTTGTTTCTACCATTGCGCAAGCCGTACATTCATGCGTTTTGAAGATTTCTGGAATCCTCTGTTTTTCAGATGCCACCAGCAGTTCCAGCAGCGGCTGCCACAGCCAGACAATCGGCTTCTGGCCGTGAACGCAACTTCAAGGATAAGGACAAGCCGGAGAGCGTTCGCAACAGGTATTCACTTGTTTTAACGCATCAAGAGACAATCAATCATTTTAGTAACATCGTCGCTGCGAAGGCTGTTGCTGATGCTGTTCGCACTTCTTTGGGACCGAGAGGAATGGACAAGATGATTCAGTCTGGAAACGGAGACGTAACCATTACCAACGATGGAGCTACCATCTTGAACCAGATGAGCGTGATTCACCCAACTGCTAAGATGCTCGTCGAGCTGTCGAAGGCACAGGACATTGAGGCTGGAGACGGAACCACCACTGTTGTCGTTATGGCTGGAGCTCTTCTTGATGCTGCTCAGAATCTTCTCTCCAAGGGAATCCACCCAACCACCATCTCGGAATCTTTCCAGAGCGCTGCCGTCGAGGCCGAGAAAATTCTCGATGGAATGAGCTCGCCAGTTGATCTCGCCAATGACTCTCTTCTCAACAAAATGGCTACTACTTCTCTCAACTCGAAGGTTGTTTCTCAGCACTCGTGGCTCCTGGCACCGATGGCTGTCAATGCTGTCAAGAAGATCATCAGCCCGGAGAACGATTCAAATGTCAACCTGAAAATGATCAAGATCATCAAGAAGATGGGAGACACTGTCGAGGAATCCGAGATGATTGAGGGAGCCCTGATCGACCAGAAGACGATGGGACGTGGAGCCCCAACTCGCATTGAGAAGGCAAAGATTGGTCTCATCCAATTCCAGATCAGTCCACCAAAAACTGACGTGAGTATCAATTTTAAACGAATTTTGCGATTTTTTTTTTAATTTTCAGATGGAAAATCAAGTCATCATCACCGACTACGCTCAAATGGATCGCGCCTTGAAGGAGGAGCGCCAGTATCTTCTGGAGATCTGCAAGCAGATCAAGGCTGCCGGATGCAACGTCCTCCTTATCCAGAAGAGCATTCTCCGTGACGCCGTCAATGAGCTGGCTCTTCACTTTTTGGCCAAGATGAAGATCATGTGCATCAAGGATATCGAACGCGAAGACATTGAATTCTACTCGAAAATTCTCGGCTGCCGCCCAGTTGCTTCAGTCGACCATTTCAATGCCGAGGCTCTTGGATACGCTGATCTTGTTGAGGAAGTTCCGACTGGAGGAGATGGAAAAGTCATCAAGGTCACCGGAGTGCAGCACCCGGGACACGCTGTCTCGATCTTGCTCCGCGGATCCAACAAACTGGTTCTCGAAGAGGCCGACCGATCCCTCCATGACGCCCTTTGTGTCATCAGATGCCTCGTCAAGAAGAAGGCTCTGCTTCCAGGAGGTGGTGCGCCAGAAATGGAGATTGCTGTCAAGCTCCGCGCCTTGGCTCAGACTCAACATGGAGCCACACAATACTGCTGGAGAGCCTTCGCTGATGCCTTGGAGCTTGTGAGCTATTCAGACAAGATTCCAGATTGATTTCTCATGTTTTTAGGTTCCATACACCCTCGCTGAGAACGCCGGTCTTTCTCCAATCCACACTGTTACCGAGCTGCGAAACCACCACGCCAACGGAAACCATTCGTACGGAGTGAACGTCCGAAAGGTATGCTGACTAGTCGCGGTCCCCGCCACCACACTGGTGCTTCTAAAATTGTCTCACGGAATGCCAATTCGAGTTTTTTGCTCATTAAACTTTAATGGCAGTGGTATTTGATTGAACTGAAGCGAGATGGCATCTGAAGCAGTGAACCAAAACATGATTTGTTGGAGTCCCCGTCGTTATGAATACCTTATTTCAGGGATATGTGACTGATATGGTCGAGGAAGACGTCGTTCAGCCCCTGCTCGTCACTGCATCTGCCATCAAGCAGGCATCCGAATGCGTTCGATCCATCCTCAAAATTGACGACATTGTAAGTAATTTGGCTGAGCTCTCTGAACGCAAGGCGTCATAGATTTTCATAAATCTGATTTGATTTCGATGTCATCATAGTGATTGTTGGCGGAAATGCAGGAATTTCCGGCTCTGCCCACACGAATGGCACAGCCGTATTCAAAAGTTCAGTAATGCATAATTTCCGGAAGCGAATTAAAGTTGCATGGAACTCCTCGAAACACGCGTTCGTAGAACCATAAACTAGTAGTACTGCGACTTTCACAAAAACAAGCTTGCCTTGAACTTAACGATCCCTAGACGTTCTTATCATGAGATCAAGAAAAATATAAACCCTTCTTAACTTATTTTTTCAGGTTATGTCTGTTCGTTAATCACTTCCGCAGTTTGACAAAAGCCGATGGGAAGGATGTCTCATGATGATGCAGTCGCCCCATTATATCCCCTTTTTTGTTTGTTTCCGCTTTGGCAAATATTGTTACTTTAATGCAATTTGCTCCATTCAGTAATCTCTTCCCTATAAACCCCCGAATGTTGAGTTTTAATTGAGTAATCGGCATCTCGAGCTACCGCGTGCCGACTTTTTCGAGTGATCCTCAAGAAGTGTGCTTGCTTTTCTGTTCTCAATCCCCCGTACCTTCGCACCCCTTCTTCATTTTCTTTCTGCCCCCCCCCAATCTCCCAGTTTATTCAATTTTTGTGCTTGGTGTGTTTGATAAACAAGTCGTTTTATTTATTGTCATCATCATCATCGAATTGGCTATGCGACACACAGACGGAAAGGGGACAGTGGGGCGGAGAGAACGAACTGTTCGACTGACGGGAAGAGGATCGGAAGAAACGGGTGTTACGCATAGCTGGATCCCTTGGCGTGTTTGCGGTACGAGTTGATGTCGTGGGTGATGATGCAGTTGACTGGAGAGAAGAAACAGTTGCGCGAACCGGCCAGAGCACGCAGCTGCCCCGACTTCTTCATGGTTGGAAGCTGCTCCACGTAGTAGTAGTCGGGGTTGATGTAGAATCTGAAACGTATTACATAACTTTTGACATGAAATTATCCTTGATCCAAAACCGAGGTTTAAAAGTTCAAGGATTCAAGGTTTCTTGGCTGTTTTTGGGATTTAGGCTTATACTTTGCGTATACCGCTTCACTTTCGCAGTCCAAAGGACTTCAGCACAAAAGGAACATACGTTTTGAAAAGTTTTAAGAAAGTGAACTCACGCATTACACGTAACGAGGATGGCGGCGAGCAGAACGAAGAGCATCGAGAAGCAGCTCATGATCCTTCGGGGAAGAGATGTGTTGTGATTACCTGCAAATGGAGCCAATCGAGGGATGACTAAGAACTGAGACGAGCACGCGGCGGGAACTGAAAGGAGAAAAGAGGAAGGACTGAGAGTTCGACTCCGCCCCATTCGAGAGTTCCGCTTCAGAAGACACAGAAGACATATCACGGGTTGGGGCTTCCGACTGATTACCTACTGATTGAGATGGATGATGATTTTTAGAAACAGGACGAGACGCTTCAGAAATCACGAAACCGATGGTCGAAAATCGGTCGATCTGAGTGAACTGAACTAGCGAAAAAGGATAATGAAATGAAGGCTGGATTCGAGTGTTAGATCACGTTAGAGATATCAGAACGAATGCAGAAAGGACTCCTGGGAATGCTCAGTCATTCATGAGGCAAAAGCAAAGGAAACGAGGATTTGTTTCAGATGAATTCTGAGAAGTCAGTCTAGTGGAATTCGCCGCGAATTTCTCCGTCTATAAGAGACGATGAGCCATCCCCTCTCATGCGCATAATAAGCGCTGAAACATTGGTGTTGTGTAATTATAAAAGGAATCGAATAGAATAGAAACAAAAACAGAAGAAGGGAATGGAAGAGAAGAGTCTCTTCTCTCAACGAGATCCTCTGTCTTTTCTGGCCGGCATTCCATCCATCCGCCAGGTGGGCGTCACCTATTTTTGCCCAAAGAGCACGCGGAGACTCCTCCTTCTGCTTCCACATTGCCAGCCCCGACTCCGCCTCTTTCACACAATGAGGAGCATGAGGAAAAAGTCGAAGGGTAACGGATCTTTGCCATAGATAACTGATGACGTGTATCCTGCTAACGTACCGAGGGTTCATACTTTTTGTGATGGGGTGGGGTGCTGTTGGGTCGGTTTGGGTCGGTTCGTTTTCCCATGGAACACATCTTCCTTGAGAATCAGAAAGTGAGCACAAACAAGTCGTTTTGAATTGGCTTTTTGAAATCCAAAACAGATCTGTGGGAACCATCAGAAAGAGAATAAGGCTTCTAACGGTCAGCTAGGCAAACAGATTACTGATTGCTTGCAGCAGCTTAGTTCATTTCTTCGAGTAAAGATCATGGCACGGAAGATGCTCCATGTGACAAGAGTAATCCGCTGCTTCTCTTTCCAGATTCTCATGTTCTGACGACATGTCAACTCCACTCTCCCTGCCATTCCTTTCAAAAATCAGTGCAGCTTTTCTCATCTCAGCTCATCTTCTAGATTAAATGCTGCTCTTACTTTCCTGGGATTAGACTATGCGGAAGGGATCATTGTCCTCGGCGCCTATTCTATTCTGCGCGACTCTTCGTCACACTTCCGTTTTTGATTCATTTGTTACAGGGATTACTCATGCTTGACGCCTGATGTCAGTTTTCAGTCCGAAGATCAGTCACACGCAAAACAATGTGTCTCGTGTACTTGGAGACTCGGTCTCCACCGTTTCAGAGCGCATCTCGATGGAAAATTTGAATTCAAGGCAAAAATTGCACTGTGCGATGAGCGCGGGACGTATTCTTTTCCATTATGGGCTTAGGAGCCGAGAAGAGAAGACAAAACAATGAGGGTGACTGGAGGGAAAGAGCTGATGCCGCGAAATGAGTTTTCATTATGAAGCTGTCGCGTTGGATGTTTGCCATTTTTGCGATTATTGCATTCATCATCATTATGGCATCCTGTCTGGAGGAAAGAGAAAAAAGAAGAGAATCGAGTGGTGGACAATGAACGGATGATTTAAAGATAGGGCACGGCACGACGGCACATAAGGAACCAACCACCAGCAGGTTCCGTGCATTTTAACGAGAGCAGTCAGTCGGAATTCCGTAAGAAGGAGCTGGGTCAAAAATGAGAAAATAGAAGCAGGAAAGCAAGCAAGGTGCAAACTTTCCCTTGTTTTCTTGTTTTCGAGTAGTTTTTTCCCGGAGAGAATAAACGAGGGATAAGAGTTCAAAGTTGAGAGTCAAGATGTCTTTCTGTCTTGCAGAGGTTGACTACGTAGGAGGTCTCGAGATGTTTGAAGTGTAGTAAACACTCTAGTCCCTTTTAAGCTCTGACATTTCATCGATCAACGTAATGAAGCATGTGCATTCGAGGAACCCGCCACTCCCCCTGGGAACCGTTCGCACTTCAGAACTTCGGCCTGGTCGACCAAAATAAGTTGTCTGAAGCAGTGATGTACCTGTGGAAAGAACGTACCGCTGTTCCGTTCTGTTCTCGACCGACAAGATTGCTGATCTCGCCCGTTTTTGTGCCCAACCTACGCTGACTTCACTTATGAAAACACAAAGTTTTCAGGATGGAGAAAAGTGTGATGAAAAAGAAGGGGAAATAAGGGTAAACAAAAGTAATGGAAAGACAGAAAAACGACGGAGAAGACGTCATCGGACTGCACTTGGCGGTGAAGCGAAGTGTGCCAATTATCTGATTGCAATTAACTTTTCGCTGCTCTTCTCGCTCCTTAGGTGTGACCTTCCGACGATAGCTTCCCAGCTATTTATCGGTGTTTGAACGTTTGTAGCTCGATCGTCTACAGAATTCTTTAAGCTAAACTCAATTAGAATTCGAGCTCGAATTCAAGTTCGAATCAGCCGTTCAGCTAATGAGCCAAGGACACTTTGGAATTGAGTTGAAGTGTAAAGTGGTTTCTGAATCACCGTCGGCTCAAAGGATTCCCTAAAGAGGATGGAACACTTGACTCAGTCATTTCATGCAGAAACTTGTGTGTGGGTGACAGAATGAGACAGAGCACCTTTCCGCCGTGTCTGATTACGAGATATTTGTGTCCTACAGTAGGAACGAAACGTCAACAGATCTGTCGATTATCCAGATTGTCCGGATAGAAACGTGCTAAGCATCAAACCTCGTCGCTCGATCGGAGGGAGACATGATATTCTGGTTTTTGAATGAAAGAAGGAAAATGTCAGAATCATCGTGAATTCAATGCAAAGGACCATCTAGTTGTTTTCCATCTCTATTTTCGGATCATGGAGGTGACATTCCCCTCTTCCGGAGATCCAAGACAAATGAAACAAGAGTAATTGAAAAGTGCAAGAAATGCCAAGAGAGAATGTTCGGGTGAGTTGAGTGACTGGATGACAGCAGACAACTAAATGAACTTCCGTTTCAATTCCCGCTCAACTGGAAAAGGCGAAAAGAAGTGAGGGTGTGTGATGGTCTCTTGGACATTGTTAGCATCAGGTTCCATGGTACGAATCGCATAAATTTTTGGAGGAGATGACCTGAAAACAACTACAAAATGCGGGTGCTAGGTGGTGCAGTTCCCCTAGGACTGCAAAGGGAACAACTTGTTATGGCACATGTTCAAAATATCACCGTGATTTGTGTAATCTATCCCGGATTGCCCTGAATTGAGCTGAGCAAAATTCGTGTTCTCCCAAAGACGACGGATCGACTTAAGAGAGCCGATTCAATTAGCCGAAATGCGATCAAATAGTATTCCTACGAACGGCAGGGAAGGAAATGCAATAAACGGGTGGTGGCGAGTAGTGGAATGGAGAGCAGAAAGCAGATTAATGGAGTCGAAAGAGCATGGAAAGGCGATGCGCTAATTGGAATCGAAGCGGTCCCCCCGAGTGCCAACAACGCATAGTGCTAATCGGGGGTATTCAGAAAATGAATTGGGGCGGGGAGACAGAGGAAGAAACGCAGCGGGACCATCGACACGTACGAAACCAATCGGAGCGAGTCTAGAAAAGAGAAACGGAGAGGGCACCGATATGCTACGGATGACTACAATCAGTCACATGGAACTACACACAATTGTGTGCACCTCCAGATTGTATTCTAGCCAGGAAATCTCCGAGTTCTGCTCCACACTTCCTGATCTTTGAAGATAATGTGTTTTGCTTCGAAACTGTGAATCACATCAATGCGATGAGCCAGTGTACGGCTTCAAAGGCAATACACAATACCGTAAACACCTAATCGTCATGAAATCGTCAACAGATGGATCAAATGAGCAGATAACATAGTCATTAAGCGAACCACTTCAACGATTTCGATTCATTTCGTTTTGCAACGGGTCGCGAGTTTGCAGAAGGCGTTAAAATGTGATGAGAAGAAGGGAAGGCGTGACTTTGTCGCCGCAGCATGTTGTGAGGTCAGATGACGTCGGCGGAAAGAAAAGAAAGAGCCGGCGACGGATGTGTGGTGTCATCGAATCCAGAGTTCAGATGACTGACTTTCTGGACAGTTTTCAATTCTAAGGAGATGCGGAGCGCAGCTGAATGGAATGGAACTGGATAACGCAGTTCTGGAGCCTCATCTGGTGGTTTAGTGCTGGAACGTGTTTCTCAAATGAAGTATCTGGAACCCAACACGAGGTCCAGAAAGTTCCAAAGTTAAAGATCCACAACCTCTCTCAGCGAAACACTTGAAACAGTTCCCACGCATGTTTCCGATTCACGCATCGTTTGCAAGTCTGCGTTGGCGGTGACGAAACGATGAGCAACTGCTGCTTGCTACACGGCGTGAATTCTGATGAGTCGCCGACTCGTCGGTTAATTAATCGAGTTGGCGACGGCGCCCCGAATGCTCGAACCTACAGCAAACATTACTTCCGTTTTCCGCGCAGAGCTGACGTCTTTATGATTGAATAAGATCGGAGGGTGGACTGGCTGGCAACGGCGTATTATTTCGGGAATGGGGGGAGACCAAAAGTTGTCTCGCCGAGGTTCCTGGAAGTGGGAAGAAGCTTCCCGGGGGGATTCCTGGAGTTGCAGCAGATGAGGCATAATGGGCAGCGAAACGACAGCCAACTTCCTCTTCTCTTCCACTTCACTCCGATGTGTTCTCAGCATACACTTTCCAGCCTGATTACTTATTTTCTCTCCACGAACTCGCTTGGTTCGAATTTCGAAAAGTTGTAAAAACAGGACCATTATTCGGCGGAAAAATGAAAAACGACGGAGAAACGGATCTGGAATGAGTGTTTTCTGTAATGTTTTGATAGAAGTTGTAGCTCCAATTCCGGCAAGACATAACACTCTCCGACACAATAATAATGCTTGCTCGGAGATGACTTTTGCTCTGTTGGACTTGGCCTAATCAACTTTTCTTTCCAAAGGGCATTTGCAGAGAACAGAAAATGTGAAAAATAATGAAATAAATTAAAGTTTATGATGAATCGAGAAAGTGGATATGACGGAGAGATACGAAACATTTGAGTTTTGCACATTCAACGGCAGATATACCGGGAAATGAAAGAGGATCAGATCAACTTGTTGGCTTTGGAAATGTTGTTTTGTGTGGAAGCTGGAGCACTGCCTCCGTTCTTGTTCTGACTCATTTTACGAGGTTTCGAGGCATCCGGACAGACGAGGAGTGGAGTGGCGGAGAAGGCGGATAACGGGCCTCCTGGAAGAAAAGAAAGACTCATCGAGATAATGCAGGTTGCAGACAGACCATCTGATGGATTGGATCCTCCGCCGACGGGCCCTCTTTGGGTGAGAGCACTAATCATTACTGCTGTGGTGCTCCGGCCGACTACTGGCTTGATCTCGTGCGGTTGCAGAACTCGTCGTCGCTTCTTTGGGAGTTTCGATCTGAGTGAACCGAGAGTTATTTCGGAAGAATAATATTTACAACAATCCGCTCGCGACAATAGTGACAAATGGGAAAAATGAATTCAATTGGCGTCATGATAAAATTAGAGAGCTGTAGTTGATTTGTGTGTTCTTACCTGGCTTGAGCATGCGAGTAGAACATGGCAAAGTTGGAAACGATTACAGGAACAGGGAGCGCGATGGTGAGAACTCCCATGAGTGCACATACCGAGCCAACTAGACGACCGAGTGATGTTTGAGGAACCTGAAGATCTACGAATAACAGTGATTTTTGGCATTTGGAATTATTACCAAATCTCCGAATCCAATTGTACAAATCGTGATAACCGCCCACCACAGTCCGACAGGAATAGAAGAAAACTGATTGTGCTCGTTGCTCTCAACTCGTTCCGCGTAGTAGACGAGGGCTGCGAAGATGACAATACCCAGTAGAACAAAGAAGACAAGAAGAAACAACTCTTGAGCTGATGCTTTGAATGTTTGGATTAGAATCTTGAGGCCAGTGGAATGTTGGGTTAGTTTGAAGAGACGGAGGATTCTGATGATGGAGAAGAATTCCACAGAGTCTCGGTTGGATCCGGAGAGAGCACGGTCAAGTGCCCAGTCGATGTAGAAGGAGACTGTGGCAATGAAGTCGATGATGTTGACAGGTGTCTTCAGGAAGATTGCCACGTTCGGGCAGAAGATCATCCGGGTGAGAAACTCGCCAGAAAACCAGATGTTGGAGAGTAGTTCCACGTAGAAGAACGATGGATGTGCTCTGAAATTAAAGAATATACAGTATTCGGGATGGGAGAGTATACCTGGTTGCTATCTTTCCAACATAGATCGTGTTCATCTGGATGCCATGAGTTGGACTGCTCAAGTTTGCCATTGCCGTGGAAATATCAATGTCAGGAATGCGAAACGACGGGTGTGTTTTGAGGCAGAAGCAGACGATGGAAATGATAACAAAGATGATGTTGACGACTGAGATTACCTGTAAGAAGGGGAGCTGTAAAGGGAACGGGACACGAAGACATTCCATGGTTTATTGTTGGAGGACAGATGACACGGGAAGGACTTGAAAAGCGAATGGTTGGTCAAAAATGTTAGTGGAGAGAGTATGTGATCGGCCCGTTTGCATGCACACGACGATCCGCCGGCCCTAGAAAACAAGGACACGGACACCGGGGGGCGGCACGGCAGATCGTCACTCACCTTTGCAACTAAAAGAACACACATCGAGAAACAGAGTCAGTTCAGGGATTCATCATCATTTTCATAGAAAAGCACGTCTTTATCAGTAATACTGGGATGAAATTCTCTTTTCTTGTGGGTTGTGTGACGTAGAATAAAGAGAGAATAAGGAAGACATCAGAATGGAGGAAGGAAGCATCGTTTAGAAACCCGCAGAGTCTGACAAAAGTACAAATAAGAATGAGATAAGGCATCGAAGCTTCTAGGCCATCAGCTTCGAAGCGGAGTTGTCGTGGAGGGAAGGACCTCCGTTGGCGTTTTTGAACGTGCTCGGTGGAGCATTGAAAGTCGCCGAGGAGCTCTTCTTCCTGTGCTTTCCGTGGTGTTGTTTCACTCCTAACAGTGCTGGCTTCACTTCATGGGCCTTCAAACACATGTAACCTTGAAATGGAAGAGTAAATGGATGGTCACCTGTAGAACTCTCCTCCTTTTCTTTGGCAACTTTGCTCTGGCTTGGGAATGAGAGTAGAGGTTTGAAAAGTTTGAGACGATGACGGGAACCGGAAGAGCAATGGTCAGCACACCCATGAGAGCACAAAGGGAACCGACGAGCATGCCGAGGTAGGTCTTTGGCACCATGTCTCCAAAGCCAACAGTGGAAATGGTGACCAAACTCCTGTGGAAATCCCAGATTTGCAATTATTCAGACCAAAAAACATACCACCAAAGGCCCAATGGGATGCTTGTGAACTGGTTCTCTTTGTTCAATTGACTCCTCTCTGCGTAGTAAACGAGAGCCGCAAAGATCACAATAGCCAGAATGACGAAGAAGACCAAGAGGAACAGTTCTTGGGCGGAAGCCTGAAAAATGGGATTGCGCTGTCAGGGAAAGGAGACGTTTAGTTACTTTAAAAGTCTGAATCAGAATTTTAAGCCCGGAAAAATGCTGGGTCAGTTTGAATAACCTCAACACACAGATCATGGACAGAAAGTCCAAGGTGACCAGGGAACCTGAAAATTGAGTAGATCATAAGAACCTTGGAGAACTACTTTCTTACCGGTTTGAATGAGTATCGCGTGGAGAAGCGACTCAAAAAAGAAGGCTCCGGTGGAGATGACGTCGATTATCGTGAGCGGAGAGCGCACAAATTTGTGGAAAGAAGGGCAGAACAAGCTGCGGATGAGCTGAACACACATTTTCAGTCATGAAAGGGTTTTTTAATGTTACCAGTTCGATTGTGAACCAGATATTGCAGATGAGATCTACGTAGAAGAAATACGGATGAGGAGATGTGACCGGTTTGTCTGTTCCTATCGTTTTGTGATAGTTCTTGAATCCGCCTTCGTCTACAACTCGGAGAGAGTAGAATACTGAAATTGGGGAGTGATGTTAGTTGAGTTGATGGTAACCGATTACCATCAATATCTGGAATTTGAAACGACGGATCCGTTTTGAGGATGAAGGAACACGTGGAGGCGAGAATGAAAGCTACGGAGATGAATGAAATGACCTGAATACATGGAACAGTGCACGATGCCGGCTCATAGAAGAACCGAAAGGATGGAAAGATGAGTATGAGAAGGGAACGGAAGAGCAAGCCCGGAAACGAACTAAGACAGGTTAGGAGCAGCCGGGCAGACACGTGCACAGTCTGCTCCGACGCGTGCAACATTGGGGAAGACTTTGCTAAGTGGAAGGGATCGACACAGAGGTGAGGGAGGAGACGAAAGGAGATGAAAAACATACTCTGGCATATTTTGAACTCCACGGTTCATCGAACAATGCCCACACACGGGGTTTCAACCTCTGCCATTGCGACATGTTCCCCGTATAATAATCATCCTCCCATCCGAACTTCTTTGCTATCTAAAACCGGATCATCAGAATACCAACAGAACGATCAGTGTACCTCTTCCTGTGTCGGAGGATCTCCATCTAGATCCAGAGACTCTATCACAGCCAGTGTGTCCTGTGTATCTCTGTGTTGCGTGTAAGTCATCCAACAGCACGGTTCAACCTGCAAAAAGAGTCTATCTCTCAACTGCCTCTTCGAGCCCTCTCCATTAAGCTCATCTTTTTGTTTTTGCCTTTTTCAAGGTTGACTCGACTCCTAATCAAATTTCTTTCATAATTTCCGTAAACACTTACTTGATTGGCATCGAGCCCCCAGAACTCGAGTTCCTCCTCGAACAGCGGACCGCAGACATTTGTGGGATAATGAAGTTTACCTGAATTAATTTGAATCTTACAATTAGTTAGATCGATTTTGTGAAACCCACCAGTCCTATAGTAATTGAGAATCATGGAGAACACCCCGGGATGCCGATCGAAGAAGTACTCGTTGAGAACTGGATCGTAGTTCGCCAGGTTTGGAGTCAGACGAGAAAGTCTTGTGGCAGGGATCTTCTTTAGCACATGACTGTAGGTTTCGTGTCGGATGCCGCCCACGTTTAGAATCACCCGATGCTCTGTGTCCATCCAGGACTGGAAAACAAAAACATTTAGACACGGAAAAACGGGAGGAAGGGATGGATGGGGTGGCTTAATTGAGTGCTGGGGGGGGGGGGAATGAATTCGAATTCATTCCGGGGGCCTAAATGTGGTCCTCGAGTTGACTTTTTCGTTTGAAAGTCTGTGAGACTTTGAGTTTAACTTGACGGAAATGAACCAGAAAGCAAGAGAGCAAGAGCAACGTTTTTTCACGCATCTACGTGTATGTCGTCTTTGACCCGGAAACGAGTGGGGGAACAAAAACTGCGGACGGGGAAGCAACTATCTGCAAATGACACACACTCACAACTGCTGGGAGCTTCTCGAAGAGAAGAGAGACGGCCACCTCTTCGAAAACATGAAGGGACCAGGCTTAGAGAGAGCACTTTTGATATGCAGGAAGTCGCCAATAAGCATACATTTTAAGATGGATGGCTTCGAGTCTCTCTCCTTCTCTCTCCCGAGCTGACTTTGGTCCCAGCCGACTATTCTGTATCCGTTCGCAGATTATCCCACGGATTGAGAAAGGAAGTCGTCTGTGTTTCGAGCGAAATAAAAGTGTCCGCAGGGAAAACCGAGGTCAGGAATTTGGGCAAAAAAACACAGACACATATATATCTCGAGTGTTCTTTGCAAGGTTCGAAAGCTATGATTCCCTTCCTTGTCTTTGAACTCTTCCTGGTCATTCTAGGAAAAGAAGAGTTGCATCTTCTCAGAAAGAAGCGTTTCTCTTCTTTAACTCTAAAAGTCTAATTCTTTCGGATGCTTGACCGTTCATGCTTGACCGTTCGTTAAGACAAAGATAGACAAATTGCAGATTTGTTCGGTAAACTTGAAGAAACGAGAAGAGGGCGGAGGAAGAGAGATTGCTTCTCGTTGTGACGGCTCACGGCGACGACGAGTAATGATGTTGCATAAAGTAATCCGACGGGGGTTTAGTTTGAATGAATTGTCGCAAAAACAGCGTCGACTCTCGGCGCCACCGCGTGGTTTCATTTCCATTAAGGACAACATGCGGGAAAGTGTGCGGAGAGAAGAAGAAGGAGGAGACAAAGCGATGAACAAGTTCGTCGGTGCTTGTTGCCCTGCTGTTATTTAGTTGATGAGCTCAAAAGGAGGAGCACAGGGACGAAAGAAGCAAAAAGGAGAAGAAGGAAGAGGAGAAGGAGGAGCGCGAGGAGCCGACGACGAAGCCGACGACGACGACGCACAACTAAAATGAGCTAAACTTTTCTCAAGTCGTTTATTCGTTTTGTCTTTGTTCCTCAATAAGTTTTTGATTAGTCGGCTGGCAGTGAGCCAGCCAAACGTCGAGAAAGAGAAAGGGGTGGGGCCAGAGTTTCTGGAAAATATGAGAAAGCCAGTCGCAAAACTATGGAAACATAACTAGAGATGGAAACAGCAGATGGATCAAAAGCTCCGCAACTGAAACCCCTGGATAACTAATCGACAGGGTTGTGTGTCCTGTTGATTGGATCTTTGCCGTCGTCCGCTTCGATTGGCTCCGAGATATGGCAAGAGTACGTGAAAGCCTTGCTCTACGGAGCAGCGGCAGGAGCGGCAAGGGTGACACGAACAACCCATCGTGATTCGATTTGTTTAAGAGGCGCTGCGGGCACAAAAAGCATCGCGAAATAGATGGGGCGATAGAGCAACGATGAGTGAGAAGGCGGCAGGAATCCGAACAGGTCTGATCAGTTCGGCGAGAGAAGAGCAACGAACACGCTGGCGTTGCAATGAAAATTAAACTTCTCCATTCTCTTCCGTTTTCATATCTCCCTTGGCGCCTCTTTTGGACCATAAGACTAGCCAGGTCCCGATAACTTTCCTTTTTTGAGAAAATGTTTTGGTAGAAAAGTTGGAAAAGGAGGAAGTGGGCGGCAGGTATTAAGAGAATATCATGAGTTATGAAGGTCATAAATCTATAAATCATCCGATACGATGACAAGATGGCAAGGAGGGAAAGAGACGGGCGAGGATGGCGCTTGAATGCAAATGGGTTGGCTCTCGGACACAAGCATGATGAGTTCGTGTGATCGCTCGCCGGCGTCGAGACACTCGGGGAGAGTGTGAAGTGTGAGATGGCACAGGTATTTTGACAGCATTACACTTGACGGCGGCCTGGCTCCACGACGGCCAGGAGCACAAATGAGCTCCGGTGAGTGACGAGTCGAAAGGTATTTATGAACGATATCAATTTGCAGCGTAACAAAAGTTTCGTGAAAGTATTTAGAAGAAAAGGGGGTCTGGAAGAAGAAGAAGGAGGACAGCCGGAGGAAAGAGGTGGTCTTCTTTGAAGGATCGAATTTCAGTGGAAATGAGGCGAAATAGTACAGGAAAGAGGGCTCTTAGGCTGGAGAAAATGAAGCGTGGCCGGATGGAAACAGAGACGAAACGGTGAGATGCAACTACTAATGGGTCAGTCATCTGGGCCGTGAGCTTTGGACTGGTTTCCCGAATGAAAATACTTTTTTGGCGAAGCTGGAACAAGCAGAAACCGAATGAAGAAAATGAGAAGCCAGGGGTGAGCACGGAGAGCAAGAGAAAGAGGGAATGGAACACTGAGAGTCAGGTTTCATTCCGCAAAATAAACGGGTTCACAGATGTTCGTAAAAGGATACGAGATGATGAGATAGAGACTAGTTGGTCTGCGAATCTCGTGAACTTGGCTTCAAGAGGGTTGATCAACATTTATGATTATGAGATTTACGGTAAGAGAGCTTAGAAGTCTGTAGAATGAGAAAACAAGAAGAGAAAAGAAGACTTACCAGCGACGTCTCATTGGAATTCTCGCGAGCTCTTCGGTATATCGAAGCGCGCATGTTTCGTCCAGGATGCCCTCCACAAATGATAGCGTCTCTGTTTCGGGGGCGCGCGGGACTCTCTTGTGTGCCGGGGGCTCGTGGAGCTCGCAAAGAGCAAAAATACTAATTCCCGTTGTTGCTCCCAAAATGGACGAGCCCGCGCGGCTTAAAATGTGGTAGTGGCGCTCGAGGCGACAAAAAACGAGCAGCTGAACAGAAGAAGAAGAAGAAGCAGAAGGGGACGGTGGTGAATAGAAGCAAGGAATGGAGGACGACGGAACGAGGAGCGCGTTTTCACCAAATATGTATGGTGGGGCTCGTGTCCCATTAACACCACCGAATGGGCTGAATCGGCGGCGTGCGCGGCGCCCGGAAAGCCTCTTATGACATGTATTCGGAATGGGGCCGTCTAATGGGATCGGCGACGCTTCTGCTTCTACTGCCCCGCCGACTCTTCTGATGATGATGAGAGCGATGTGGCTTCGGTTACAGATCAAGAAAGTGCGCTGGCGAACCGAGTCGGATCATGTTTCAGGCGTCGCTCCGACACAAGAACATGTCACGTATCGGGTGACGTGGTGGAACATTGGTGATATGGATATAAGAAGGAGTTAGGAGGAAAGTTACGAAGAAGAGAGTAACGAGTGAAAACAATCAGGAACAGAAAAGAAGGGAGAGAGAGAACACCTGTCTTTCTTCCAGAACACAAATTAGTCACGACGGGAACGGCTGAAGTTGTGACTTACCTTCGTCTTGAGTAGCACCTTTTTCGGGTGGATATCTCCCGCCATTATTTCTAGTCAACAGATATTGCAACACAGAACTGAAGAGTAAAGAGTTGGGTTTGTACAGAGTTATTACGAGACACAAAACGAGGAGGAAATAACATATTAAGATCCGAGTTGTAAACAGACATGTCCTGAAGAAGTTATGTTTTCGGTTCGGGTTGGAGTCTCATTGACGGGTGGTCGACGGGCGGGACGAGCCGTTACCTGGCGACCGAAATGATGAGACCCATAAACCTACCGTAATCGTTATGTGGGGGAGTGGGGGCTATTCGTTCTCTTTTCGAGTTGTGGTGAAATGAAATTGAGCGTGTTTTATTGATGCACTATAGTCTAGAGGGCAAGGTTCCAAGATCTTGATCATGGTCACCCAAAATTGATTTAGAGAAAATGAGGTGGACTTTCTGGAAGTGTACTAGGAATATTTACCACCAAGTAACGAAAAGAGCAGAATACCAGGAAAAAAAGAAGGAAAGTGGGGAGATTCTGAAGACTCAAGGAGCATACTCAAAAAGAGACAATGCACAAAGAGAATGGAGAAACATGGTGAAAGACATGGAAATGATTGGCAGCAGAGACGGCGATTAGAAGGTGTGGATGGGGAGAAGAAGTAGACGGGGTTGAAGCGGGATTGGAGCAGGATTCGGAGGGGAAGATAGGTTAGACAATTGGATTGCGGCAGTGGGAGTAATCGACGGTGGCATGGGGGCAGGGCAGCGGTAGAAAATTGGGGCAAAGTCCATGTGGGGAATGGAAGAGTTTGAGGCAGCGTCGGTGGTGGTGGTGGCTGACGAAAATAAATGGAAAGTGGAAGGAAGAAGGAGCGGAAGAAGGAGAAGAGCAGTGGGGTGTTCTTTCGTGGGAGCCACGGTGCGAATGAGACATGATGGATGACGTGGTAAACGACTCACCTCTCTTCTTTGGGCACTCGCCATTTCGGCAGGTTTGAAAAAGGCAAGCAGGGCTGGATCCATGCTGAATAATTAGAAAATGGACGGAGTGAAAGGGACAGATTTGTTAGAAACGAGCAGAAGGAGAACAATGGGGAGGTGTTTCAAGTGGGACAGGGGCTTCGTCTGGGACATTATGGTAATTCGATTTAGGAGTGGATGATGTTTGATTCATAGAAAACTCTTCAATGTAAAAGTTCTGGCTGTGATGAGGAGGTATCAAGAATCTCAACACACAGAACCTACGAAACAGGAAGTCAGGTTGTTTTGAAAAGAGAAAGGAATCAAGAAAAGTCTCGTCTTTCCCGGAAAGAAATCGGAGAGAGTAGAAAGAAAGACATAAAAAGTTCCAAGGTCCAACGGCACCGGAAGGCCGCATTCAAATGGCAATTTTCGAAAGAGAGGGCTAAATAAAGATTCTCGCCTTCTTCTTCTTCATGCCATTTCGTCGTTTTTGGCGAGGGTGGAAACTCGCGAGAGCAAGCACCGCTTCTTTGTCGTCGTCTTCTGTGAGGCTCCGATTAGATGATGTTCTTCTTCTTCTTCGTTTCGTTTCGTTTCCATTCAAAACGAGGAAAGGTCGTTTCGCACCCCAAGAGGAGCCGAGTCAACGCCATAAAACGCGAGCAACGGCTTGCGGAATGAAGAATGTATCAGAAGGACTCCTGATGGGATGGATGAGACGGAGGATCATTTTTCAAAAGTCGGAAGAGGAAAAAAGAGGAGTCGGGATGATACTGGCAAAAAAGTCAGTGGTACATAGTCTCTGGAAAAACAGCGGAGACTGAAGTGGAACGAACGGCGGCAGAATAAGAAGAAGAAGAAGCCATTTCATCGGATGATGATGGCTGTAGAGGCCCTCTGATTTATCGTTGTCTTACCTCTTTCCGTTGCAGATTCACCATGTCGTTTGGGGGAAAGGAAGTGAGCTCACGAGAAGTGAGCGAGACCCACAACACACTTGTCGTCAGATGTTGATTGGTGTTTTTGCGATGTTACACAACTGATTGTCACAGCAATCAGGCAATCAGTCGATTGACAAGAGACATGAATCAAAGCGGAGGTCATTTGGCTCGAAGCGAAGAGATATAGAGAAGGAGGACCCGCCCCGGAAAGAAAATGGACTCACTGTCTTTCGATCCGTCATGTTGACCTCGTCGAGCAGCATTCGAACAGATGACCTGCAAGAACTGAACGGATTATGGTAGAGAGAAATAAGCGGTTTGGGGAACATGCTTTGGATCTTAGGGGGTCAACAAGAACGGGAACAAATCACGTTCGGTTCCATAACGGCAGATGGAAAGTGCTGTGATACGTGAAAAAAGTTGAAGTGGCAGTTTGCAAGAGGAGTAGTAGACGTGCTACTGGACGCACTTTAATTAAACAAAGGAAAGGTGGAGAGGAAGGGCGCGACGGGCCCCAGTTTGGACACACTTTAATTCCAACTTGTGTCCGTGTCTCGGGTGTCACATCGAGACTTCTCGTGTGTCAAAACGGGATTATCTGCAGTGTGTGTGTGTGGACAACGTGAAGAATGACGGTGGATCAGTGCGCGGGAGACAACACAATGTGCGCCGCGACGTGTTTGGTCCCGATGCAGTTGCAACCGGACAGGGCGCACGCGTATAAATGGCATAGTTATGCGAAGGGAACTGCTCCTCACAACAAGAACACTCTCTTCCTATTACTACTTCGTCTTCTCTTTCTTCTAGGAACAATCACTCAGCAATTCATTGGCACCAGGATCTATGTGCATACCTCTTGCGTCCGTAGCGAGAGAAGCCGCGTTCGATGGTTCGCTCCGAGGACGACATTGAAGTGTCGTCTTCATGGATCGAGAGGTAGTCCATCTGGAAGATAAATTGGTGAATTTGGTGAGTGAAACAAGCATTTTGAAATTTTGCTGGATACAAAATGGAGATCTAGAGTAGTTCAAAAGCATAGAAAACAATGGATAACATGAAACATGTGTTCTCTTTCCGTTTCACTCCAACTTATTCAGGAATCTCTGGAATGTGACGCACCGATGGAACTGGATCTGTGGTGAGCTGGAAGCTGACGTGCGACGAGCTGATCGTCTGGATCGGTGTCTCTGTTTCCTTGATGTCTTCTGAAGTTGGAGTGCGTTCGTAGTTGGGCAGGGACTTGGACGACATACGGGGGGACAGGAGTGAGTGCGAAATGAGAAGTAGGGGGGCAAAGAGCAAACTCGATGGAATTAAAAGAGCCACAAACACACACAGATGAGATTTCAATTTCCTGAAAGTCAAGAAGAGAGAAGCAACAATGAGTCACGTTGGGCGACGGGGGCCAAACTTAATGAGAATCTGTGACGACGCTAAACAAGTTGACATGTCATCAAGAGAGAGAGAGAGAGAAAGCAAACAATGGAATCACTGGATGCGATATCTTTGATAATCACGACAGAGAATGATAATACTGTGGTAAAAGGAAGTAGCACTCGGCGGGTCTCGTCACGAAATCGGTTTTTCGCTGTTTTCTCAATTTTGGACCAACTTTTCCGAGTTGTTTTCCAATAAAAGTAGACAGATCTGAAGATTTGAAGCCTAGAAATAGTTCTTTCGACTCGAAATATCGAATTTTTCATAGAAACATTCGAGATTTTGTGTTTTTGGAGGAGAAGTTACAAAAACGGGTAGTTCGCAATGAAAATCTAACTAAATTTGGTCGAATTCTCTATTTCTAAGTTCCGAATCCTATTTTCTGTTCGTTTTTGTAGAGAAAATCTAAAAAAATGGAACCAGAAACGAGAAAACAGCAAAAAACCGCCGAGTGTCACTTCGCGTGACCGCAGTAATAGAACGTGAAAAGTTCAATAATATCCACGTGAACTTTCTGCCCCGATTCTGAATTTGTGCTTCCACCGTGGAACTTCCTGCATGGCCTCCACGTGGAAATCGGCAATCTCAGGACGAAACAGAACAGATACGGTTATTGTTCAGTCATGATCGTATCGAATCTTCTCTATTCTGGACTCTTCGCACTTTTCTGCGCTATAAATCTTTCAAATGGACGCGAATGTCCCGGTACAAACATCGAGTCACTGGAGGCTAATTGCACTACAATTGTCAACTCTTCACTGATCATAAAAGGCAAAGTTACAAGTAAGTTATAGGGTAACTCTAAACATTGAAATCGATGCATTCAGAAGATGCACTAAAAAAGCTACTATCAGTCAAAAGAATCAAGAAAGGAATTGTGATCAATGAAACTATTACCAAAAAAATCTTATTTTCGCTAGCAATCAAATCGATAGAAAATGATGAAGGATATGCGATAATTTTCAATGGAAATAAAAATCTTGTTCGCTTCAGAACACACGAAAACATGAACTTGAGCGGCAAAACGGTATAGTTGTCTCGAATGTCCTAACAAGATTCACATGTTCCTTTTTCAGAAAGCCGTGTACTTCGAGAACGACAACTTCTACAGAACGGCGGCGGGTAAAAAGAGCACATCAGGAGAAGCGTAAGACAGGGCGAAAAACTACTGAAAAAGACGGATGTGTTGCAGACTTGCCGATTTCGCTCATCTCGCACTGGCAGCTGCGAAGGCTAGGGGTGGTTATTATGACTGGTATGAGGTCAAGCCGGGAGCAGAGCCAAGCTGGAATCTAGGGCATTATATTCACATTGCTGTGGCTGTTGCCCTCACCATCATTGCCGCCGTGGTGCTTTGCGTCTGTAAGTGCAAGAAAGAAAAGGACGTCGAACACGGGAAGAAAGCAAGCAGAAGAGGATCCGCATCGATAACTGGAACAGTGGCGAACTCGAAGACGACCGGCAGTTCCATCGCCCAGCCGCTCTCGAAAACTTCGAACTCTGTCACAAAGTCGCTGGTGAACCCGCCGAATGGCTCGAAACGTTTGTCGTCTCCAACTCAGCCGAATACGAAGGAACAGAAGAAAACAAAATAAGTACAGCAGAACTCGTTTTCTCGTTGATGTATAACCTTTCTATTAATAAACAGTCTATTGACAAGCTCGAAAACTGACTAAGAAGACTGCCACGTGGCAAATAGTGTATTCGGATTCTGAAAAGGGAAAAAGAGGACGATAATTCGGTTGCGCATGATCCGAGAAGGGGCGGTCCCTTCCGGCACCCAATTAGACTCGCTTTCAAAACTGACAAGTTGTCCTTCGAGAAGGGTCTTCGGGAAAGAAGAGGAGCAGTGGAATGGAAGAGAAAAGCCAATTGGAGGTGGTGGATTGGAGCCATTTGCATTCAAATGGATCCGTATAATGAGAGAAACACCATAAGTGGGTAAACAGGAAAAATTGAAAAATGAAACGCCTCCCCACGCACAAGCCTCTCTTGCCCAAAATCATTTATTCTTTCCTTCGAGGAGATGTTTCTCAGAATGGAAACGTTTATAAAACAAGAGTTCACAATCAGACAACATAAGCGAAACAATTTTTGTTGCAAAATAAAAGAACAGAACCATTTGATAGGATACTAACTTCCATTTACAAGGACAAATTTCACGTTTCAATAAGGTGCGAATGAGGGTGTGGACTCTAGAATTCGAAGGGATGAGAGTGGAAAAACATTGGGGGTGAACCAGGGATCGGAGAGCGAGCTGCCCACATTGAGACTTCCACAATGTCTTCTCGACTCTCACAGAGAAACAATTGGAGCTCAAATTTGGGTTTCCTCACCTTACAAGATTGATGCTACTTGACAAAAAAGAGATAAAAACAGAAAACAAAAACGGGAGTGGATTAATTCGGAACAATCGGATACACTGGGAGCAACTACGTGAGGAATCCATGAACTTTGACGTACAAAACGTCTAACACAAAAAGAAAAAGATAATACAGATGATGAAATAAATAAGGAACGTTCAGTTCTTCTTGGCGAGAATGAGGGTGTGCTGATCAGAGATGGAAGCACCGATGATCGAGAAGTTGTCGAGATGGGCCGAGCTGATCTCCTCTGGCTTTGAGACCATCTGAAACGCAATGAATGCTTTGCTGTGGAAACACTTGTCGAACAAACCTTCTCGTCGTCATCTTTCAGACCGAGGCCAAGCTGTCCAGTGGTGTCGAATCCCCAGGCGTACGCTTTTCCTTCGTCAGACCAGGCGATCGAAGTAGCGAGTTTTGCGGAAACCCCGACAATCTTGGCGTCAAAGTCGATCTTTTGGAGAGTATCGTAGAGCCAGTGCTGTTGATCGTCTTTGCCAGTCCAGTTTCCGAGACCAAGAGCGTTGTCGGTATTCTTTCCCATCGCAAACACATTTCCTGAATTAGGAGTATAGCCTTTTCTTCTATCAAGTCGAATACCTTCGTTGTCGAGAAGAACAACATGCTGCACGCCTTCAATCTGAGAAAAGGTAGTGTCGTTGCCATATGCTGGAGCCTCAGTTGGAAGGAATACGCGGAGTTCGCGGTTGTCCTGTCCATTCTGTCCGACATCTGCTTCATCGACTTTGATGCCTGGAGAACAAACGACTTTCAACAAGCTACTCAATAACAAATTACCGAGCTGGGCGTAGTTGTTCAGCCCAAAAGCGTAGTACTTGCCGTCGTCACAGTAGACTATGGTCCAGAAACCACTTGCGAAAACATTCTTGGCGGTGACGTCGAAGAACTTGGACTTGGTCTTGAATCTTAACGGAACAACTAAATGCTCACCGGACTCGTCACACATGAACTCTGAAAAGGATGTATGATGTAAATCCAAACTATCTCAACTCACTCGAGCGGATAGTTTTAGTACGGCTACTGCGGCCGAGCTGACCCATCTCTCCGTCTCCAAATGTAAGAATCGAGCCTTTCTCGTCGAGCATAACAAGATGGTTCTCGCCGGCGGCGATCTGAAATTGGAAATCATGTTTTGATCGTTCGCCGTAACCTAACCTTAACGATCTTTCTCTTGTCATGGTGAACGATGATCACCGGCATCTCTTGCATCTTGTGGAGCAGCGGATGCACGTCGACGTTTCCATTGGAGTTGCGGAGATTTCCCCAAGCAATGACGGTTCCCTGGTCGGTGAGTGCGGCAGTGAAGCTAGCACCGGCTGCGAGCATGATGATCTACAAATGTGTTACGTTTTCTTTTATCTGCTATCATTTCTGTACCTTTCCTTCCTTCTGGATAGTGTCAGAGAATGGAACCTTGGTAAACTCATCAGTACTACCCTCGTTCTCGACTCCCTCCGCCGGCACAGTTCCCTTCTCGTTGATTCCGCACATGAAAACTTGGCCATCGTCGATGAGAACAGCGGAGTGAACTCCTCCTGCGACCACTTGAACCGGCTTGAGTCCTTCCTCTTCGAAGATATCGACCTTGCGAGGCTTCTTCGTGGTAGTGCGACCCGGGTGGCCGAGTGATTCACCTTCTCCACAAGAAAGGACACGGTCACCAACAACAGAAGGTGCGAATTGATGGTAGGTCAACAGAACCGACAACTTCGCTGAAAGAAAATTATTGTGGAAAGGAAACAGCGGCAAGAAAACAATCGAACCTGCTTTGTTGCGTCCTGGGGTCTTAGGATCGTTGAGGATCGAACTCGCCGTAGTGTTAGCCGATTCACTACCCTTACGTTTTCTTCCACGCTTGGCTGGAGTCACAGCAGTGTCCGCGACTGACGACGTCGTCGGAGTCACCTTTTTGAACGTCGTTGGAGCCACCTTTCTGGCTCTAGTGCCTCTTCGCGGAGTCTTAGGAGCACTGCCGGATGGTCCATCGGCCGCATCAGCCTCCTCGAGTCCCAGTTCAACTTGCTCAACATGCTCGCCCATATCTTCGTCCTGTTCCTGTCTCGGGGCACTTGAAGCACTGGTTTCCGGCTGATCTTCTCTCGGCGTTTTTGGGGCCGCCTGTGAAGAAGAACAATAAAAATTTTTAAGAAACAACTTTCGCAAGAATTCACCTTAGCCTGCTCCTGTTGTTGTTCTTCCTCGGTGATTTTTTCGATTTCACGATCGTTGGGAACTTCAACCTCAGAGGTGTCCATCCTTTCCACAGAAGACATGTCCTGAGAAAAGGATAGTTGCAACAAGAATGCGGTAATATCGTCGAAAAGAGAAAACTGACGATTATCACAAGATCGTACGAGTAGATTTAGGGAGAGAAAATTGAGAACTCGACGAGAGATAGAAGTAGATGACGTAATAAATCGGGTAAGATCGTTGAAACAGTGGCTAAACGCGCGGCAAAAAACAGGGTAGGCGGGGAATTTTAAAATAACTGATGAGTTTCAGAAAAACACTTTCTTATCAGTAAATCAACCCAAAAAAATGCGAAAATTTGGGAGGTGGCGCTTTGTTTCAAAAAAATGCAATGTGCGCACATGATTTCGCAAGACCGCCGCACGCTTTTTGTAAAGTATTTCGTAAAATTGCAAGTCTATTCTCGAAAAGAATCGAAATAACACAGCCTTTTTTTAGCTCGAAAAACAGAACAACTCTTCAGAAACCGTAGAAAAAATTACAGAAACTGTCTATAATGAAGTGTGTAGTGGTTGGCGGCGGGATCGCAGGGGTGTCGTGCTCAGTTGAGATTCTCCGATTGAGCAGAGATCCGAATGCAGAAGTAGTGTTGATTTCACCGTCGAGTTTTGTCAAATCAGTGGAGAATTACAGAAAAGTATGTTGTTAGTGAAATTTGAAATGTAACTGATCGTGGAGCCACAGGTTGGACAACATGGGGAGAAGTTCGACGTCAAGGAGACACAGCACTCGGAGCTCTTCAGAGATCCCAGATTCAGATTCATCACTGACACAGTAACGAGTTGGGAGTCTCACAAACAGGAGTTGACCCTCAGGGAACATGGAAAGGTGTCGTATGATAAGCTGTGCATCGCCACCGGATCCCGTCCGAAAAGACAGAAGGAACTGGGCAAGGATCCTCGATTCGTTTTCCTCAGAGACACGCAGAGTGCAGTTCAGTTGAAGGTTTGAACATCTCAATAAGACATTGAAATACTCAAAGGTTTCAGGAGAAACTGGCGAATGCACAAAACGTGCTTGTCGTTGGAAACGGTGGAATTGCTACCGAGTTGATCTACGAACTTCGAGACGTGGATGTGACATGGATGGTGCGGGATGAGTGGATTTGCGCGTCGTTCTTTCCAGAAGACGTCGAGAAGTTTATTGAGCAGAGGTTGCTGGCTGGGAGACCTGATGGACATAAACTCAACGGGATACTCAAGCATCTTCCACACTCTGCTTCTGGAGTCTTCGATTCACAAGGAGGATCCGATGTTCAAACTGGACCTGCTCTGGGACCTGATTGGTGTATGAACATTGACTTTGAGATGCTAAAGAATCAGAAAAGTAACACTCGCTCAGTGAACATTCTCCGGAACTGCGTCGTCGATGAGTGTGGGACAGAGGGAGAACTCGTTATCAAGTACACTGATAAGAAAGATGGGGTGAGGAGCGGGAATGGACATAAATATAATAAAGTGAATGTGTTCAGAATCAGAGAAAGATGAAGCCGGATGTGGTGATTTGGGCTGGAGGAGTCGTGGCGAATTCGGAGGAGTGGGTGACTGAGAAGGAACTCAAAGTCGACGAGAACGGGGCGATTGCCGTGAACGACGCTTGCCAAACTTCTGTTTCGAATGTCTTCGCTTGTGGAGATGTGTGTTCCCTGACACTTTCGGAGCCATCTTCAATCTGGGCACAGGTTTCGAATGTTATCTGTGAGATCACCCGTAAAAATTGTTACAGAGACAATTGTGGACTCAAGCTCGTCAACAAGGAGAAGTGTGTGGTCGATCGATGGCCGCTGGAGCAGAAGAAGCTCGGATGCAGAACATGTACTTCGAGTTGTTCTCACATTGTACCACGTTCTTTGGGATGAAGGTAAAGAGACTGGATCGGTGGGAATTTGGGCTTCATTTTCGAACACTCATAAATAGCAGAGAAATAATATTACAGTCGAAATTGAATACGAGAATTGTTAACGACAACGAAAAGTTTGTAAATGAGACCACATTAAAACGAGGTGGAGTAAATAGGGTGGAACAAGGAACGTTGAACGACATCAATTAGAGAGTGCCGGATAAAACAGTGAGACGTCAGAGTGGCGTTTTTGGTGTGTTGATTGGAGTGTTGTATGAGCTCAGTTGGTTCTTCCCTCGACTGAAAATTCGAAATTAGAGATGATACAAGGCATGGCGGGGACTCACTGTAGGTGCTGACGTCGATCTTCTCTGGCAGCTCGGTAATGCTGATGTCGAAGCGATCCTGGACACTGTTCAAGGTCTTCGCGTCGTTCTCGTCAGAAACGAAAGTGATGGCCAATCCCTTGGTTCCGAAGCGTCCGGCACGAGCGACTCTGTGGAGATAGGAGTCGGAATCCTCTGGCATGTCGTAGTTGAACACGATGTTGACACGCTCGATATCCATTCCACGTCCGAACAAGTCGGTGGCGACGAGGATTCTCTTCTGAAAATCGAATGTTGTTGAGAGTTCCCAAACATTTTTTATTTTACCTGGAAGTCCTTGAACGACTGGTATCTCGAGAGACGTTCCTCCTGAGCCATCTGACGATGGATGGCGATCGACGGGAAGTTCTGCTCGGTGAGAAGCTGATGAAGAGCCTCGCAACGCTTGACAGCCTTGACGAAGATGACGACCTGGTTGAACTCGAGAGCATCGAGAAGGTTGAGCAGGCGACGGTTCTTCTCGGCCTCCTTCAGTTTGATGTAGTGTTGTTGAAGTCCGTGAAGAGTAAGCTTGGCCTCATCGTCGACGTAGACTTCCATTGGCTGAAAACATGGTTTTGTTTGTTAGTTCTCCCCGCATAAAATTTTGGGCCAGTCTGGAACGAGTTTTGTAGTACATGCCACGTGTTCACGGCAAGTCTTTCGACTTCGCGCTTTCAGCTTTGCTGAGCGGTGCCTTCCCGTGCTGACCAAAACCTCCCCAATGGTCTCTGGCGGCTACTTGTCGAGAGACCCAGCAAAGACGTTAGTCTGAAAATCCGAGATGTTAGTCTGCGGACTTCAAGGTTTTCGACGAACCAAGCTTGGGAACTCTCTTCCGCGTCGTGGAACACATCACAAGACTACTTGTACAGGAAGATACAAAGGTTCAAAGGGGGCGAAATGTTCCGTTTGTTCCGGAGAAGATATAAATCGTACATCTTGCATGAACCGCTTGCAGACGGCGCGAAGCTCCTTTGGAAGAGTGGCAGAGAACATCATGACTTGCTTCTCTTGTGGAGTCATCTTGACGATTTCTTGAACGTCACGGCGCATATCTGAATCAATCATACTTAAGCTTTAGTCCTTTTTTGAAATTGGCATACCTGCATCTCCGATCATCTTGTCGCACTCGTCGAGGACGAAGTACTTGACCTTGTCGAGCTTCATCTTACCGGAACGAGCCAAAGCCAGCATTCTTCCTGGAGTTCCGACAACAATGTGAGGGCAGTCGTTGGCGAGACGCTCCTCGTCCTTCTTGATCGGCATTCCTCCGAAGAAGACAGCGACCTTAATTCCAGGGAGATACTTGCTGAAGCGCTCGTACTCCTTAGAGATCTGGAAGGCCAACTCGCGAGTATGGCACATGCACACGACGGACACCTGCAAAGCTACGCATTATCGCTAAACAGGGGTAATTAGACATACCTCTCCCTCGACTGGCTCGAGCTGCTGCAGCGTAGCGATGACGAAGACAGCAGTCTTACCCATACCGGACTTCGCCTGGCAGACGACGTCCATTCCGAGAATGGCTTGCGGGATGCATTCGTGTTGGACTAAAACACACATTGTTGTGATGCAAAGACAACACGGTTCACTCACCTTCCGACGGATGCTCGAAACCGCAATCTCCGATAGCGCGGAGAATTTCCGGCTTCAACAAGAAGTCACGGAATCCGGACGAGTGGATCGAAGCGTACGTTCCCTTGGTCTTCTTGGAATCGCCTCCGCCGACCTCTTGCTTGTCCTGAATCTCCTCCTGCTCCTCCTCGTAATCAAGAAGTTGTTCCTCTTCCATTCTGCAAAATTATGAAATATAGGCTAGTGAATAGGTAATTCGAAGGTTCGAGGGGATAAAAGTGTGAGAAAACAGTTTAGGTGAATAGTTTCAATGACTACGAGTCGAAAAAACCATTCGAAACGGTGCAAAAATTCGATAAACGAAGAAATTAGGCGAGCAACGACGAAAAGAAACGTTGTGAGGAACACAAATGAGAGCGCGCGCTATTCGAATATTGAGACGCCCCGCACGCCGACCGCGACGCAACCAACGCACTACGTGACGGGTCTCGCAACGAAAGCGCGCAGAAAAGGGAGGGAATTCAAACAGCGAAGGCACTCAAATCTGTTCGGAGTAGATTACGGTCACCAAATTGATCCAGTGAATGAAGGAAATAGCAATTATTTTTTCAGGTTGTATTCCTCGGAGATTACAAACCTGAAAGACAACCTATCGGCTCTTGGAGAATTGTTTTGAGGTAAAAATAGGTGTTTTCATCCAGCTGTTCTGAGGATCGCCCTTGGAAGGAAAAAAAAAACATGTGCAAGAACATGATTTATTTCAGAAATACGGAAAACGAGCAGCTGGTGCGTTGTGTGGTCGTCGAGAACACAATCGTCGGTGCACTGCTCATTGGCGAAACGGATATGGAGGAGACTCTGGAGAATCTGATTCTCAACAAGACGGATCTCGCCGGCATCGCAGATACATTTCTGGAGCCCGGAGTTGACTTAGATGACTATTTTGATTGATAATTCATTGTTTTGTTTTGAATAAAATTGTTGTTTGAAACCATTGTGTTGCCAACATGACACTTCGATCAATGCGAGTGTCTGCGTCTCGTTTTGCCCACCAACGATGAATTTATACCAGAGGTGGGCCTTTTTTCCGTCACTGCTGCATTCCTCCCGGCCTCGCCACGTTGTTATCAAAGTGAATATACATTTGAATGCGTTGGGACATTGTTACACTTTCACTGAGTTACGGGATAAAGCCGAATCATCTAGAAGAAGGTGACTATCTATAGAAAAGAGTAAAGCAACGCGATTTCAGATGTGCAGCATCTACAGAACTTGTCGTTTCCCGATTCCAATGAGATCCTTGTGATTAACGATGCTTCAGAAGACGTTGGTTCTGGAGGAAGTGCATTGAACGCGCTTATCCGAACTGCCGAACGACTGTGCTACCAGAAAGGATTCGCTGTACTGACGGACACTGTTCTCCAGGATGCCAACATTCTGATCATTCTTATAGTGAGTTTTTGAGTCTCTGTGTTCATGTCGGTGCCAGTCACTCAACTTCTTCAGAGTGACATCAGATCAATTCACAATTCATACAACATAGTAGAAGGTGGAGTGGGATATGTATTCGATACATACCTCTCCAACGCCATCAAGAATGCGACAACAATAGCTGATCTATCAAATCAAAAAGGGGTTTGGATTATTGGAAGTGACTCATTCTGGATGATAGAGCAGAAACCAGAGAGATTCAATATCAGTCAACATGGAATCACTGGATTCACGTTTCTAGGACAAAAGGATCGCTTCAAGGAGCATGGATCGTATAGAACGGAACAAAACGGAAAGGTTGTTGGAATGGAATTCGATGGAGAAGTAGTTGAAGAAGCTAGTAGAGTTGGGAGAGGGGAAAGTGAATGCCAAGTGATCCTCGGTTTTCTCTACATGCCACTGCCCGTCGCCGCCGCTTTTCTCTCCCTCCACTCGCATTTCCCCGTTGCAGCTACTACTTATCTGGGAGTGGACTCTAATGTCACTCCGTTAAAGGTACATACAAGTGGCTTCTCAAACAAATTGTAATCTTTTCAGCTTTCGATATTCTTTGATTTCATGCTAGCAACATGTACCAATAGAGAAAAGTTCATCGCGAATAAACTAGGAGCACGGGAAAAAGTGTCAGAGAACATTCAAGACAGGTCAAATGCTAGGAGACAGATTCATGAGAAGTTCCGCAAATTTGAAGGGATTACAAGTAACTGTTTATCAGTGGTGCAACATGGAATTTCTCATATTTCAGAACAACTTGACGTTAAGAAGTTTGAGTACAAGAAGTTTTCAAGGGATCTTAGAGATTACGATGAAATGTTGAAGAAATTGAATGACGACTTGCTAACGAAAGATGATGTAGAGAGAGCCATTCGGTCGGAGCTTAGTATCCGGAAACTGAAGAAGGAAACTGCCCGCTCTTCTCTTCTTCAACCTTCTTATATTCTCAACTGTTACCGGGAAGTGATTCAGAGCAGTGATTGTCCGGAAGTCCACCTTCGGATGATCTTCAATTCGTCACTGACACTGGCAGTAGCATCAGAAGGGAAAGGGGGACTTCGGAATGGTCCGGCAAAGAATCCATCGTTTGCGGTTGAGGTTGAGAAAGACGATATGAAAACTTATCTTTTGGCAATGATGGATGAGATTGTGAGGAATTGGGTTGATGAACCTAGTAGGATGATCAGAGCAGCCAGACATTTGGAAACAGCGGCTCAGCATTACATTCGGAAAGTCGTCGATTCAATGTGTTTACCGGTAGAAATGAAATGGGTTCCGTTAGGAAACTGTAAGTTTTCAGAGAACTCTACAAATAACTCGCAACGAGAACAACATTATCAAAGAAGTCAAAGTGACAGCTCCAGCACGCATCGATTTCTTCGGTGGGTGGCTCGACACTCCACCCATTTTCTTCTCGATTGAGGGGGCCGCTGTGGTGAATATGGCTGTGAAACTAGACGGAGAAGTACTGAGTTTGTTTTCTTCTTAGCACTAAACAAATCATTCGCAGAATCCTGTAACATGCTGGGTTCGGAAGATCGAGAGACCAGTTATTGAAGTCTGTCAAGACGGGATCAAGATTGAGATCGCGAATGAACAAGAGCTGTTGTACGTGCATGACAAACCGACTGAAACTGGATCACTGGTGTGCGCCTGTATACTTGCGCTGAAATTTCAGACGCTGAAGGATTTGTTCACCAATCTGAAGTGCACGGGACTTCAAATAGAGACAAAGTCAGATCTGCCGCATGGGTCTGGTCTCGGAACGTCTTCAACTATAGCGAGTACTATTCTGAGGGCGTTCGCAGAGCTAGGAAACGTTTTGAATACAGAGAAGTATGGTTTAGATGAGATGATTATACACACGGTAACCAAACATCGCTATAGAGAGTGAGTCGATCTTTTGCAGGTGTTGCGTGTTGAACAGATAATGACTACTGGTGGTGGCTGGCAAGATCAAATTGGTTCACTCTATCCTGGACTCAAGAAGGGTTACTATGAGAAAGGGAACGAGAACGATACAAGAATAGGGGTCAGGGAGATTCATTTGAGTCCAGAAGTCAAGGAATGGCTTGAAAGAAGACTTCTGTTGGTGTACACTGGGAAGACGAGACTGGCGAAGAACCTTCTGCAAGAAGTCATCCGAAACTTCTTCACGTGCCCTCAAACAAAGTCGAAACTCGCTGAAATGACCAATTCAGTCGATGTGTTTGGAGAGAAGTTGAGCAGAAAAGAGTTTCCAAGTGAGCTGGTAAGACAGTATCACGAGACAAAGAACTTCATGACTCGTTGTGAACCACCAGTTGTGACCGATTTGCTGAAATGCTTGGAGAAGTGAGTTGTGGAAGTTTGAAACGAATGCTAAGATTGATTTGCAGAGATGACCTGATCGAAGTTGGATGGGCTGCCGGAGCAGGAGGCGGTGGATTCCTGTACTTGTGGCTGACAGAACACACCGTTCCTGGAGATGTGAAGTCCTTCCTGATGACCAACAAACGGTTCTCTAACATGACGTGTCACACTATCAACATTCCCACTACGTCCCCATTTACAGTTGAATCCACCGAATGAACGAGTATCCCTTTATTTCGGTTCTCATTTCTTCTCACATGCCTATTAGGTGACACCTACAAATTTACGATCCGCCGGTCGTCGTCGTCCGGCATCATATCCGTTTTATCACTCAGCCCCGCGCGCGAATGTTTACAAATGACCGAAGAGACGATGATTTCAAGGTTGCTTTTGTCAAAATTCAGCAGGAAGAGAGAAGATACGAATGGTTTCATAACTTATTGTTTATCGGCCACCCCGTGGTCGCTTCCTCTTGCCAGGTTCTTGTCGATTACGTCTTCTGAGTATGTTGGGAATTGAATTGGGGGGAAGACGAACCAATCAAGATAACGAGCGAATTGAGTAGACAAGCTGATGATGGCATTGATTCTCACACCTCCTCCGAAACGGCCGGTTTTCTTTTCGTCGCCGGTGGTCGTGCCGAACAGCCGAACCGATTGAGTGATCGAACGGGATCGAGTAGGACTCAGATGGATGCTTTTCCGATTTGTCTTGTAGCAGACAGCGCGACGAGGACATCACAAAGTGCAGGATACTGTAGAACGTTCTAGTTCCCATTCTCCTTCTTCTCAAGCTGCCCCTACTCGTCGCCTGTCAATTTGAATATTGGACTAATCAGTGATGTATCTGTTTTTATCACCATCCACTCCCACCGCTCTTCCACTTCACCATCGTCGTAAATCTTCTGTGAATTCAACGCCAATCATCGCTCCCTTCGTCTCAAATTCAAATATCTCCCGTCCCCCTCTCCATTATCAGAATACGCGTGTCTTTTGCGAAACCCGTTCTCCTTGCCCCGACCTCCACTAATCCGTGTAAGACGTAAGCCTCATCAACATTCACTTTCTGCCCATAATTTGACGAGTGTCACTTTCAACCAACTTTGGGATTCGCTTTCTCTGAAATCCTTGAACTAAATCAACCAGTTGCCTCCCAATTCTTTCCCGGATAACTCACCGTGATTTGTTTTGTTTCTGTCATCGTCTCCACCCAAAAACCAAACCGATAACTCATCGGGCACCTGTTCGGGCAGCCTCCCGCTGTGTGCGCCAAGCCTTCTTCGTTTTATCAGTGATTTTGATCAGTTTGACGGGCAGGTACCGAGTAGGCCAGGGGCATGCGATTCGAGAGAACGTTTCTTCTTGATTGACGGTTGAGTTTCAGTTCCAGTTCTGAACTTTCATACTTATCAGTCAGTTGACATGTTGCCAATATCACATATCATTTGGGTCAGTAATGATGGAAAAGGACCCGGAGGCACTCCTGCTTGTCCCCTCCTACCGGTACGCGCATGATGGATCACCACTCTGTTTATCACTTCGTGCCCTTCCGTGTCCATCTCCCGGAATCTGTGTGTGGCGTCTCTCGTCTCGAAATTGGTCCTCAGGGACGAATTCATGTTGTGCATCTCGTCTCCATCCCTCTTCCTCCACTCCTCTTTTCCCCAATTATCTAACACTTTCGAGACAACGCATAACCGAAACATAATTGTTCCGACAGTTCTCTTATGAACTTGCCGCATTTCAAAGTTTCAACTTGTTATCTCCAAGGCGGTATCTCTCAACATTGTCCTGATTTCCGATTCCTGTAAGGAAGCAATCAAATTGAACTTTCAGACTCTGCCAACAACAAGTGCTCTTTCCTCTGTTTTCACCTTCTGTTTTCATTTCGCAACTCAACTCAGACTTGCTTAGACACTCAATTGGAGAGTATTTGCTTTGCATTTGTCACCCGTTCGCTTCTTGTACCATCCTTTCTCCGTTTCCCGCAATCCCTTCCTCATGCAAGTTATCTCGTCATATTAGTTCAAACGGCTTCGTCATTCATCCATCTCTTCCCCTCATCAACACGACCGTCGATCCCGCCTTCGAAGTCTCCTCCTGAATCAGCTATCCGTCCTTCTCCGCTGCCGCAATTCAATGTACCGTATTCTCATCAGTGAGACTCCTTATCTCGCAATTCAATCTCTCCCGTGTTTCGGGCCGCGCAAACCATGATTTTTCATTTTTATGTCATCTCAATCACGCAGTCTCCGCCGCAGAAGCTTATGCAGTTTCTTCTCTCGGTTCGTTCATTGTTTATCCAACTCATTTTCTCACCTTCCTTCCTTTCCTAATACCTTCCTAATCGGATCCCACCTATCACTTCCATGAAACTTCTCCTGTTTTCCGAAGCTTCTCGCATACGCGGAGCCAAACGGCATGACTCCGCGCGGTGTTTGGGGAGTACTCGAGAGAGCCAGTTCATATGTATCAGCATTGTTTTAGCGAGCGAGAAGGGCATCTTCTGTGTTTGTTGTTGAACAATTATATGCAAATATTGAACAATCGTAACCCATTGAACAAGCTTCTCGAGATCATCCAAAGCCTTCTGGATGGATCCATTTCATATTCCGTTCTTTTTTGTGTTGTTCTCCTAGAACAACTGAATTGGATGAACTCCCATTCTTCTTTTCTCTTTTGATAGTTTCCATCATCTTCCCGCTTGTTACCAACACAAAAAAGTTACTGGTGTCCGTTGTAAATAACCGCAAAGCAACAATGGGCTATCCTATTTATTCTGCATTCCACCCGTGTCTCGACCCCCCTCTTCTTCTCGGAATGGCAGCAGTCGAATCTAATTAATTCTCTATTTATGGCTTTCCTCTTCCGCTTGTCTCGGTTTCCAGCGTGTCGCCAGTGTCAGTACAGCAGTGGACGGTTCGGGAATCAGACCTCCGAAGCTGCTTCTTCTTCTTCTCGCCGACTGTTTACTTTGACTCTTGTTCCTTGGAAAATGCAAGGGGCCAGCTGATTTGAAACAGGACACTTTACCCTCCTTTCTGACTCATCTCAACGTGTCCGTCCATTCCATTCTTCTGGATGAAAACTGTTCCACAAACCGAAAAACTGTTTCTTTATTATTACGAAACGTTTCTTTCGGTTTTTCAGTTCGAAAATCCAATGTATTATCACTCTTTCAGTTTCCTAACATCCATAAACGTCTAATCACCTCTAAAACTCATGAAGAATCAGTCGCGCGCCGCACATCAAACTTTTCAACAATTCGCCCCCGAGGTCACTCACCCACAATTGATTTTTCACTGAAGATGCTGCCTGTTCCCTACCTCACTTTCTATTTTTTTCATACAGTTTACTTGTGTGGTCGTGTTTGTCCTCCTCTCCCACTTGTTTCATCGCGCACTCTGTCCCCCGTGCCCCTCTCGAATAATTGCTTCGTCTCTACCAGTATCATCCATCCAGGAAGGTGTTACTCACCGTCTCAATGCACAAAAGCCCTTTGACACCTCGCGCAACAGTTCCGCTTCTGGATGGTACTGTCTGACTGCCGAAATTTTGTGTGGAAGCAGCAAGGAATGGTGTCTTCTCGTGGCGCTCGTCGCCTTCCGAATTCTTTACGAGCGTCCGTGGAAACTCGTTCTTTTCGTCTGCCTCCATATCACCTCGTTTCCTCTTCTAATACCATCCACTCATCAACTGGGGTCAATATTTTTAATCCTCACTCTAAATTGCTTACTGGTTTTTTCCCCTCCATGCCTCGTCTCTGCGCCTCTTCCTTCCAACACAATCAGTCCTCTCTCCGTTTTGTCTCTATCTTCTTCTTTTGGGAATTCATTCCAAATGTATCCAGCTTCTCGCTTGGCTCCTATCCCCAGATTCCTCCCCAACAAGTCGTCCAACTATTTCCCTCGTTTTCTCTGTTTCAAAACTTCTTCTTCTTCTTCTCGCTCGTTTCGCAATAACCCTACGGTAGAATGTCCTCGTTCTGAAAGCAATGAATCGATCGTAAACCCACCAGTCGGTTTTTCTGAGACCATTGCCACGTCACCAAGTTCTAGAAACAAAGCAGAAAGACAGAGTCACAAAAAAAGATACAAGGATGGCTCATTCTCCAAAACAAAACTGGGCAAACTAGTAATTGTGGTGGTCCGTCGTCATTGCCTTCCCCTTCCCCCTTCCCGGCACGCCTTCATTGCTTCTCTGTCTCCTCTCACTCATCCCTTTGAATCCTGTTGCGTAAGCTATCTCCTATCCTCCGATTCTTCCACAGTATCAACGACACTTTTTTGCGAGCCGAGAATGAGGCTGCCGACGGCGTCGAGGGTGTAAGCGTGCAAAACCCACAAGATTTCCGTACTTTTCCCTCTCAACGCATCCACCGATCCGTGATTTCCTCCTCTCACTTCGAGACTTTTCGATTACCGTTGCAATGTGTAAACCGAAGCAAATCCGCTTACCATCCCCCTTTCCACCCAGTTGCATTCCCAATGCATTTTTAAGTTTCCTCGCTCCCTCTCTTCATAGTTTTCATTTTCATAACACTCTCTTCTGACGCAACTCACTTTGCGCCGTTCACTGTTTGCCGTTCTTCTGTGCAACACTCACCGCTTCATTGTGTGTTATGCGGCGAAACCTAATTTACGGACAAACATACGAAACAACCTTTCTGGTACCCTACTTGACAGTTGCTAATCCCTCTCATTTCAAAGCTCTTTGCTTTCTCTTGTTTGCAATTCAAATGCCCATTCCGTTCCGTTCAAGTCATCCGTTATGTAGATTTCACAAAACTTCTCAATCCTGGAAAGGAATCCGTTTCTTTACAGATCTAGTTTCCCTTTCGTCTTAGTCACTCGATTTGATAACACAGTTATTTGAGTGACAAGGAGTGTCTGTTACGGGGTTCTCCATGTATAACTTTAATTAACTTCACCTGACCACCATGAAGCTTTGACAATAAAAAAAATCCACTTGAGTCTCGAGTTGTACATAATACAAAGTGCTAATTCCCTAATTCTAACAATACCTTTGAACCTGCAATAAGTCAAAACACTTCACGCATTCTAATCTGAGCTCAGCATGAGCTCTCTCCGTCCCCGAGTACCAACTAACTCTCATTTCGCGCACTTTCCGCGGTAGACCGTAAGGTTATCATGTCTCCAGAACAATAGCTGTTCAAAGACAAAGAGTAGTCGATTAGGTGTCATTTGGTTGGGCGCCGTGCGTGAACAAATGTTTTTTCGCACCTCGCCTGCAACTGAATATTTGCTTCTTCTCTCCATTTTCTCTTCCGTTTCTTCCCCACCCAGAAATCAGAAGACTGATGGCGCGAAACCCTTCTCAATGATCCATTAATCTTGGCTCCCGAACCGTCTCCGCCGTCGTCGCCGTCTCTCTCTCCCGGCCATCTGTCAACTAATTGACACCTCTCATACTGACCTGATTAGGTTGGCGCAAGACAACTTGCTAACTAACAACTCATTTTTTGCAAGTCCGTTCAAGGATGAACAGGGAAAAGAACGGGTTGAATGTTTCGTGGTACGTGCCGGCTTTTCTCCCTTCCCTTCTGGTGTTCTTTGAAAAGTCTGCATGATGAGTCATTCCGGCTTCTCGAAAGTTTCATGATTGTCTGCATGACTCCGCCCCTTTCCAGCAGCCACGTGTCACACTCCCTCCCTATCACTATCAGCCATTCGGTGCCAACCGCACGCCTCGTAATCTCTGCGGTCATCAGCAGTTCGCCCGTCGCTTGTCATCGACCTTTCGTGCCTCTCTATCCAAATCTTTATGACATAATTGTCTTGTTAATTGCTCAGCCACCGCTTGACTGAACTTCTCGACCCGCTATCATGACAGTATCAGATACGGTGCGCACTGAACCGTGTTCACTGTTATGTTAGTTGTCCCGTTCCAGGCCTCACATTGTCGCACTTTCTTGTTGAGTGATGGATCGAGGAGCGCACACATGTTAGGCAGTGAGTTGACACCTTACCGAACAGGTTCTCGGATATTGTGGAAAAGCCGAAGGTGACGAAGACGAATGTAGATGCCAAGATATATCGGTCAGCTTGTCACCCGGTTCATCCGTTTTTTACCCACTCCGTACTGTCCGCCGATCTCCGACGCAAGACTCCTCCTACTTGTCACGCCGCATTATCATCTCCCCGTTACTGTTCCTGGATTACCTCACCATTATCACCTACCTCCTTGCCTTTTGTACTAATTCTCGACAGTCGAGTGGTCCGTCTGCCTGTTTCCTGTTGGGTGTGGTGGGTTCCCGGCGCCAGATGGGATATCACGATAAGATCTTCGTGACAAGCACAGCTGCACTACTGACACCCAATTCCTGCGCAGTTCACTGATTAATCAGTTGATATTTCGTTCTTATCTTTTCGAAATTCATCGAGAGTATCCTGGAATCTCTCCGTTTCCCATTCATTATCGATTCATGAGTCTTATGATATGGCGAACTCGCCCGATGACTCATAACTGTTCGAATTATCAAAACTATCAGCTGCCACGTCAACCTCGTTTCCGTTTCGTAACGCTTCTTCCGCCTCCCCCCTCCTCCTATTTCTATTTTCCCAGACACTCTCCCTCTCGGTTATTTCGACAGTCTAATCAATCTCAATCGCCGATTTCGTCGAGTCATGTATCATCGCTAATTCGATCATTTCCCCCTGTTCGTACTTTTCTTTCGCTCAACCCATTTTCCCATTATCAAATCTTTTTTCGCGAACCGAACCAGCGTTCTTTTCGTCGTCCATCACCCCGCTTAATTGACCCGTATCGTTTTCAGAGATGAGACCGCCGTTCGAGTGGTCTCCCTGGTTCGTGCTACTGCTCGCTGCGACAGCTTCTGCATTTCCACTCGAGGAGAAGTTTGACGGACTATTCCGTGCAGAGCCCCCTCATTGCTCGAAAACCCCGATTGTCAGAGCACAAACTTCACAGAGTGAGTTTTCTTTCTGTCGTTCATCGATGACTAATCCCCATCCCTTGTCATCACCCCAATTTCATGCTTGTCTGATCGGTGATCATAAAACCACGCAAATGTTTATTGTTCCAGATGCGTTGTCATCAATCGCTCGAGGAATGCAGATGCAGTTCTCCATCGGATTGCACACTGCGGTGTGCTTCCGTTTGTATGAAGACACTCCGCTCGCTTCCCAAGCTCTGAACGGAATCGAGACCGGAAACCAGACTTCCCTACTTCACACGATCAGACTCGAGAAGTTAGAGCATCACCATCCAGTTAGTTGAAACTGTCCTTATCTGCTGAACCAATCATGTTTAGATAACTCAAAGATACACCTTCGGAATACCGGAAGTCCATGCCAGCTGCATCTGTGAGTGTGATGCCACGGCTTCTACCTGCACAGCCGAATCGCACCAGTTCACCGCTTGCCCTGAATCCGATAAGGACGACGAATCAACCTCTTGTTACCGCACTTTCTTCCCCAATCAGACTCCAATTGGCTGCAGTGAAGATGATAGTCCGAAGCTCTGCTGCGATGTCCGATTCAAGCCTTACAAGTGAGTTGTTTCCGTGTTCTATCTTTCCAAATTCAGTTTTTCAGGAACATGACCTTCCTTGCCGTCAAACTCGAGCAACCAACCACTTACGCCACATTTGTATACGCTGCTTACGACTTTGTAAATGGCTACTGGGTGGAGAAAGACAAGACCACAATTCGATCCCAGCTAGACGGAGGAACCCAAGACCGTCATCTTGATTCGAAGCGTCGTATCTCATTGGCAGTGACTGCTGGAGGACGAGCATCACATCAACTGGAAACTGGCATGTACTTCACGAGAACCAGCAATGGAGGAGAGACCGAAGAGCTCCGGATGCAGCCACTGAACGAGCTCACTGACAACAAGTGAGTTATAACATTTCTCTTGGAATTGGAAAGTCTTATTTTCAGTTTTGATCGTCTCGGATGGTACAGAATGGACGAGTCTGGACACTTCCACGTGAACAACGGAGTGGTGAAGATGGATGATATTCACAAGGCGAAAGTGAAAAACTGCAAAGAACAAACCTATCGATCCATTCTTGCAGCTAACCACTATGTTAGTTTTGGTGTTCTCACTTTTCTCACTTTCAAATTTCCTCTAGATGCCCGGACACTTCAACCTAAGCAGGCCGCTCGAAGTCAGCAAGCCATGGATTCAATCTGCCAGAATCTTCGACAGCTCGTCTCGTCAAGCAGTCGTCACACATGCAGAGGGCACAAACCTACAGATCTCCATTCACTGTAAGTTGAAGATTGTTCCAGAATCATAAGCTTAACAAACTTTTCAGTGGACGATGAAATGGAGAGTCAGAATCTTGTGTTCTTCCACAACGCATCCCGAATCCGCGACTTCTCCGGTTCCATTATTGTCGACTCCAAATCGAACCGCTTGTTCAACTTGACAGTTTACGAAGCATCCGGAAAGATTGATGGATCTGTCAAGATGTCGACTGCTTTTGGATCAGACAACATTCACACATTCACCGCCTATGTTAGCGATCTTCATGTGAGTTACGCGACTAAATGATTGATGAATACCTTGTTATTCCAGGCTGCGAACCGTTCCATGATCATCCCATTGCCAGCGATTGTTGGGCAAGGATCCAGAACAATCTGTCTGCGAGCAGATTCAATGGCTGATGTGGACAGCATCTGCCACGTCATTGAGTACTACGAGACTCCGTTAGAGGTGAAACTCTGAATCCAATCGTTCTTTAACTCTTTCTTTCTCAGATTGATCTTGTGGAAGGAAAGTGGCACGAGATGATTGGAACGTGCCCGACGTGCAACCAGATCAACTTCAACGGAATGATGAAGTTCCTGAACCCGGCTCACTGGATCAAAGGAATCAGTTCGATTGGAGATGGTGTCATGATTGCAACTGACATCATCGTGTACCTAGGAGTTCTGTGTATTCTGTACCTGCTCGTCACAAAGATCATCATTCCACTCGTTCGTTGTTGGATGTGTCCTGTTGCTTCTTGCTGTTCGCTGACTTCTTCTTCCAAGAGCAAGTCTTCGAAGAGCGACAAACGAAGGAGGGAGAGAGAGGAGAGGAGTCGCAGGTGAGATTTAACTGCATGAATCCAACTATTCTGCAAATTTCTAGATCGAATGCTCCATCCCCCGAGCCACATGACACGTTGGCCAGATACCACGGCTCGCACAACGACAGCTACTACAGCAACAGCCAGTACATCTGATCCTTCCGCTCCTATATATTCTCCCATCCTCCAATAATCTCATTCCATTATGGGTACTTGCCAAGCAGTGCTGATTCGACGCGTATTTTCTCATTTCTCTCTTCAGTTGTGAAATGCTCACGGGTCACCCCTCCCTCATCTGTAATACACTTCCTTCTCTGTGATTCCATGCCTTTTTCTTTCCTATCTCTCCTGTCACCCCCATCTGTGCCTTCACTTTACAAACGGTGCTTCTTGTCAATGAGACCAAAAACCTGAGTTCGCTCGCTGTGCGGGTGTTGTATTGAAATAAACTGACATCATTGATTTATTCGAACTTTGCAGCTGAACTGAAGACTGAGAACTGTTGCGGTGGCTAAGATCGGAAACCCGAAATCAGAGAAGAAGAAAAGTCATGCAATTGCAAAGATTTCCACAGGAAACATGAGGGAAAAAGCACCCGCGATGCTAGAAGAACAAAATGACGGCTATAAGCGAAAAGAGAAGAGAATTGGGTGAGAAGACGAATGCCACTTCACTGGTGGCAGAGTAGAGAAAACCGGTGAGCAGGGACGGGGAGCAACTGTCTGAAAAAGAGAAACATGATGAGACGATAGATTGAGATAGGTTACCTGATGCTGTGAAATTGAGAGAAAGGTACGGTATAGCACTGTTTACAGAAATGTCTTCGCAAGAGACACGGTCGTACACTCGGAGAAGGTTGATACGGTCCGACACATACGTCTGGAAATGGAATAAGAACTGGTAAAGTGGAAAAAGAGATTACCATGCAAAACAGTTGACGAGATAGAGTATCGCGAACAATTATAAAATCATTGTCCTCGTGTTTGAAGTTAGCAACACACGTTAGTTCATCTCCTTCTGGAAGAGCACAATCTCGGACCAATCGCATTCTGTACTTGTTTTCGCATCCGACAAGAAGCGTTGGAGTGGGACAGATTGTGGAAGCGTGTTTGCCACCGATTGGGCAAGCTTCCTGCGATCCATGAAGGATCAAAGTGTCTCTGGTCTCCACTGGGAATTCGGAACAATCTGCGAACGACTCAGACGCACTGATGTCTCCATACTCGACATGAACTATATGAGGTTTCCGCATGTGTACCCTGACGCATTGATATCCAACTTTGCATCCTTTCGTAACATAAGTTCTATAAGTGAAGTGCTCCGCAGAGTCCGTTGGGAACTGCTGCAGACAGGTCCACACAGTATCGTTCCTTCCTTTTACCGAAGAAACCCACGATCCTTGATATACTCGGTGATAAGTGCCTAACAGCATGGACTCCCAGTTTCTGGTTCTCTCTCCAAACATGTTGATTGGGAATTCACATGAAGCATGAACGGGGGAATCTACAAGGAGTACTTGGTGTTTAGGAGTACTTGGGTGTTCTATAACTGAAATCACCTTGTCTGTAATGAAGAGTGGTTGCTGCTGCTCCAATGTTGTTTAGTTCTTGGCAACCGGCGTCTGCAGACTCCCCTATCCTCCCACTACTTCCTGATCTATCTAGTATCTGAAAAACATAAAGTTTCTTTCTAACTTTTGAACTGAACCGCGTACAAAGCATCTGTACTGCTCGCCGGCACTGTATCCCACTCTTGCTGCAAAGTAGGACAACCCGAAGGATTGCCAAGCACCGATGCATTCCATCTGCCAGATTGCAGATTCCCTGTTTGGAATCTCCGGACAGGCTTGGTAGTGAAGAGCCAGACGATCATATTGAGCACATCTGTGCAGGTAAGAAGTGCGGCTGTTGCAGATTCCCTGATTTGTTTGATACGTGAAGTTCATCGGAGCTTCGATCGGGCAAGGAACCGGAATTGCTTCTTCTGGAAAGCATGTTTTAGTGAGACCAAGTATTGTATTCTTACTTCTAAAAAGGGTGTGCATGGTGGTATCGGCACTCATCAACTGGGAGCATTTCTCCAATGACATTTCTTGATCGAAAATGCACTGCGCTGAAACATAGAGTTGCAATCGATCTGATGAATCTGTGAAACCCACTCGTCTTGTAATGAAGGACATTCTCGTGAACAGGGAAAGTGATCAGGCATCGATAGCAAGGTCCTCGTGACGTGTCACTAGTGAGCAGGTAGAGATCTCGACTCTTATGCACGCAGTTCCCCAAGTTGCCAATGGCATTGTGTGTTATATTCAGTTCACTGCCGTTTTCTAGCCACACGCCGGTCCATGGCAGTCGACATCTCGACCCTGAAACAATTTCATTTCGTCGTTTCTGTCTCCCATAAAACAGAAGCCGACTCGTTTTTTCTTGGCCCTCATCCCCCTTGGGACATTCTTCCGTCGTAATTATTCTCTCTTTCTGGCCTCCACTCACAAACAACTGACGTGGCATCTCTCATACATCGGAATAATTGTACCACCCATGTGTATTCACAACTGGAACCAAGATTCCGCTGGAGAGACCAAGAAGAAGACGACGAAGACGAAGTTTCGCCTCCCTTTATGCCCTAATTGAGCTGCTTCCGCTATGTGTACATGGCACCAACTATGCATATGTGTATCTAAATGTTCCTGCCCGAGAAGAAGTGTCATTGAATCCCTATGGGAATCGCACTTTCAAGACATCATCATTTTCGCCACCGTCGTAGTCGACCCCGCAAATTTTTTGATGTACTAAAATGCTAACGCAGGAAAGATGTAGGTTCAATTTGGACGGCAATTGAAGGTGGTCACGCAATCCGATGGCGACGGCTCTGGCCCTCTCGAGCACTACGAAATTGGCATTTTTTGGAGGAAGAGAGGGTAAACAATGGATTGTACCCATCTCTTTGGAGGGAACATGTTCCTATTCGTTTTTGTTATCTAGAATTGTACAATTATAATTGGATCCAACCAACCCTCTCGACGCCCAAATATCGGTGCATCTTTCCCCAATTAATTTGTCCCTCGAGAATGTGTCGGGCTCCCATCCACATCCACCAATTCGTTGTCGACGCCGCCAATCGACGCCGCCGCCAAATTGATGAGTCGTGACGGAGCACAAACGAAACGGCCCCCACAAAAATTGTGCTCGGAATTCGCGTCGTCGATTGTTCGTGCATGTCTTGCGGCCGCCAAAGGACGGATGGGATAATGCGATTTTTGAATGCGACGAGCCCCAAGGAAGGAAAGAACATGTCCGAAACGATTAAGGAAGCGTTCGTCTATATCCGTAGCTGGGAACTGGCACTGGACACCGGGTAATGGAGCTGGAGCTGAAGTCGTATGAACCAATGACGTTTTTTTATGGTTGAGAAACGAGACGAGAAATGCTCGTTCTTCTTTGTCTGATGAAATCGCATAAACTCTCCTACGGTAGCCATTCCACACCCGAATGCTTCCATACACACTGCTTTCCATTAATAAGCCAAATCATTCGGGATTCGTCCTTTGCAGGGACTATTGAATTCGTACACAAGACGAATTACTAGTAATCCGTTGTTTGACATTCCAACTGTCAATTTAAACTATAACTATCCATAACCAACTAATCCAGAAGACGTCCCTCTAAGTTTCTCTCTTTTTCTGTGTCTCTGCCACACACAAATATATCTGCGCACACAATCAAATCAGTGAGTGCCAAAAGACAAGGCAATGTGCCCTGAAGGCATTTTGATGCACTCTCCATCCCTTCTTCTTTCTGTTTTCCCGCAGATGTTTAGCAGAGATATTCTGTTTTTTTCGGAGCAAACGGGGAGAAGAACTAACCTTCCGAAAGCGTGTGCAGGAGGAAGAGAAGTAGAACGGACAGGTCGAACCGCATGGTGGCTCATGACATTGGTTCCTGCGGCAGGCACTGACTACTGCAAGGATTGAAGATTGACACATAAATTGAAGGGTACGAAAAAGAAGTCTTGAAATGGGGGAAAAAGAGGGGAAACCATCATTATGGAGGGAAGAAACTCTGTGGAAGAGAGAGCAGTACGAAACGGGGAAAGGACAAAACGGGGAAAAGAGAAACACTATCATGTAAAATCGATAAAAACCGAACAGAAACCGAAGGTGGCCGAGAGGAAGCGGGACTGCTGTTATCAGTGGAAATCGGAGAGCGGCGGAATTCGACAAGATTCAAACGGACGGGAGATTCGAGAGAGAGAAGAAACGACGAAGACCAGGGGGCGACCCGCTAATTAGGGACTGATGACGAGGTGTGGAGGGAGGGGAAATACGAAGAGCCGGCGCGCGGATTGAAACGAAAAAAGTGAGGAAGAAAGGAAGAAGGAGGGGCCCTTGAGAAGACGAGTGGACTCTCCGAAGCTCCTAATTAGATACGATGGCTCCCAATATTTCGAAGAATCGAAATAAGAAGAAAGAAAGAAGTTAGGCTGGTTTAATGAGAGACGCTATGGGAAGAAGAGACCATTCGTAGCTCTGAATTCGAAAAGACCTCGAAGAGATTTTGTAGGGGAAAGGGGTGGGGAAGAATGGCATGGCAATCGAGAAAGAAACGGAGAAGAAAACATTTTATGACGTGGAAAGAGGGGAAATGCGCAAAGAGTTCGAATTTTTCGAGTGTTTTGCGGTTTGACAAAACAGGAAAAGACCGGGAAAACTGGTGACGCACAGATAGAGAAAAGAGGAGGAAGAGAGAGAGAGAGAGAGTTATGAACTTTTGAAAATAACAAGAATCTGTTGATATTTGCATTTCCGTGTGGCGTATCCTTCAAGTCACGGAGGTGTTACTCTTGTGGTTATTATTGGGATAGAGTAGCATCTCTTCTTCCATCTTGAGTTGTGAAAACAAAAACAAAAACAACGGACGGAAAGCGAGGAGAAAGGAGAGTTACTTGTCTGTTCCCAATAAAGTCACACGTTTTTCGTGTTCCGTCCAAGTGCGGAATAAAAAGAGAAGACTGCGTCCCGCCGAGTCGTCTTCTTCTCGCTACTCCCCGGGGCGGAGCGAGTCGGACACCCGAAAGGGCCACCCGAAAAAGGAAGATGCCCTTTGGGGAGAATGACTAAACGCTGAAGGCTATGGCTCCCAACCTTTTTTCCGCATGTTTGCATTTGTGATTTGATATGTGCATAATTCAACAAGTGGACCCAAAGTCTCGACTCAAGTCAATAAGAGGGCGTCGACTCCCCCCCCCCCATCTCGAGACTTCAATCTTACTCACCCAGCCACTTTCGGGTTATGGATTTGTTTTTATTCGCGGGGTCATGTCAAGCCTTCTTCCCTCATAAATATCCAGCACGGAAATGAATTGATTCTGGTCTTTTTTGTTCTTGAGAAGCTTCGAATATCAAGGTTGTCCTTTCAGGGAAAGGTTCCATGTTGTAATGAAACATGACTGAAGGTTGAGAGACTCTACTTAACGGAAGGAACATTCAATAAATTTTCAAACAGACATGAACTGAACCAACAATTCAAAGCAGTTTGACGAAGTACAACTTCGAGTCGACATTCATCATTCACATTGGATAGTAGTTATTTCTCAGACCCCCAGCCGTTTCTCTGTCTTCGGATAGACGAGGTGTTTGATTAGTTCGCATCGAATCATTGCCGTAAATCTCTCATGGATATTCTTCCCAGCCTAATTCAAGTCTCAATCCATGTTTGAAAAAGTGCGAATACGAACGCGGAAGTGTCTGCAGAGACACACACAAGAAGAACCCGTTCTGTCGAACTGCGTGACGCAACTTGGTTTTTTGTGCGGTTTGTAATCAGCTTGTAATCTTTCCATAAGACACATTTATTCGCAAGCATACATACAAACAACAAAAAGAAGGAAAACGAGCGATGAAGATCTAATATCCTGGAGCAGTTCTTGGTGGTGGGCAGTGGTCGCAGCCGCCTCCCTCTCCTGGTTGTCCGGCCTCTCCCTGCTCTCCAGCGGCTCCTGGCTGTCCTGGGGCTCCATCGGATCCGGCGTCTCCAGCTGGTCCCTGTGGTCCGTCTTGTCCTGGTTGTCCAGCAGATCCTGGCTGTCCATCGGTTCCTGGGGCTCCTGGGGCTCCAGCTGGTCCTGGTGGGCCTGGTGGAACGGCGACCTCCTCGACGACTCCTGGCTGTCCGTCTTGTCCTGGGGCTCCAGCGGCTCCATCCTGTCCTGGTGGTCCCTGTGGTCCATCGTTTCCTGGGGCTCCTGGAGCTCCGGCCTGTCCGTCGTTTCCTGGGGCTCCATTGTTTCCTGGGGCTCCCTTTGGTCCGGCGTTTCCTGGTGCTCCTGGTGGTCCAGCTGGGCAGTCGAAGCAGAAGTCGTCGGCGGTTGGGATGGCCTCAGCTGGAGCATCAGATCCTGGCTGTCCGTCTGGTCCGGCTTGTCCATCGTTTCCATCACGTCCTGCCTCTCCTGGGGTTCCTGGTGGTCCAGCTGGTCCAACTCCGCACGAGCAGCATTGACCTCCAGCTTCGGCGGCTCCGGCAGACACGGCGGCATCAGTGCTGTACTCAGCAGGGGCTCCATATCCAGCTTGACGCTTCACAAGCTTCTTGACTCCCTTGATGCGCTCATACTGCTCGAAAAGACCGTTGGTACGGTGGACACAGAAGTCAACCTGAAAAAGTGAGACTGATCTGAAAGCTGCAAGAAGTGACAAACCTCGGTTTGGAGGGTAGACTGAACAGTCTGCATGTAGTTGTACAGGGACGGGATTGCCACGATAGCAGTCAAAGTGGCAACAGTACTGAAAATTGAATGTTAGAAAATGGAAGAGACAATTGGATAATACCTGATGCAGATGCCAAAGAAGGCAATCTTGCGAAGGCCCTCGGCCTCTTGCATCAACTTCTTCTCGTCCTGGTACATTGTTCGAATCGGTGGGGAAACGATGCAATTGACGACTGAAGCGACGCTTATATACCCAACTTTAAACTGACTAACGAGCCGCTTCTTCGCAACAGGTCACTACTGAAAAACGGCATCGGCGCCGTGCCTTATGCAGTTCAGCGTAACAAAAACACGGTCTGCGCGATGGCGCTGTCGGCGTCTCCCGCCTCCTCACGGGCTTCTGCCTTCGTTTGGTTTTTTGTGAGCGAAGTTGCGATACGCGCGGATTTGTTGAACCTGTGAAATAACGATGGTATCTGGTGGATGAGATAAGAATCTCTTTTTTGTCATTGACGCCTCGCTGATGTTTAAGCTGCTAATTCAATGGCAGAGACAAAGGTTCCCGAGGTATTACAGCATTTCGAAACAAGATTTACAGTTATTTGATTGAGAATTTATGCTGGCAGGTGCTGACGGATCAAACATCGTGATCTTATCGACAAGAAGATGAAGCAGTTAACTCGAGGTCACCGACAGAACTCCCACCTGTGGGAAACACGGCCACGCCAAAGTAAACTGAACTCTGATAGTTGAAACCGCCTACAGTTCTTTTTCTCCAGGTTTGATGAGTTATTATCCAAACATTGCATAGTCTTCGACCGCTTTTTGGCAAGTTTCGGTCCCGTGAGATTTTGCGGGCGGATGGTGGCAATTAGTCTATTATCAAAACAAAACTGCAGGATCGGTGTTTACGATGTCCGGGAAAAAAGATGTTTCTATTTGTGTGCTCATGTGCTCAGGAGCTTCTTCGCCCGTCCATCTGGCTTGATTGCCGGCCATCATTGATAATTTCCGTTTTTTCGCGCCTTTCCTCTCGGCGGCCTCCCACCGATCGGTTGGATCGACAGTGAGAAAAACGATATTTTGTGGCGATGAAATGCGATTATCAACGACCGAAAAGTCGAGTAGTTTTCCCGATTCGAGGCGAGAGCACCAGACGCTCCCGGACCGACCGCCCTCCGCCTCCCGCCGCTTCTTTTTTGTGCAAACAATCGGCCATGCTCCCACCCCTGGAGGGCCCCGGAGCACATTCAGTACGTAATTCAGAAGGCCGCTGCCAACGACCACTTCCAGCATGAAGACTCATATCTTGCTCCTCTTATTCGTATTTCTCACTTTCCAAACGGTATGGTTCACTTTTCCCTGTTTCGATAAAACTGTTATCCACTCCTAGTTTGTTGAAGTTTCTCACTGTTAGCATACTTGCAACATCAAAATCATATGTTCTTTGAAATCGAACCATTTTCTTTTATTCTAGAAATCTAACTTCGGTCTGTTCAGATCGATGCAAAGTCCCCTTCCAGAAGCAAACGCCAATGCGGCTGTTCTTCAAAACCGCAGATGACATGTAAATGTTCGTCGTCCACATCTTCCCAACGTGTATGCTCGTGTTCCCCTCTTCCGTAAGCCTATACGCGCCTTCCGCTCCCATTCCTGTGTTTCACAGTTCCACCTCTTCTTGCGGCTGCCAAGCATCCTCTTCGTGTGCCAACTCGTGTCGTTCCACTTGCCGCCCGACTTGCTCGTCTTCCGGAGGCTTCGGGTGTCGCATGAATTGCCAGAACACGTGTGTCAACGCATGCAACAAACAATTCGCGTAAGAATGTTACATCGTCAAGCCGCGATACTAATCTATGACACCTGGCCGCTTACATTCAAATTCGAAAACTGAACGTTTCAGACCCCAAGTGTCTTCGTCTCCTTCGAATGTCGTTCAAAGCCCATCAGTTGTCCGTGCAGTTGCTGGTCAATCGTGTCTTGGCGACTGTAATTCCCAGGTAAAACATGCGATAAGAGAGATGAGAGTAAGAACGAATAACTGCAGTGCTCGAACCTCTGTCAACAAAAACAATACGGCTCATCGCAATGTGCGAGCTCTTGTAATCGATCGTGCTCTCGAGTTTGTCAATCACAATCAAACCCAACGGCTAATAGCGCCGCGACAACAACACAAGCACCATTGAAGGTAGCTGAGCGCATTGTACTGGAAGTTCTCGTTCTAATTTTAGGTCAGCATCAAAGTTCTTGATTCCGGTGCCAACTGCATGTCTTCCTGCTCTGACACTTGCCGTTCCTCCTGTTCCAACCGGGTATCGCAGGCAACTTGTGATTCCACATGCCAGAACACATGCTCTTCCATGTGTCCCAATCAGTCGCAATCTCCAGCTTACTCTCCCACCGGATCAGCTCCATCTACCACGGCAGCACCAATCAAAATAAAGATTCAGGTGAGATAAGATACGATCTCTAAACTCATATAAACTTAAATAAACAACTTTAGGTTCAACAACAGCCAGCGACCATTCAGAGCACTCCTGCCCAAACTCAGCAACAGGCGCAGCCTCAAGCAGTCCAGCAAGCTGCTCCTCAAGCTGCTCCAGCTCTATCGCAGCAACCGAACTGCATGGCACAATGTCAAACCGGATGCTCCAATTCCTGTGCTCAACTGTCTCCTCAACCAACAGAGGGATGTCCAGCGAGTTGCAGAAACACGTGCAGTGAAGTGTGTGCTCCAGTGGTTGCATCTCAGCCAAGCACTGCCGCTCCTTCTACATATCCAGTACTCCTGGACCCCCAACAACGTTGTTCCTCTGAATGCCAATCAGTCTGCCAACTGGCTTGCGTGACTCAGAAGTCTGCTCCGCCAGCATCCTGCCTAGATAAGTGCACCCCACAATGCGATTCTGCCTGCACTAGTCCCCAGGTGCAACGCAACTCTGCTCAGCTATTCACTCCTTCCGCTGACCAAACTTCTGCTCAACCGATCAAGATCAACATCTCCCTGGCCCCACAAACACCTCCTCCGTCCAATTCTCCATAAACCTGCCCTCTTTCTGAATTATTATTATTTTGCCTCTCCCGCCACCAAAATTCTACCAAGTCTTTCTTACTTTCTTTCAATCAAAATGTTATCCAGAATGCATATTAATAATATTTCTCTAACATATAGAAACCAAAAAACCAAGGCCAAATTGAAACCCAAAAATAAACATATTTATTGAAAAATTTGAAAGTTTTTAAGCAATTGAATAGATACTATTCAAAAGCAAGAGAAGAGATCAACTTTGAACCGGTAATCTAGTACAAACATTGCTAAAAGCACAGGATCTAGCAGTGAGGATCTCGTTGGTAGCCACTGTGAGTTGAACCCGTTTCAAATTGACTGGGAGAGACTGTGGAAAGAGGGAAAATGGGAGTTATGGGGCACCGGGTTCTTCGTTTAACGGGGGAGACAAGGCTCGCGGAGCAGGCGCACGGATGAATTTCCCCGTCGTTGTGGACTTTTTCGAATTGGCAGATACTCGTTGGGATTGAGAAGATGATGCTCGAGAATCTTGTGCTCCAGATGAATCGAAAGCGAGAGGAGCTGTCCGAGTGGAGGATGATGTTGATTTGGCGGAAGAGGTTCTTAAATAAAATATCCTGAAGAGAACACTCGTCAATTGTTGGATGTGTTACCTCCGCGATGAAGCAGAACCTGGTTTGTGTACTGGCTCTGTTGCAGAACTGGTGGAAGGTTCCGAAGGCGGATCGACGGGATGATCCATTTCTATCGCTGTCGCTTCTGCTCTTCGAGCTGTACTTGGAGCTGTTGCGCGTGCTGATGCCACTGGAAAGGCCGTTTTTCAAAGAGGTTATTTAACAAAGCATTTCAAACCTGGACTGGAGACTGGCATGACCTGATTGTTAAATGCAGGTCCATTCGTTTTATTCTTGGGAGTCACCGTCCCGTTATTCGCTGTCGTGTTGTTCCTGTGATGCAGCACATTCCCGTTACCATTTCCATTGGCCACCACTGCACCTGAAAAGACATTCCGTTTCACAACGAAACATTTTGATCTGCGGCCTACCGCCGTTGGTCTGTGCAAACACTTCCTGCTCCTCCTGTCTTTTCAATTTCGCCGCCTCCATTCGTTTCTGACGACTTTTCTTCTTTGCGAGCATCTTCCATTTTGTTATTGCTTTCGTCACAGTTTGGAATGTTCTGAAATGGAGGGGAAAACAGTGAGATGCTAATGAATAGTTGAGTCAACGCCTCCACACTTCCCCGAAAACCCATCATTAAAACCCACCTAGTGGATAGCGGTTTCTCGAGCACATATCTAGCCACATTCGTTCCTGCCAGTCCGTGTTCGATGACGTCAGCTCCAATCTGTTCTTCGTAGTCGGTGACACGTAGTCCGAGTGGACTCTTGCTTATCAACTGGAAATTTGATTATGCCTGATTTCTGACAGATTGACTTACGAAGAGAACGAGAAAGCCCGTTACTGCGGAATACAACAGAATGGTGGCAGTGCAGAGGAGCTGAACCCAGAGAAGTTGGAAACTCCAGGAGTACAGCAGCCCCGACATGTTGTTTGTTGCACTTGTCAGATATTTGTCTTCTTCGCAGAAGATCCCGACAGCTATCATTCCCCAGATAGAACTCGTCAAGTGAATTGGAACAATCCCAACAGGGTCATCAATATGAAGACGATCTAGAAGTGGTAATACCATAATGGAGAATATTGAAGAAATGGAGCCGATGACAAGGGCGTGCCATGGACGCGACACTGCGCAAAGTGCTGAAAAAATTCCATTGTTCACCTGTAGTTTCGAAAGTGTAACCTACCAGTTATTGAAACAATTGAAGAGAGTATTCCATTGATTAAAAAGTTGACTTGAAGCTTTTTAGTTCTCACAAAACTGATTGTGATTGCGGTGGCTCCCCCACCAATTGAACTCATAATAGTTGCAACTGCTGCTCTTGCTCCTAACCTCCACCGTCCTCCAGTAATGCCCCACACTGATCCGGCATTGATGCCAAACCATCCCCACCAGAGAAGAAATGTTCCGAGTAAAGCATTTGTTGGACTACTCATTTGATGAACGCTGTCTTCGTTGAAACGGTTCCGTCGAGGTTTCAAGTAGACTGTTGCTATGAGTCCGATGATTCCACCGACCATGTGGACGGCTGAACAACCGGCAAAGTCGACGACTCCTTTCTTGTAGAAGATGCCTTCCTTGTCCCATACCCAGTGTGCTGGTAGTGCTTGAATGAGAATGACGAGACATCCGAGAAGAATGTACGATTTCAACTTTGCTCTTTCTGCGACGGCGCCTACAAAAAACATTGCGTCAGAAGGATGACGTCTCAATCTCTCTCTTTCTGTTTTTGCTTTCAACTCACCTGACACAATCGTCGACGCCGTCGTTGCTAATGATAATTGGAAGAGAAAAGAGGCGTAGGACCAGCCTTCTTGGTTAATCTGCTCTTTGGTGCCAAACTCGCGAGTCGGGTCGTAAAAGAACTTGCCGAAGCCAACGTATGCATTCCGAAACGGCTCGTAATCGCCGTAAGATAAACCGAAACCGACGGACCAATAGGATAGTCCGCCGAATACTACATCCACCACGTTTTTCACCATAATGTTCACTTCGTCTTTTGCTGAGACACTCCCAGACTCCAAAAGACCAAAACCTTAACATTTCGATTAGATGACCAATCTCATGTTGAACCATACCTGAATGCATAGTAAAGATGATAAAACTGCTGGAGATGATCCAAACTGCGTCGTCCTGATACAGTTTGTCCACTTCCGGAGAGTGAACATTTTCTGCATAATGATGGATTTCTGAAAGCAAAAGATTATAACTGATTGGGATATGTGAATAACTGAACCCGTTCCTACAAATGGAAGAAATGTGAACCCAAAGAACCTATTTGCAAATGAGTCATTGTTTATGGCCGCGAATCAATCTACTGCTAGACTCACCGTGTACCTCAATTCCAATCTCAAAGTCTGCTGAAATTTCGGACCTGAGGGAATGCATCGAGGCAGTCTCAAGTAGTCAGACAGAAGGGTCCCGATGCCATATTTGCATTCAGGTTCTGTGTCTCTCCAACGTTTTCTCCTTTTTCCTTTTTTCTCATTTGTCCCCAATTTGTAATCACGTCAAACACATCAATCAGTCTGTCATTCGGTCCGTCGTTCCCTCACAGAGCCCTCCAAACCTGCGGGCCCGCGCGCCGCCCCTTGCCTTCAATTTCAGCTATAGCAAAACACTCATATCCCAAAATCAAAGTTTGGTCGGCTCGAGTCGGAGAGTTGAGCGAAAAGAAAGAGAAAGCGAAACGAGATTAGATTGAAAAGAGAACTAGTAGGTGCGGCGAGTACCCAGTAATCAGCCGAAAGCGAAACAACTCACGGACGATCTGCATCGCCGAAGCGTTGATGATCGCCGCCTCGGGGCCTGCCATTGTGTGCTAGACTTCTTGGTTCACTGTCACCGTCACTCGATCATTGTTTTCGAGTCAGGCCAACGGGGATTATTATGCTGAAAGAAGGCTGAAAGAGTTTTTAAGAAAAAAGAAGGAGGAAAGCGAAAACGGATTGGAATTTTCAGCTGTAGGTGGTCGAAATCAAGGAAGAAATAAATAAGGAGTCAGAAATTGGTTTCTTGTGTTGTGGGAAGTTGAAAAGCGCAGGGTTCGCTCATGATTCCCCTCCTTTTTTACTTCCAAAAACGTTCCAGACGTTTAGTGTTTTCAGTCTTCTTTGTTGCTCTCTTCTTCCTTGAGGTCCGTTCTGGTTGGAAGAAAAAGAAAACAGAACGATTACTCGGGTAGCCAAGACGAAAGTAAGAAGCGAGCAAAGTACTCTGTGTCAGATTTCTTTCTCTTTCATGAGAGCAACAAAAAGAGCAAAAAGGCGAGGGAGTTATGCAAATTACGAATGTCTATTGAAGGAGCAGAGCAACAAGACGGCGCTGGTGTCGAATTCGAGAAGAATGTGAACTTGCACACAGCGGTTTTGAAATCGAGTCAGGGAAGACGGGACGAGGCGTCTTTGTTGCGAGGATCTACGTCAAAAAAGAGGAAAGAAGATGTTCGAAACACTGCTCAACAAGGTGTATTCTGGACGGAGACCGAGCGTGAATAACGAGATTTTGGATCGAGGTGTGGGAGGCGCGACGCAGGCGGACAGAGGGCGTGTGCTTCTAGTCGCTCAAGAAACGACTGATTTTGTAGGTACGAACCGAGATGAAGGGGGAGGGGAGTGGTTTGTGATGTTCAAGATGGTTCTGACAGAGATGGATGGAACGGATTGGAAGAGAACACGTGAGGATCGCAAAGATTGGGTGGGCCGGAAACCGGAAGAAGATATTTATGGAGTGAGTTGGATGGAATTTTAAAGTTGGGGAAACTTCGCAAAAAGTGTAGGCAAAAAAAATCTGAGCGAGAAAAAGGAAGGAGAGGAAGTTTATGGCCAGGTGCAAGAGATGTGAGAACTCAAGGAAACAGATCAGAGCACAAAGAGCATCTGCACGTTCCCACAGCACCCGCATCGCACTCGTTTGCTTCTCTCACCTTATTCGAGAAGACATTCCGAAACAAAAAACTCAAGAATGAATCGTTGCGTAATGCGCGGGCGGGAAGTGGTCCGAGAGGAGAGCGCAAATGGGGAGTCAACGACTTCTTTATTCCATTCCCATTTCCTAATTTGCAGAAAGAGAGGAAACGGAAAGAGAAACTTCTTGAAAAGTGCTCGAAACGGACGGGAAATTGATTCAGTATGCAAAAAACAGAGTGAAGAGCAGAAAAGTGGGATGAGACGGGATGGGATGTCGTCGTCAAAGTGTCAACACGAAGAGAAAGGAACCGAAAATTTATGGGCTGCAACGAGCTGAAAGACAACGTGACAAGTTCCCGGAAAACATCTTATTAAAACTGACATCACAGACGGGTCTGGCTGGCCAAGTACAAATGTTCGAAGTAGTCGATGGCAGGGATAGAGAACGAGGGACCTCAGTCGTTTTTTGGGTGAATGGAGAGAGCGGAAGTGTTTGCGAGCAGAGGCTGTCTCCCACCCTCTGCTCAATTATATAAACATTCCTTGGGTAAATGGGAAAGGAATTGACATCCAATGAATGCTCTTCTTTGATGAAAAGAGGAAAGCACAAAGTAGCAGCTTTGGAAGTTTGGCGCCCGCCGTTCGGTCTCCCAGGAGCCGTGTTTCGTTCCTTCTCTCCCGCGTTTTGCGTTGCCATAGAAATAACGTTTTAGAGAACAAATCTTGAAGAATTTGAAAGAAAAGGAAACAAATTAACGACGGAAACCTTGTCTTTGTCAGTCCCAGTCGACTCCGTCTCGGTTTTCTTGAATTGGACGGCACGGAGCCCTCTATAATTTGATTCTGTTTCCAAGAGAAACCGAGGGCTTTTCCCAGAAGGAGAACTGGAAGTGTCCCATCAAACTGCTTGTTCCTTATTTTTCAAAGGAACGCTGTCTCCATCGTTCAAGTATGTCTATGGCCACTTGTTTTCATTGTTTTCAGAAGTCAAATTTTGAGTCGAAATTTGTTTTTCCTTTTTTTCAGGAAAACCATCGTTCAGAAAGAAGAAAGGAACATGAAAAAGGAAAGGAGAAAACAAAAATTGGGAAAATTGAGATCAGAGATAAAGTAGTAGAAACCCCTGGAAGAGAGGGTCTGAGAAAAAGGGCAGTGTGCGTCATTGCATAGATTAACGAGATGGTGGAACTTGTTCACACCTTGATTTCGAGCATTTCGTGGACTCGAAGGAGAATTTCTGTTTTCTGGAGGAAGGAACGAGGAGGAATGGAATGTCTTGATCTGCACTTTTACAAGATGTACTCGGAAGACAATGGTCAGAACTCGTCATAATTCTTCTTAGAGATGATGTGTTATGTGGTAGAAGATCAACGAAGCAGGCAAAATGTCGGATTCAGTGTATTATTAGAGCTCAGTCCCTTTCCAAAACAAGATCTCGATATTTCTGTTTGTTCATCTCAACTTTCCGAATTTCTCTTTGCGCCGCCAGAAAACTTAGCACCAATTGGCAGTTTTGGCAGGTAAAGTGAGATGGATTGATGATGGGCTCTGGCTTGATTATGATTGTGGCGGGCGGACTCGCTCGGCCCGTGCATAATGGGCACCTTTTATGGATTTATTTCAGAAAATAAAAACAAAGACGCAGGCGAGAGCGCCTTGATTGGCAGATGTAATTGAGGGGGAGGGAGTGCGCGGAGACACGGAGACGCAGGACTCACCCACCTAGGCGCCGAGGCAACTCTTTCTGAGTTTTCTGAAAAACGAGGCCGATAGTCAGGAATCTGGAGACGAAAGAGAGAAAGGTTGGGCAGGGGGAGGAACGTGTCCTTCTGTCTTGGATTAGAAGGCAGCAACGGGATGATCGTATATGGAGGAGAGCACGCAAGATTCGGTCAGCTAGGTAATATGGGAAGCAGACAAGAAGCAGGTGCATGTTTCACAGAAAACGGAAAAGAACGCATCTAATTATGAAAAAGCAAAGAAAGGCAACAAGATTAACGAGTTGCACAGGCTCTCCACCAACCAGAGCGTATCAGTGATAAGCAGTTAATCCGTCCGATGAGACGAGGAGACGCATCTCGGGGAAGATAATGCAGAAAGATCAAAAAGTGGAGGAAGTCGGCGGAAACGGAAACGGCGGCGGAATTGATAAGGAGGTTAGGAGCCGAAATAGGAGAGCACGCACCAGAATACATTAGACGGAAACAGGTGAGAAGGCGCCGAGTCGGGGAGGCGATGACCAAAAGGGAGGAGAAGGAGTGGTGATGAGCCGGATGGGCGGCCGACGCACACTCGTTTTGTGTCGTTTCATGCTTCTTCCTGAATGCGAAACTGACGGCATTTTTACGAGTTTTTGGCGAAAGAAAGGCCTTGGGACCAGACTGATATGACGCTGCTTCCAGACTGACTTGACGAAAAGCACTCGGTTCTCGGAGCCGAGATGGGAAACACAAACAAGTTCATGGAAAATAGTTGTGCTCAAAAGGGAAAGTGATTCATTGAAGAGGGGAAGGGAAAGGCGATAAAGTGGATGTAGTTCGCATATCTTCTTTTCCTCTCAGTCGAACACATCCATCAAAAAATACATCTGCTCACTGCCACGTCTTCGCCAGCTCGACGCACTTTTTCGCGAATGCCGGCTTGTTCTAAAATCACAAATTTGGTGAATAACAAGAATTGGAGAACGCTGAAAAATAGGGTATTACATGAATATAATCGCTGGCAGCCTCCATATTCACTGGACGGGAAAGATCGGGTTCGTTGAGCAAAACAATCAGATTGAGTAGAACTGGAAAAAGAGGGATGGCGGGGTGTGGGAGACACGACAAACCATCTTCCATTGTTGTCTCCGGCTTCCAGTTCTCGTGCGTGAGCATGGCCGAACACAGCTCGAAGGACGTGGGATCCACGTTCGGGTGGTACACCTGAAAACACTCTGGTACACGTCATCCAGTTCCTCGTTTTACTTGGTGACAGAATTTCAGATAAGGTGGCTTGAACGGATAATCCAGGCTAACATCAAGCATCAATGTCAGAGTCTGGTTCTTGAACACACTTCCGTCCTGAAAGATGCTTGAAGAGAGAGAGAGAGACATGACACGTACGCCGACAATCTTGAACTGAAACACATCCCTGCACTTTTGAGCTTTGCGGAACTCTTTGATGTAGCAACGTTTGTTTTTTGTAAAGTCAGCAATCTCCTGTAGAGATATGGGTATCAGAAGAAGGATCAAACACAATGTTACCTTACGGACACGTGAAAGTTGGACTATGCGACCATGCGTCGCGGCTTGTGGCGTCAGAGACATTCTGAAAATGAACAGGAAATCCGGGGAAAGCTAGTGATTCACGTGAACCGTGAACTCATCTACCCTTGTTTCATAAAAATGAAGATAGTTATGATGGCGATTTCGAAATCTTGTTCAATTCCGCCGCTTCCTAAAACATGGATGGTATGGGCATGGACGAAAATAAAAAATAAGGCCGAGTTCAATGTCAAAAATTTTGTCACAAATTTGTCCCATCACTTTGCCATCTAATAACTTTGTTCATACTTGATAATTCTCACTTGTTGTTTTACCACTGGATAGGAAATCATCGGGGCACCAGGTTTCTTTTTACCCGGTCTCAAAAGGTTGCGTGATGACCGAGTTATTCCAAAAACCGTAAAAGACACCTTTTTTCGCAGTTCATTTTCATTTATTCCGCGTGAGAATTTCCGCGTCAATTCTTTTTTGCAAGCCATTTTTTACGGTTACTCTCCAAAACGAAGAGACCCGCAGGGTCCCTGGGAGCGTCAGCTCCCTAAGCCAGGCCGCGCAGCGGCCTGAAACTCTTACTGGCCCGGGCGGGGCCGAATAGGCCCCGACCGGGCTAGTCCTCTAACAATTTATGAAGGCACACATACCAGGCACATCCATCTCATTCCTTCTTGTTTTGCTCTTTCCCTACAGTCTTCTTATCTTTCAATTTCGTCATTTCATCAGTTTCTTCCTCAATTTCTCCTTCTTTTTCATTGAAAAATGTGAGGAAGCTATCACCTCCCACACAATCGATGGGAAAATGTTTGGTCGGCAAGAGATCAGAACATCAACCGTCCTCGTCTCCACTATAAATACCCGGCTTCCAGACGTCGAATTCCTCTTTGCCCCTCTTCTTGTTCGCTCGAAATTATTTACTGTTCTGTTCATAGTCATGTTCATAATCGGTTTAGAAGGCGTCCAAACTTTCGCCCGAAAAGCAAGAGCGGGCGGTGCGAAGAAGCGCCGACGGGAGGGTGGGAGGATGCCCTCCAGTGGACAAAGCAGGGCTGACTGCAAGGTTGCAACTTCTACCTGGGTTAAGCCCGCGCGCCACGAAGGAGGGTCACACTATTGGGTTCTATTCTGCTTTCTATCTTTTGATTTTCAGTTTCTTTTTTTCCGAACAGCTTTTGGTCTGCAGCTAAAGCGTGTTTTCCTTCTTCAACTTATCTCAATTCTAACTTCTACATACTTTTGAAAACTTCTCTCCCTTACTTCCAGAACGATGAAGGCTCTTCTCGTCTCTTTCCTGCTTCTATACATTTGTCAATTCGGTGAGTTTTTTCTCTTCGTTTCTTCTCGTTTCTAAACTGTACAACTGTCACCACTACGGTCATCCGTCAATTCCGGGACTGCGCTCATTGCGCCATAATTGTCCCGTCTCGAGACTATAGAATATCCCCTTTTCGCAGCACGGTCACAGTCATGTTCCGACCATCACGTCCACTGTCGTTTCTGGTCTCAAAAGGGAGAATGCGAAGTGAATCCGGTGTGGATGAAGCAGAATTGCCAGAGAGCCTGTGGAGTGAGTAAGAAACGGTTCGGATAGGAAACAAATTTTGATCTTTCAGACGTGTATTCTCCCCATGACTACTACTACTTCTCCCCCGCCAACCAGCCAGGCTCCAAGACTTCAGGATGTTCCGACTAACAGGAACTTTGAGGAGTTTCCTCAAGACAGACAATTTCTTCCTTCCAGGCCCTCCTCGATTCCAGAAGGCTGCAACTCTGTCATGACTGTCGAAGGTACCGGAAGTCCTCTAAAATCCCCACTAGTTTCTTTCAGCGGAAACCCGTCGTATCTTCTCACACGGTCAGCTTAGCAAGCGATTCCAACAACAAATGTGCGCCGAGGAGCAGATCGCCCCGGACTGCTCCGTCAATCAGTGTTACCACAAGAAGTATCGGTCGATGGACGGCACGTGCAACAATCTGCAGAACCCCATCAAAGGAGCCGCTTTCACCGCTTATAGACGTCTATTGCCAGCCGACTACGATGACGGATTCAATACTCTTGTTTGTGAGTGACAGGGGGTTTGCGAAATGGGTTACTGTAGAGCACAAGGAATGTTTCTGTGACGAAGAGCATTATGCAGAACACTAGAAACTTGTGATGATCTCTGAGAGATGACCTTCGTTTCCAGCTGCTTCCCGTCGCAATCGTCCGAACCCGCGGGAGGTGTCAGTCTTTCTGTTGTCTTCTGAAAGGTCACTGCCTGGCCACGCTAACTCGCTTATGATGCTTTTTGGACAGGTGGGAAGGCTTAATGTCATGTGCTGCAAATGTCACTTTTTTTCAGTTTGTATCCCATGACATCACTTCGAATTCCGCCGTCGGAATTTGCACATGTGGAAGCTCTGGACCACTCTGTGCGTCCGTCTTCTCGCCGCCATCGGATAGATCGTAATGAGAGTAGAAATACGCAGAGGGAAATGAGTTGTTTCAGCCGTCGTTGCATGCCATTCACTCGATCGTTCCCAATTTGTGGAACTGGACAGTTTGGAAGAGTAAGAGAGCAGCTCAATATGAATACTGCTGCTATTGACGCCAGTTTGGTGAGGGTTCGAAGTTATTCTGGAAATGAAACTTTATGTTTAGATCTATGGATCGGAAGCCATTACCGGAAGGAGTTTGAGATTCGGAGCCATGTTGAGAACCACGGTTACTGCTTCTAAAGTCGTGCTTCATTAGAACAAAACATTTCAGATAATCGGTGGACGCATGTTCCCTCCAAATACCGACCGCCAGGGCCTCACAGCTGGTGATGGAAGAGCGACTCTCTTCGTCGGTCTTGCTGCTCTTCACACTTCCTTCTTGCGCCTGCACAACAAGTACATTCCAACGGGGCAATCCTCAGAATCTAAATCACTATTTCAGTGTGGCTGCACGCCTCCAGAACATGAACAGACACTGGACCGCTGACCGCATCTTCCAAGAATCCAGAAAGATTGTCGGAGCGATTGTCCAAGTCATCACATACGAGGAGTTTGTCCCTGAACTTGTAGGAGAAGCATCGAAGACAATTATGGGAGCTTACAACGGATACAACCCAAATGTTGACTTGGGAATCCTGAACGAGTTTGCTGCTGGAGCGTATCGTCTTCACGGAATGATCCAGGAAACATATCCATTGAAAGATGCCTCGTTCCGCGAGTTCACCCAGTACCACTTCCTCGACGGAGTTCAGAAGATTGATCACATTCTCTCGAACATTGATTCCATCTACAGGTATTCCCAAGCAACCAATTCATCTGTAATGTAATTTCTACTTTCAGAGGAATGATGTCAGTCCCAGTCCGCAGTCCACAGAGAATCACCACCTCGGTGACAGAGCGACTTTTCGGTGGAACCGTCGATATGGCAACAACAAATATTATGAGAGGAAGAGATCATGGGTTGAAGTGAGTCGGAGAGTCGGAAACCAAAAATCAAGACGGGGCAAAGTTTGGAGAGTATGGCGCCATTTACTGTAGCCTTTTATCACGGTGCTCTTATTGGTAGAGGGGTGGTAGAAGAGAGGCAAAACGAATGGGATTGTGAAACAGGGAAAAACATGATGAAATGAACAAAACGGAACTGACGAGTCATTTGTGTGTGTCCTTAACAGTTGTTTACAGATCATACAACGACTACCGCCGTTTCTGCAACCTCGCCCCTATCACCAGCTTTGACAACGTAAAATAAACACGCAGACTCTATTTCATAACCAAGTATTTCAGTGGCCAGAGGTGCCCGATCAGAATGTCCGTCAACGAATGGCTCAACTCTACCGTACCCCGGATGATGTTAGTAGAACACTCAGATCACTCTGTAATGTTCTCTGTTCAGGTTGATTTCTACGTTGGAGGAATCTTGGAACAGCCAACTCCTGGAAGTCTCGTTGGAGGAACATTCGGATGCGTGATTGCAAAACAGTTTGAGCGTCTCCGTGATGGAGATAGATTCTACTACGAGAACCCGGGAATCTTCACTTCTGCCCAACTTGCTGAACTCAAGAAAGCCACGTTCTCGTGGGTACTCTGTCAGACTGGCGACAAGTGAGTGTCTGTTCATAAAACTTCTCAATTTCATATTTTTCCAGTATGCAACGTGTCAACCGTCGTGCCTTCGACATTGAGAACGGATCCCGAGCTGTCCCGTGTTCTTCAATTCCTGGAATGAACCTTGAGGCCTGGAGAGAATAACCATGCTCCGAAGCCGCGTCCACAAGTGCCACTAGCCAACATTCGATTCGGATACTTTTCAAATGTGCCATTCTAATAAAATCATTTTGTGTTCTATCAAACCATGTGATATGTGATTGACAACTTACACGTATTGCTAAGTGTAAGTTATGTCATCGAAATTGAAATGTTTGCAATGAGCAAAATGAGTCAGGAATAAAAGATAGAACTGTCAGTTGAAGACGAACCGGAAATGAGGAGAGAAGTGATCGGTGATGTTGCAGTGGGAAATTCTGATTCTAAACCTCAACTTTTCCTGAGAGAGACGTTTTTGATATCTGAATAGAAGCGCGAAAAAGCGAGCATTATGGTTTACGATCGAATTGTTGGTTGATAAGAGCGGAAGGAAACGAAACGACGTGATATGTGGAGCATGTTGCAAAAAGAATGACGATGGTGAAGGGAAGAAATTGATGGATGGGGCCATCGAGGAGAGAATGTAGATGAGAGTGGATCTGAAAGAACTATACAGAATGGTACGATTCCTACAGGTGCTTCTTTGACAGGATTCGGTTGGATGTGTTGATTTCCTAAGCTACAACATCATAATCTGATTCTTGCATCAGATGTGCTAACCTTGCGAACAAAAGAATGTGCTCACTTTGATCTTTCCAGGAACTTTCCAGGAGACTTGCAACATCTTGTGACCGCAATAATTGGAATTGACAGGCGCGGGCGGATCAAGAGCACGAATCCGTCAATCTCTTCTTCCGTTTTTATCTTTTCCTTCCTATCCACAACGCTTTCTTCGTCGATTATCACGCCTCTCTCCCTCTGAAATGCCATGCCCTCAAGTGTCCATCTTCATATGATTTCATTTTGATTGACATCCGATTGAAAACTTTCCTGTATAAAAGCACGAGAACTCTGCGGTTTGGCATCACCTCAGTTGTTCTTTTCGTTCTCTCTGATTTGCTTCTTTTGTAGCAATAATAGCTCTTTTAAAGGTCAATGTCTCTACTTTGGAAGCTTGTTGCCGTCTTGGCAATCGTTCTTGCAGTTGAGCTTCAAATGTCTGAGGCCATCAAGCACATCCACAAATCGGATCGTGCCAGACATCACCGTGAGGAGCTGGAAGCGATGGGTGATGAAGTAACCATCCACGGCAAGATTTACTGCCAAGGAAAGCCATACGCTTATTCCCGACCATATATCTCGTCTCTTGAATACGGGAACCATATGATTTCAATGGGTATGACAAACGAGCAAGGATGGTACCGTCTCCATTTCGGACCCGGAATGGACTTCCACAAACCTGTAGACTTTATTCTTCGTCACCAATGCCCAGTTGAACGTCTTGCTCCAATGAAGAAGTGCGCCGTTGCGCACTACACCCTCAGGTTCAAAATGGATGTTACCAACCACACCTACATTAACGTAAGTTCTTCCAAATTCCCTTTCATACTGAGAATAACCTACATTTCAGCAAGACATCGAGCTGTCGACCCAGACGGCCAACACCTCCGCTGACTGCCTGTACTAACTTCCCCGCTTCTTCCTTCCCAAAGAGTGCTGTTTCGGTTAAACTTTCCTTGCTTCTTTTTCAACCAATTCGCACATCATCCCCCAAGTATGACGATTATAAATTCAAGTCCCTTCGACACGCAAATTCACTCTTTCCTTCTATTTTCAACTTTTTCTGATAAATGATAAATATTCCGGCAGTTATCTCGTGTTCTTATGTATTCTCTTCTCTCTTCATAATAAGAGGTTTGGAGACAGAAGTTTTGGGAGAAGGGAAAGATAGCTCAGTGGAGAGAGAGCAGTCCGGTCCATTAGATCCGTCGTTTCGTTATCGTTCTGCTTGCTTCGTCCCATCCGTCCACAACAACCACAACAAGTTTCTCTAGCATTCCACTCCCCGCTGCTCGCTGCCTAATCACTGATGACAACCTCTTAATTAGCAGGCGTCGAATGGTGGCGGTGCCCAGATTGCGTCGTCCGCCGTACCCGTCGTCTTTGCTCTTCTTCACTTTTTCTCGCTTCTTTGTTTCAACGACTAATGACTTCGTGGTTTGGGTTCTTTTCTGATTCGCTCGTCAGTTTGTAGTTGTACACGACGGCTCTGCGATTCCAAGTCTTCCCGTCTTTCCAGTCGACTACGTGCAGCTTCTGATAAAGGTTCTCTGATAACAACGAATCAGTGATCAAAGTAGCGTGCAATTTCAACTTCAAACATCCAATTATTTTCCCGATATCCATCATTGTTTCCCGGTAACTCCTACGCTTTTTGAAGCGGGTTGGAAGCCGGGCTTCAAAGTCAGCAGGTGCATCTGCTCGAACCCTCCAGAAATAGCTGTTTGACCAGTTAAATAAAGTTTTTTTTTGTTTAAATTCAAGTAACATTTTTCAACTCTTCCACTCACTAATTGCCCTGTCTCGTTTGTCACCCGATTACGCAGTACACCTGATTCCTTTCTCCCAGACACTTACTCCCTGGTGACACTGAAGCTCACCGCTTTGACGTCAATTGGTGCGCGCGTACCATCATTTCCACCTGCTCGAATCATAATTGATTGCCTCTGAACGGAATGAATCCTCGGACTCGAAAACTAATTGAGTTGCTCTTGAAAACATGAAAACATCTCATTCCGAGTTGATCTCTTTCTCAACTTGATACTGCCCATTACCGCTGTTTCTGTTTTCTCCATCTGTTTTCTGCTTCTTCGAGGTTCGCTTACATTCTCTTTTCAGACTTTTGAGATGCGACTGCTTGCGTTCATCAGAATAGAAGAAAAAGAGACACGGTTCTGTGGGATTCGGATACCCAACAAACCACTGGCCATTCTACTAGCACTTCTTCAACTTTCCATATCAGTGGCTTCGTTCCTTCAGGTATCACTCTGGCCTAGACAATGTTGAAAAGAACTATTTCAGCACATATACTCCATTTACAAACATCGGAAGATATTTGAATGTCACTCGGATATTCCCAACAATTCCAGTGTTGAGGTACCACTCTCTAACTCACTTCCTCTCACTTTCTGTTTTCCAGACTCATTTTCTGGCTCACGACATAATAATCTTCGACTTTGGCTTGATGCACAGGGTTCTCGGAACGAATGAGTGCGTGGCCAACTACCTGGACGGAGGCTACATGCGGTTCGCGTGGACCATCGAGCAGTCAAGTGCCCTTTTCGTGTCTCTTGTCTCACTAATGTGTGTGCCCAAGCCATTGTGGTTATTGTGGCCAGGTAAGAATGAAACATTTAGCACTTTGAACAAATTGGATAACTTTCTAGGTCTTCTGATGCAGTCCTCATACACTCTTGGCCTTTCTGTTCTCACCATGGCCACTGCTCCAAAGATATTAGAAGCGTTGGGCGGAATCATTGACTTTGAGCTTGCTCTAATATTCTCCATATACTCAATGGGCTTTACGATGAACTGGCTGTTCACATTCGTCCTCTGGCATTACTACTGGCACAGAGAGCGAAAGTTTCTCGCGGAACGGGGCATTTTCCCACCACCAGAATTCATTTAAGGAATTTCGATTAGGTATCTCTCATTTGCAAGTTATTATGTATTCTGTACGACTTACGGGAAAGAAATAAATGATAATTTCGTGTCGACACCCGCCTTCGTTTTCCTCCGTCTCTCGGCGAATCGCCATGGTTACACACCCATGAATTACGAAATAATGGCAGTCCAAGTTGCAGTGCGCAGGCGGCGCGCGCTCTTTCGCCTCGTTTCACCTGTCATTGACAACTCGCAACTCGCGCATTACTGCTTTCTTCATCCAATTTGTCAAGTTGTCATCGACGCCTTGGCAACGAAGAAATGCTGAACCGACGGCAAACATCGTTTCCCAAAACTCCAATTTCTTTCCCCAGTCCTTCTCGATTTCGAGTACACAGCGCTCCTCCGACAGCAGAAGGACGAGTTCCTTTTAAAAACGGACGACTTCCTCCAATTGTGAGGAACAATAGCAGAGAGGGAAACTACGCAATGGAGAAGCCGTCGACGCCAGATCGTGAGTTCCAACTGATCAATATGTTTCTAATCTCTCATTTCCGTTTCAGCGGAGCAAGTGCGACGAGTTCTTGAGCAACGAATCGCTCAAGCTCTCTCGGGCCCGTCGTCTCGGTTGAAACAACAGCAGACAAGCAGTGATGACCAGTTCCCGAGTAGTTTGGGAAGACGGCGATCACGTGAGTACTCCTCCAAGAGCACGACGTTTCAAATACTTTGTAACCATTAGCTGAACTGGTTTCAAACTATTGAAAGGTCGGGCTCCGGGCAAGCTCTCCAAATAGAGCAGACAGCGCGAATTGGTGATGAGAGTGAGGGGAACCAGCGACACGGTGCTCTTTTGTAGATGCCAACTGCTGACTCATCTGACAGCAATTGAAAAGACGAGAACCGTACCACAATACGAATGTATAGAAATGTTTCAATTTGGAGGGGCGTTCTGTACACGGTCCGCATGCATGTGTCACCTTCGTATACATGCATCAAAAACGTCCAATCTTGTAGTGATACGATCCGCGGCGATTGGCTCCGAAGAAATGCATTTGGTTCCTGTGGATGACGAGGAAATGGCCATGTTACGAAGTATCAACAGGTCGCAGTACTCGAAAGGGTCGATGGGTTCCACTTCGAAGAGCTTTTCGAGTGAGGCGTTGTATAAACACGAGTACGAGGACAAGTCGTCGGATGAAGACACTGAATTGGGGGAACAGCTGAGGAATCGAAGGAAATTGAGTATGGTGCGACAGGAAGAACAGGAAGAGTTGAAAACTGACTCGATGAGCATTGGTGCTGTACAGGGCAGGAGACAATCTGGAATCAGGAACATGTAACTGCCTCCTCAAATTCTTCATCAAACGTGTTTCTTTTCAGGGAAGACCGTCTAACAGGAATGCGTCACGAGAAGATGCGCTCTTCCACCAAATCCGGAGAGATGGGTGACGACCAGATTAGTGGACTCGTCTACGATCAGGAGTTCGACTGTTACTACAACCCGCAGACCGAGAGATACTATCGTCTGAAATCTCAATCCAAGTCTGGTGACGGGTCCATTTTGCAAGCAAGAGAGCTGTGATAATGTTTACTTTCGTTCATTTATACGTTTATTTTGTTTTCGTCAAAAACCGCAACGCCAAGAAACCAAAACAAAACATCAGTTGTTATTTATTTTTCCTTCACAATTCTGTTCTTCTTATCCGGATACAATTCCTTGACTGGCATCTTGGTTAGAGCCACAAAGTGACGACGACTTTGGATCCCTTCTTGAAACTTCTTGTCAGTTCCATGAAGCCAGTCTAACGGACCAAGACCGAAACACTCGTTGAAACTGAAGAAACATAATTGGAAAAGGGGGAAGAGAAGTAAAACGAACACTTTGTGATGGAAGTCATGATGCTCAGCAGACAGCATGAAAGGGAAATGGTAGCCAGAGTGGAGACAAGTGGTTCCGAAGATTCCGATGGAGATCCAAGTGAGAAGAACGATGATGTGACTGCCACAAACAATAGGACCTGAAGATATGATGTAGAGAAAGGAAAAAAGTTATTCAAACCCAGTAGAAACGGTATCACATTTGACAAGGCATGCTCGATTGGGTGACAGTAGATACTGGTTATAGCTAAAAAGACTTGTTGATCTTTAAGACCCACTTTCTGTAATTCCGAAACTTTTTGTGAAGAGGCTTGGCACTAGCGCCGAAAGTTTTTCCAATTTGGCTGATTTTTGGCACAAACATGTACCCAGATGAGGTCTTTCAAAAAATGTAACCAAAAAGTTTGTACCATGTACCTACCAGATTTGGGATCAACGAAACAACTTTTTGGGTCAAAAAATCTAAAAAATTCAAAGTTTTAGATTTTGTTCTGAAACTTTGTACATATGTTTTAGGGTACAAAAAGTGTGTTTTAAAATATTTTGAGCTCATGAAACCATCTGGAAGTGTGACTTTTGACATCACTTTTTTGGTTTTGTCTTCCTATCTCGGAAAAAAAGTATTACCACACATGGATTTTATTCTTTTATACGATTTGTCATGTCTTTGTGCACATTTTGATAATAAAACCAACTCCCAACTTTAGGTCCATCTGGAGATATATAGCTTCAAAGATGACCCACTTTTCAAAAAAAGCGTCGCATCAAAAAATAAAAATCTTCATTTTTTGTTAAATCTTATTTTTCAAACTGGAAATGAGTAGGGCATTTCCTCCTGATCATTTTTCTGTTTAGCACTTGTTGATAGCTTTACTGGTTCATGAGTTATAGCCGTTTTCCCGAGACGTGTCCAAAGTTTCCCCGCGGCGGTCGGTCAGTCGGTGGGCGGCGGGGGCAAGGCGGCGCCCAAAAGTGGGGTGTGCAAGATTGATCATAACTCGGCGGCCAGACAATATTTTCACAAACGGTCAACTACAAAGTTGTAGTTCTAAAAACAAGCTATCGATTGATGTTAATTTGCAATGATTTTAGCCAAAAATCAGATGTATACAAATGACAGAACTTTGACAAGTTTACAAACGTGTTACTCGTTGCATTCAAACAAAATCACACAACAATTATAATCAATCGATAGCTTGTTTCTAGAACTACAATTTTGTAGTTGACCGTTTGTAAAAATATTGTTTGGCCGCCGAGTTATGATCAATCTTGCACACCCCACTTTTGGGCGCCGCCTTGCCCCCGCCGCCCACCGACTGACCGACCGCCGCGGGGAAACTTTGGACACGTCTCGGGAAAACGGCTATAACTCATGAACCAGTAAAGCTATCAACAAGTGCTAAACAGAAAAATGATCAGGAGGAAATGCCCTACTCATTTCCAGTTTGAAAAATAAGATTTAACAAAAAATGAAGATTTTTATTTTTTGATGCGACGCTTTTTTTGAAAAGTGGGTCATCTTTGAAGCTATATATCTCCAGATGGACCTAAAGTTGGGAGTTGGTTTTATTATCAAAATGTGCACAAAGACATGACAAATCGTATAAAAGAATAAAATCCATGTGTGGTAATACTTTTTTTCCGAGATAGGAAGACAAAACCAAAAAAGTGATGTCAAAAGTCACACTTCCAGATGGTTTCATGAGCTCAAAATATTTTAAAACACACTTTTTGTACCCTAAAACATATGTACAAAGTTTCAGAACAAAATCTGAAACTTTGAATTTTTTGGATTTTTTGACCCAAAAAGTTGTTTCGTTGATCCCAAATCTGGTAGGTACATAGTACAAACTTTTTGGTTACATTTTTTGAAAGACCTCATCTGGGTACATGTTTGTGCCAAAAATCAGCCAGATCGGAGAAACTTTCGGCGCTAGTGCCAAGGGAAGTTCGGGTTTTAGAGAAAGTGGGTCTTAAAATTGAGTTGGTCGACAAACAGACTGGCGCCGTCCATTCATGATGTCTTTTGTGAATGTGCTTATAGATTTTGGGATGATGGAGCATTCTGAAAATTATTCTATTTATCAATTTTGAAGAAGTAAACCAACCTGTGAGCGTAGTAAAAACCAATTTCATAAAACGCAATGGCCAGAAGAACATCTCTGAAGAACTCCCACAACGTTGGAACATCCAAACCATAATGTAAACCGCAGAGTTTTCCAACAGGATAGAAGAGTGCCCCAGCAATAGGTGTCCAAAAGAGTAAATTGGAGAGGATCACTGGGAAAACATGAAGATATTGGAAAACTGTTGGCTAGAATGTAAGAGGTTCTTTTATGCAGCAAGCTAAGTTGATCTTACTTTCACTTCGTCTTGTATCTTATACTTCCTAGCCCATTTTGGATCTAGAATGTCGATTACCATGAAGAAGGAGTTGTACACCCAGAAGGAGACATTCAGGGATATTACGGTACCGAGAGCACTAGAAACAGTCATTATGTATTGTAGAATCTGAGAAAGCAGGAAACTTACTAAATCAAAAACTCATTTCCATCAAAAAACCGGTATATTGGAAGATACAAAGAATGCAGTAAATTCATGGTTCTCCCTGTTCTACTAATCAAAACAAGTGGTGTTTTTAAGGAGCAGTTTGGTGTTGACTAAAGAGTAGTTATTGCCCTTGAGCAGTGCATCACTGTGAATCTGCTCGTGCCTAAACTCTAGTCCCCTCATGTTCCTTCTAGCCGACTTCAGTCTAGACCTGTTTACTGTTCACGACTAGAAATGATCTTTGACAAAACACCATGGGCAAGAACTTGTTAGAATCTTTTTTGTTTTGTTATGTTACTAGAGTCTAGTTAGAGACACTCGAAAGTTTCTACGCACGCGACCATCAACTGATTAGAGTCAATCACTTTCAGAATCCTCAAGGCTCTCGGTACTTGAATATTATCTGAGCAACCAATTCTAAACTTTGCCCCATCTTATCAGCCATTGTATCCCACTCAAAAGTTCATTATCTGATATTAGTAATGTCTTTTTAACTTCAACCACACAGAATACACTATACATTTATTATCAAGAATCAACATGATCCAAAATTAGAGAAAAAACAAACAAACAAAACTCATAATGATCAGAGAGTTTTCTTCTTGTTTTGCGCCGTCGTTTTCTCGTTGTTGTTGATGTCCGGCACCCGTTGTTTCACTGGCGTCAATCCCACGTAGATGATGTCTCGGGGATGCTCGACGGACTGTCGGAACGTTTTGTCGGTTCCGTGGAACCAGTCGAGAGGACCGAAACCGTAGCACTCATTGAACCTGGAAACTGGCAGCAGTTGGAAAATAGATAACACGAAACAACTAACACTTTGTGATGGAAGTCGTGGAACTCGGCAGAGAGCATGAACGGGAAGTGGTATCCAGAGTGATGAAAGGTGGTGGCGAGGATGGCGTACATGGTCCACATGTAATAGGTTACTACGTGGCATCTGAAGAGGATTGGGCCGAGAGCAATCGGACCGAGGTTAGAGATGGCATGTTCGAGTGGATGGGCGTACATACTGGCGATGGCTGAAGAGTTGGAAAATGCATTGGAACGCTAGAGATTTGTAACAACTTACAAACTGGAGCCGTCCATTCGTGGTGTTTTTTGTGGATGTGCTTGTACAATTTTGGATGGTGAAGGATTCTATGGGTATAGTAAAAACCGACTTCATCCATTGCCATACAAATGAAAAAGTCTCGGAGAAGAATCCATCCGGATGGCAGGGTCCGTCCAAAGTCCATTCCCCACCATTTGGCTACGTAGAAGTAGAGAGTTGTGACAATCGGAGTGACAATCAACTGATTTGGTCCAATCACTTTCAGAATGCTCAAGTACTTTTTCAGTCCCGGTTTTTTCTCCTCTTGGATTTTGTATGGTTGCACCCATTTTGGATCCTTTATGTCAATGATAATGAAAAAAAGATTGAAAAGCCAAAAAGAAATGAAAGCGACGGCATTTCCAGCGACGGCGCTGAAATAAAAGAGAAGTTGAAGTACATACTTAGGATCAAAAACCGCAGACAAAAACAAACTCACTACAACATGTACTCATCGCCGTCAAAATAGTCATAGACGCGCTGATAGAATGTCTGCAACATGACACAAACACCGGTGTCGGTTATCTATTCGCCCTCGTGCTCGGTTGCTGTTTTATACCATCTGTGTAACACCGCGTACAGTTTGTTCAAAAACAGCAGGACAAGGTATAGTGAAACTAGAGTTTACTTGCAGAGCTCATTGCTCTTGGCTAGAGTTCCTACATTATAGGGATCATCCGAGTGGGCAGGCTAGACTCGATGACAAATCGGGACTGTTGGAGGAAATGAAGTGAGCACAAAATGAGATGGTCCCTTTGGTTCATAGGGACCTATTTCACAGTTGTGTCTAGCTTGTAAGAAACAGCTTCTTTACCACCGGCATAAATCCCCATGTTTGTTGTCTATTCCTAATCGGATCTCTGCATCAAACTAGATCCACAATCACGTGTTTCGGAGAGAATGCGCACTGACCTATCTGTCGGCCACCCTTCCTTGTTTGTTCAAACGCTGTTCTGATGACGTTACTAGTCTGGTCACTTTCTGACAGAAACCACGAACAATCAACCATTTATTTCAATGAAGAAAAAGAAAAGAATACAAAAATGCAGAGGTAATACCAGTTTCAACAGTTGAGATACATTGTTGTAATATTGTCATTTTTCAGTCTACTTGTCCTTTTTCTCTTCCGGATGAATCTCCTTGATCGGCATCAGTTTGAAACTCATGTAGTTCCTCTTCCCCTCCACTGACTTTCTGAATGTGGTGTCAGTTCCGTGAATCCAGTCGAGCAGTCCTGTTCCGAAGCACTCGTTGAATCTGTAAGATGCGGTAAGAGTCAATGAGATCGTCTCGCTTCAGAAAACGTACACTTTGTGGTGATAGTCATGCGGTTCGGGCGACGGCATGAACGGAAAGTGATAGCCTGCAAACAAGACGTCTCTGTTTTTGATGGCGATAACGTGTAGCTGATGAGAATATCACGTTTCCGTGGTCTCTGCTACCGTAATCAGGTCGACGCCTACCTGAATGCGAGCATGTTGTCGAGAGAACAGCAAGCGAGGCCCAGATCCAGAGAGTCACTACGTGGCTTCCGCAAACTGTGGGTCCTGGAATGCTATGCATTTTAGTCTTCCTGTCAAACCGACAGATTGACACCTGCTCACCTAAAAGGACAGGACTGAGGTTAGACACGGCATGTTCCAATGGATGACAGTAGATGCTGGTGATGGCTGAAACTGATAAGGATCGTCTAGCCGAATGATTGACTAACTCACAGACTGGAGCCGTCCACTCGTGGTGCTTCTTGTGCACGTATTTGTAGATTCTGGGGTGATGGAACAGTCTGAAAGAAGTACGGTAAGATATGTGAGGGTTAAAACCCTTACCTGTGGGTATAATAGAATCCAATTTCCTCACAAAGAATGGATATGAGGATATCTCGGAAAATCAACCATCCTGATGGGAGAGGAGCAGTGAAACTGACACCGAACCACACTGCAGGGAAATACCAGAATAACGTAACAAGGGGTCCAACGAGCATTTGGTTGGTGAGAATAACTTTGAATGCTCCTAGATACTTTGACAACGGGGGTTTCTTTTCATCTTGTATTTTATAAGGTTGAACCCATTCTGGATCAATCATATCAATGATCATAAAGAAGAGGTTATAGAGCCAGAAGTTGATGTTGACAATGATGGTTCCGCCGATAACACTGTAAATTGGAAACATGAACCATTGAGGCTCGTTGATTCTACTTACTAGATAAGCAGCTCGTTACCTCCGAAGAAGTCGTGAACTGCCTGATAGGCTGCTTCCATTTCTGATATGAAGTTGGCGAGAGACTGTCCGACGTCCCTTTTATACGGGAAGGCGCCGCAGACATAACATGTGCATTTTGAAGAGCGGGCATGACAATACGGTATTCAGAAGAAGTGGGCGGTGCTTCGAAATAGAGTTTAGTTGGTAGGACTTGTTGATGAACTAGAGTCTTCCCCGGGAGGCGGTTAATTGTTTACTTGGTTTTTCGAAGGTTAGACACAGACACAACATTCATAGAGAATGAAAGTGGGACAGGGCGAAGCGATCAACTCGGGATGTTCGACGTCATGAGATCTAGAACTTTTTTGATCCCGCTTCAAAGTGGGAGGGTTCTTGAGAAATCGTAGATTCTGACTTTAAAATTGATGGTTATCATTGGTGCGCAACTACCGTAATCCCACGTTTTTTTTGAGAGGCGGGTCAACGAAACAACTTTGGAATGTCTGAAGGAATTTCGATTCTGTTTTGAAAAGTTCAAATTTTTCCAAGGTCGTTCTTCATTTTGATCCCCGGCAAGTTTCTCGTGAATTCCACTCAATGAATACTTTGTTTTGTTCGTTTGTGAGAGAATAGAATCTGAGATGAGCTTATAAAATCATTATCGTAGTTGGTAGTGTTCAAAAAATCATACTAGGAAAACGGTGGAATCGTATTATGTCCACTACGAGGAATCGTACTTGATAGTGTAATTAGTTACAGTTTTCTTTCCCAGTTTTCACGTTTCAGTCTTGATGTGTCCCTGTAAACCTCAAACTGCACACTGACACACCCCCACAGTGTTGTAGATCATGCCACGATGCGTCAACCAACAGATCACCGCCCACTTTGTAGTACGATTAGAGCCCCTCGGGTCGCATGTGATGAGAACAGCTCAAGTCATCCGATAAGGTTCTGCAGAAGCAGACTCTAGTTCCAGGAGTTAATACAACTCGACTCTTCTCTTATCAAGACCGGATTTTGTCTATTTTCGTGTCCGTGACGGTCTGAGACTGGTGTTTGACCGGCAGACAGTCTGAGATGTTATGGAGTTGATCGGGGGGACAGGAGACCAAGAAATTGAAATCTGCAGAAACGGTTATAGGCTCCGATGTGGCGGAGATACTTTGAACTGCTGGGCGTTTGATGAACTGGTTCAGAAGATCAGTGATGTTTACAAACAATTTGAAGAGGGAGAAAAAAACATGACTCATTCGATTGCTGCAAATCGTCTCAAATAGATACAGATTTTCTAATCAAGGCAATCACACTGTCTAAGCAAGTCTAAACATCAAGAATAGATTCTCTAATATTTCTGAATAAGTCTATTTTCATTTAACGACCCATTGAGTACCTCTTTCCTTATAATGTTTTGAATCTGATGTCTCACGACGTCATCAGTTACGTAAGACAATTAGACACAGAGGGTTTTTCCCGTATTCCATAGGGTTTCATTAAGACAAAAAAAAACAACAAGATGTATTTCAGTTTTCTCATTTTTCTGAGAGACACGTTTCTATTGGTACTGATCTCTCATCTGCCGGTTGGACTTCTGATCTGATCACCGCGATTCTGTTCTATCCGTTACAAATGAAAAAGTATGACTTATGCCCGCTGACTAAACTGTTTTTCTGTGGTTTTGTTGCTGAACTTTCACAAATTCCAAACTAGATTGATAATTCAGATGGACATCAGTCACAGACCACACCCAACGTCTTCAGATTTCAGAATTCCGTGTCTATCAGTTGGAAAACACCGAAATAACAGAGTGGGTTGTGAACTAAACAGTGTGGCACAGACCAATCGTCCGATTGTTTGATCATGCTGACAAAAGAGCCATCGATCGAGTCTCGGAATTGCTCGGTCAAAGTGCTGATAAGTGTAACTATGTGCAGCAAAGGAGTGTTGCGAAATGTCGTGGTCGCATGATGCTCGTTCCATTTTCAAAGGCCTCACTGCTCTCCAGAAACCGTCGGGGCATGTAAGACGGGATGATCCTCTCGGATAGTCATCTCGCATAGTTAGTCTTCTGGTTCGGTCCGAATCGGCGACTTGGTTGCATCACCTCACTGATTAGAGTGGAGTGGACGTGAGAGAACTTTGTCCTGTTGATTATCAGTATCAGGGAAAGTGAATTGAGGGGGGAAGCCCATTCAAAAGGGGTTTGTCAACGAAAAATGTATTTTTATTGAATGGGAAAGAAAAGGAAAGATGAGAGTGAGATCAGAAAATTGGTTCAGACAGACAGTTGTACCAAGAGATGAAAGGACAGGAAAGTACCCGAAAGAAGAGGGAAAACAGACACTAGCTACCTAATTAGATCGCATATTCACATATTCACCAGACAAAGATCACTGATTTGTGAAGACGGCTTTCTTCGAGGGCTTTCTGCCGCTCAAGCATCTTCTGAAAGTCATGAAGCATTGCAGGCATGTAGTCAGGGAAGTCAATGTAGTCCATGCAGCACATCGTCTCTACTCGCTCCGTCGACAGTACCATCTGCATCTGCCTGCAAGACAAACTCTCGATCTCTGTTCTGTTTGGATCTTCGATTCTCACGTGAAATCTTCGATCTGTGTCAGGTAAAAAACCACGATGCTGACAATACACGTGTACTCGCAGACAGCAATCGTCCAATTCACTACAAATTTGAACTCTTTGAACAGTCAATTACAGTATTAAATTTAGAATCGAGTCGCCGCGAATCGACGCATCACATGTCTGCCCGAAAGGCCTTTATCAGGACCGAATGGACGGACCGCTGCACCGGCACGTCATCATTAGTGAAATTCCAAAGTTCAACTGAGATAAGAGCACGCGCGCACAAATTGATAAATTATAATATCGTCGTCGTGGCACGCTTGGAGACCCGTAAACTAACCATGATATAAACACGGTCTTGAGAGCAGAAAAGAGATGTAGTCACGGCTGACGACGGGCAAACAGAGAACGAAGAGGGCCAGGCAGAAGACACGTTCCAGGACACGACTGTTCTGGAAGCGAAGGGATCATTGGGGCCTCTGTGGATCAACTGCAGTAATCAAACCTTTCTGTTCAGATCGTAATACTCAAGCGTTGTATATAACACACCGCTAGCGAAGAACGAAATTCCGAAGAGTGGGAGCGAATAGAAGACCAAAAATCCCACTGGAAGAATCACGCACAACTGATAAGTTTGCGTACTCGTCACTCACTGGTCTTCGAATCAACTCCGTCGTGGAGACACGTGAGGAACATTCCAAGGATCGAAGTGAGCAGGTCGGCGATTGAGCACAGACACGACAAACATCTGATCTGCGACTCCTTGGCAGTGTTCTGCATTAGGATGTCCGCATTGCGACACATGGTGGTGACCATCTGAAAGTGGGCGTTCTATGGTCGAACACGGAAAAAATGACTGACTCGGATGGTGATGGAAACGAGTACCGCAGTCCTCATTGCTGCCTGTGCCGGAGCAGAGAATGTCATTCTGCGAAGTAGTGAGGGTAGGTTGGTTCCTTCCGGATACGGGAACAGATAGCAGTGATTGTTGAACACATTCCCGAATGAATAACGGAAATAGTCCCTATGCAAGATTTTGTGCAATGGATGCTTAGGGTTCATCGAGGCAATAACCTAAAGACACTATTGGATATCAGATCATTTGCCAAATTTACCTCATTGAAAGTAATCTTTGTTTGATTGGTATAATCAGCCCTATAAGAATGTGTAACCAATGTGTAGTTATCACTAGCAACCAAAAATTCGGTTGAGAAGAAATATAGACTGACGGTCATGAAAACAATGGAGCATAGGAACGTCTGCAGATACACAGTGGAGACCCGCCGCGTCGCGTGAGCCCACTCGACGGAGTCCTCCGGGTGCATTCGGTCCGTCTTCATGGCTGAAAAGAAAACAGATGATAAGAGGAATTGAAAAATGGTAGGGGGTTTCAGTGAGTGAAATCAGCTTTTTATACAGAGAAGAGATCAATGTTCAAAACAACAGGTGGGTATCCAGCTTATTAATGAACAGCTTCACGATGATAATTAACTTTTTGACAAAAAAAGTACAAGAATGATGGATTGTCCTATATTGGAATGTAAGGGCGGTGGATGTGATATCGGAAAAGCACCGATGTTTGAAACATTGCATCCATTTGTTATACAAATCTTCAAAAGTGTCATCGAGAACCAGCACTCTACGCAGGACTGGATAATCAGACTAGATATTTCCCGTTGTCTGATTTCCGAAGAGAAACATCGGTAAAGAAATTTCGGAAAACTCAAGTGGTTTCATAGAATATTTCTTTGAAGATGTTAGCGAGAATGCGACAGTTGAAAGTGGAGACACGGGTGGACAAGCTGGCTTATCATATAAAAAAGAGAGTTTTACGAAGGTGGGCGATGGAAAAAAAGAACCCGTTTGAATGGAAAGATCGAGGTGAAAAAGAACTGGAGGAGAAGCTGCACTTTGACAACAGGAGATGACAAGAATGTACTAGGTTCAGGAGACAAGGAGGAATAGGAAGAGAATGAGTGAAAGGAACGAGTGAAAAAGGATGAATGTGGCAACTTTGGCAGTTGCAGATCAAACAAAAGATTGGAGGCGTCGAGACAACAGACTGGACTGGCATCTGGAGGTGGACGTGGGGTGGCAGCTTGCCAAGTAATGATAGTTGGTATCAATAGAGATAATATATGCGAACGACATACCGATCCAACCAGTCTAATCTTTTTTGATGATGCCCGAGGGGAAACGAACAAACAAATAGATAAATATTATAGGGGGTTCGTGCCTTGGGACGACAATTGAGATGGCCTTGTGTGGATGGACGCGTACGACAGCTTCATCGGTTCGGTACGAGGTTTTCGTTGCGCAATCCGCGCCTTCTGGGCAGGTTGTTGCCATACTAAATCCGTGGCGCAGCATCAAAACACATTGACGACGTGGCAGGTGATATGCTGCGTCTAGTTTGATAACCATCAGGGAGACGCCTACTGATCAGCATGGTCTGCATTGTTACAGAGAACATAAGAGTGTTCCGATGAACACATTAACAAACAGTTACAACCGAATCCCTGCTGAAAACATGATAGGAAGGGATTGGTGAAAGAGAGCTACAACCCATGATTCCGCTACAAAAATAGCAATTGAGAAAAGCAGACTGAGAAGTTTCAAACTACGCCCAGTTGTTATTTTAAGCTGAACAGGTGTGACAATATCTCTCTACGGTTCCGCATGTCCTCCGTTTTTTCGTTTCGTCAGTCGTCTCCATGGAAAGCGAAACTGGCAGTCATTAGGCTGCTTATCGCCCTCATCGGTCTCCCATTTCATTCTAGAAACATTAGAACCGAGTGGCAAATCAAATCCTCAAATCCTCAAATCCAACATCAAAATCTACCCGTTTTTCAGTTTCCCTCTTCAGTTCCCAACTTCCTCGACTTCTTCAAAAATGGAAAAGACCAAGTGTTCGATGTTACGACAAGGGGAGAAGAGACGCAAGCCAGTTCAAATCTCTCATAAACACAAGCACTTTTTGTGTCTGTCATCCGCTGATTACGGGTCGTCTCTACACTCCAGAATCTCGTTTGGCGCCGAAGTTCAGGTTCGATTGAGCGACGAAACCTTCTAACAGACACCAGCAAAACGCTTTTGATGGGTTTTGGACAATGACAACAAGAGGTTTGACGCATCTTTCAAAACCAGCAAGCTCAAAAACCAATACACAAAACGTTCCCCAGAGTACACGAGCTTGAAATCTTAGTGTTGATCTCAGTTCCTTTTTCCTAATTACAGCCTTCTCCTCGCCTCTCCCACTCTCGAGACAACCGCAGTTTTCCAATTCTTCGCAGTCCACTTTTCTTCCGAAATGGCCGTGATCAGCTCTGAAAACAAAACTTGTGCCAGTGATTCTCTTCTGGAACTGTATCGATCCCCAGGATACCGATTCACGACGTCAATGAATTGCTTAGTGCCGATTGTCTCTCTGATCCTCTCAATCCGTGCAATCCGCAAACTATGTTCTCAGTCCATTATACAATACTCGCCAAGAATCCTGCTAATCGCCACCGTTTTATTTGCCATGTGTCACCAAATCGCCTACTTCAGTTTCAAGGTAACATTATCCTACCTGTTCAGGTTGTTCAGGTTGTTCACTAATTCTAGTTCAGGTTGATGTTCTTTATCAAATGTACTTCAAACTGAATGATTCGTGTAATCTTCAACACACCTCTTACGACTGTCGGTTCATCACGATTGGAACGACAACTGGAAACTGTGGAATGACACTAATCCACTTGGGGATGACTCTCGACAGATTGTTTGCACTGATGGTCCCAGAAAAGCATCTGGAAATGAAGTCTGTTCCGGGAATTCTCATCACGCTTGTTGTGGTATGATTCAAACAGCATTTCATCAGAAAAAAGGAACCTTGTTTCCAGTTCATCATAAGCTTCCTCATGTGGTTTGTTATCACAGTCAACGACCCACTGACTGGTTGGGTAAATCATTGTGGATTCTACCCAACGTATTCCGTTCAAAACTTTAACATGCTGCTCCGTGTCACATTATATCTAACGATTTTCAACTTTCTTCTCGACATTTTGGTTCTTTGGTGGAGTATTCGAAGAGAAATCAGATGGAGGTTGGTGAACTTCAGACTTTTCCTACACAACTAGCAGTTTGCGAGAGAAAAACGAAAACAAACTTTTCCAAGGAATTTGTTCTTTTGATGTTTTCCTTTCAGAGACACCTACAACATGATCAGCCGCTTCCAAACAAGAGTCGCTTTGCGATGCACACAAGCCATGTTCCTCATTTCCGTCTGCCAATTCATCTCCAGTGTGCTCTATTCAGGCCTCACGTGGCTGTTGATGGTGCTCGGTCGTGAGATGTCTTCGGCTGCTTACAGTCTGTCCCTGTCTATCATCTATGTAAATATGCACCCGTCCAACGACTCTTTCTTCTCATTTATAGGCCACCCCATACGCATGTCTCGTGTTGCCACTCCTCATTTGCCGCGTGCTCAATTATATAAAAGAACAGCGTACAAACGGAATATCGTCACTGCGGAAGCAACGGCAGAGTCAGAAAGAGCATATGGCGAGAATGAGATTGGCGTGGAAATAGGAAACAATACAGTGCAAATCAAGAAGAGAATTATTCATCTGAATCATCAAATCATAGATTCGCAATAAAATTAAGAATTATCAATCAAAAATTAAACACGCAATGGGGGGAGGAAAGGGGGTTCGTAACGAGATACCAAGAAGAAGAACTGAAAGAAAACTATCATTTGAAGGAATGACTCAGGGTAGTGGGGAGGGAATCTACAAGTAGTCTGATGAACACAAGGAAAATGATAAAGTGGGGGGAGGGGAACCGAAATCTAGAGAGGGAAGGGATCGATGGATGGACTAGCTAAGCGTGAGAAGTTGTTGATGAAGAGGAAAGTGGCTCATTGGAAGTTTTGAATCTCACCGAACAGTTTTCTGAAAGAATCTATGATTAGTAAACGTCTTTTTGTTTGCTTCTTCTTCTAGAATCATCCCCTGCTGAGTGGGTCAAGTTGACACGGTTACGCAACGTGCCTTCTGTTCCTGTGTGCATCCGTTGTCACTCCGCCGCGCGAGCTCTAATCAAACATAGGGGTCACCACGGGAATCGAGTGACCACTGCCTTTTTGTGATAACAGATGTGACCTAGAAGCGTGGCATTTCGCAACGATGCAGACTGATTTTCAACTCACAGTCTCCGAGAACAGGTTGTCTCCCTTACGCTCTCTCTCCCACCGAAATAAAAGTCTAATAAAATATAAAGGACCATCTTGTTCCAAAGCAAACGCCGCCATTTTCCTCCGGCCAATCTGCGCGCAAGTTACGCAACTCGGCTCTTCACCCGTTACGCAACCATTCTCTCGTTCCATCATTCATGCGTTCCTTTTGTTATTCTCCCCAAGTGCCGCCCAATTCCTTGTTAGGACAGTCGGAGGAAGGTCATGTGCACGCAGAAGAAGTAGTTAAATAGTTACGGTAACTCGCACTGTCAAATTTATGGTGGCTGTCACTCAACAAGCGCGCAAGGGCGCAGATCTAATCTGGCGCCCCTCTCTTTTCCTCCTCTATCTCGTCACACCATCGCCAAACTTTTCTCACCAAATCCCTCACCATTTTGTGCGCATTCCCATCCCCATCTATCCAACCCATCCGTTACCGTACCCCTTCGCCGTAATTATGCAGAGGTATGGCCGGCCTTCTGTTCATCTGAATCCGCGAACCCGCATCGGATTGGATTACACAATGCACGAAACAGGGGGGTTTGGTGTGAAAAGCAGCTGCGTCTCTCGATCCAGTACACTCTTCATCTCACAAAATGCTCGATTGCGCAAGCTTCTTCTGTTGCGTAACAGTGCGCTGGGTGCGCGCACACATCGGTCAGATGACGTCATTGAGCAGAGGATGCGAGGAAGGGCGAAGATGACACTTACTTGGGTCGGGTCTCGCTCTTCTTGACCACCTGGAACGGTGATGAATTGGTGTGTTCGAACGAATTGGCAGTGTTCTCGCTGTTCTTGAATCTCTTCGATTCTCCAAGGATATTAGACATCATATGAGTAGGGCGGTGGATAACATGGTTCTTCGCCGGGGATCGCTTGACAAGGGGACGGAGAGTAGAAGGAGAGTACGGAGTTGGTGTGTAGGCAGAGAACGGAAAAGACGGTTTCGAGTTGACAGCCGGAAACGCAAACTGTTTCTGGGCATGTGGTTTCGGAAGTTCTGGCAAGTTGGGAAGCTGCAGAGGAGCAACAGGAAGAGGGGGAACCGTCGAAGTGGCTTGTGGGGGTGGTGGAACGATTGGATTTCCAAGAATCGTCCTGGAACAGTTTGTTTGTAAACACAAGATATTTGAGCTCTGATTATACCTGGAAAGCTGAGCCAACGCATCCAGTCTCATCTTCTCAGCGGCTGCCAACTCTGCGAACATAAACAGAGATGAGTTTGCCGGAGATAGTGGGGTCGCCTTCTCCGATTTGATTTTGGCCATTTTTGGAATGTTCCCGAGGGGTTTGGTGAGTGTCTGATCGGAGAGGGTTCTCTTTCCAAAACCAGCAATCTGTTGGACAATCTTATCGGTTTGAGCCTTGATCACAGGAGTCTGCGGAACGTTTTGTGGGCTGCTCAGAAGACGTTCTACGGAAGAGAACACATCAAAAGATCCATTAATGTCGGGCTCAGGTCCGCAATACACAAAAAGAGGAATCTTCTTGGTTCCAAAGAGGTAGTGAACCTTCTTGATGAGTCCAAGAGCTACCAGCACGTTAGCAATATCGTACAGCCTTCTGCACCGGCTTCTGCTTGGTGGCTCGAACCCTTCGGTCTCTGGATCCTTGATTAGCACTGTACTGGCCACGTCGAGACTAACTTTCCTCTCATCATTCTGAATTTCATTTCGTTTATTGTTCACAGCAAGAATGAACTAACTGGATTGCTGAGAAGGACCATGAGGAATCGTCTGCACAGCTGCGCCAACGAGTTCCTTCCTTGTCTGTCTCTATTGTCCACTCTTGATCGTTTTTCTTGGGTCATCGGCTCTGTTTTCATGGCTACTGAGTCGAAAGAAGTGCTCGGCGTTGTGGGAGTTGAAGTGCAGCCCACAAACGAACCGACGATGTCCTTGAAACCTGTCTTGCCTCTGGCAGATGGAGAAGCCAGTTCTGTGAAGGAGCACATGGCTTGTTCGACTCGCAGGACCCGGTCCGGAAGTCCTTCTTCTTTAGCTTCTGCCTGAAATGATAACTTATGACGAGAGGAAATACAATGTGTTGTACCTGCAGATCTGACATCAGTTTTGGAAGAGATTCCAGTCCCTGCCATTGATAGTATGACTTGTTCGTTTTGTGCATTGCGTCCAGCGCTTCCATAACATTCACGATATCATAAATTCTTCTCTTCTCAACACCTGAAAATCGTTCATGTCATCAAGATCACTCAATCTCTTTCCCATACTCATTTTGCGAGCGACTGTCTCCAGATGAACCTCTTTGGTGGAGGACCCGACTGTCTCTTCGTTGATTGCAATCAGGAATCTCTGACAGAGCAGTCCGAGACTCTTCTCTTTGCGGGACGTCACTTCCAGGTCATCATCCGCCTCGTCGGCGCTCGTGTTGACCGCTGCTCCATCTGCAACTTGTACTTTCAGTTTACCACATCATTGCCCTTTTATCAGTTCGACGCGACTCTTCTCTTCCAGAACAGTGTTTGGTTTCACTGTACGATTTTGGGGTTGTAAACTGTCAAAAACTGTTGGCACACTGGACTAATGACTCGCGATCGCATTACGATCCGAGAAAGAGTGTGAACGGCGGGAGAGACGGAGATACCGGTCAAATGTTATCAGAGGTGACCGCTTCGAGCAGGCATGTTTGTGAGTGAGAATGATAATAAAACCTACCTTGGGACAGAAACGAGGCATCGGAGAGCTGTGACATAGCAGGTGATGGCCGGGGCACGGGAGAGTGCAGGTACGGGTCTTGGTCCGGGTCAGATGTGCGATTGACACGTGGCTCCGGGTAGACAAACGGTTCCTTTTTCATCTCCATGCCAGGAGGAATGTTTTCTTTATTCGCCTCGACGGTCAGAATCATTGGGGACCCGTAGACGCTTGTCATTTTGCTACTGGATGTTGGTTTCAACTACCAGTGAGGTCTGCAAGAATATTTCCGTGAAGCAGAAGCAACAAAAGAGAGAAAATGCGGGAAAACGGTGATAAGCGGCGTTTGAATTGAATGGCGGAAAGAAAGGGGAAAACCAGGGACTGTCCGGTAACTATGCGAAAATAGTGAAGATGAGGGAGAAGGAAGAGGGGGATTAACCTCTCTCAGGGGTGAGGGTGGTGGTGTGAGTGTGGTGTGCGGGTAGGCGGTGTGCGTTAGGACACACACGGCAGAAACGACTGTCTGGGGCGGACAGGGCAGAAGAAGATAGTGCGCGATAGAGCGGAGGACGGAGACGGGGGCGGGGCAGCTGGCCGGACGGGCGGCAGTGCTTCGCGCCCGCTTCGATTTTGAATACTGGCGCGCTACTTCGAGGTTCAGGTGTTATCAGTACTTATCGATTGTTGTTCTGCCCGTTTGTGGTATCAGTAGAACTCTCAACCTCTAGTTTCGTAGAGTGGCAAAGTGTGTTTGAAACGCGTTTCGTACAGCGAAGAGTTTTGTTTCCAGTGAGATCCCAAAGATCCCAATTGATTACTGGACTTTGAATAGCCCTACCAGTATCCTGTTCACAAGTGGGGAAAGCTGTCCTTGGGCACACACACAGAGAAACACAAAGACGCCCAAAACAAGAGGCGTCGCGACCGATTGCGCCAAAGTGGTACATTATTTCAAATGGAGAGGTCATATTTGCACAAGTGATGTGATTCTGAGGTTCGAGTGGGAATAAGTATCTTTTGAACAGATACGCCGTTGCCGACATGTGTACAAGTCGTAAAGATCGGATCGTGGAGAGTAGTTGTTAGAGCCAGAAGGTCCTTCCCTTCTGTAGAGATAATAGTAGGTACAGTGGACCACGTCATTGGGAGAGAACATAAGTAGCTCAATTAGTTGCGCAACATCCACGAGGGCTCTCTGCTTGCCTCTTGTTTCATTACCTAGTTCACAGGACCATCCATTTGAGTGTCATTGTTCCTGTTGTCACTGAATTCAACCAACAACGGCAAGTGACTCCCTTCCCTTTCTTTCGTCTTTTTCGCGCGCATGTCTCAGCTGTGCGGGAGAAAACGGAGAGGAAGAAAGCAGAGAATTCAAATGGATGCGCAGTGCCTGCAGATCCCAGATTAGCAGACAATGATACGGTAATGAGATGCGAAACGAAGCCTATCTCTAGTGCGCGATCCGAGACCTTTTCCGTGGATATCCTCCATTCACGGGCCACCCAATAAACTCTCGCCTTGCCCTGATTTTTCGATAAAAAGGAGAAAGAACCATCCTGTTGACAACTCCAGAAGAGTTATTTATTCATCCGTTCAAATGGCCGAGAGGAAGCAATCGGTCATCGGATCAAGTAACCGGTGTGTTTATCTGCATATCTTCGGAATTAATCATAACAAATGTGAATGCGTCGTGGACCATGTGTGTTGGCTACGGTCCAACCGTCTATTTATTCGCGACAATCGGTCATTCGATGAAGATAGTGTGTGCACACGAGAGGTACTGTGCCGAGCATCTGTTGCATTCAAATGAAGCTGCTGCGGGGAAACGGAATGGTCGAAGACGGACAGGAAGGAAGGACGGCAGGTGCTCGCGGTCACGAACCTTATGTGGATAAGAAGCACAGTAATTGGGGTGGAAGGGAACAGCCTTGAAAGCAGGCAGAACTGGTTGGGGGATTGGTGTGGAAGTTGGTGAGGACGACGGACAGGACAGACACGCTTTCTTCCGGACGGACACTGTGTAAATCATCCCTTGGAACCGCAATAATAGATTTATGGGGTGGAAGAGAAGCAGATGCTTTACACCTGTTGGGAAGGAGCACGTGGCGTTTATGACGTGGCAATAAACTATACGAAGTGAGTCCACGGGCAGTTACTGACAGTCTGTATCCACTTGGAAGATCATGAGTCAATTGCCTTGCAACATCTCTCATCCAATCTGCGCGATAGACATTTTTCAAAAATGGAGATTTGAACGATTCAAGTTCAAATGGCGTCGTCGTCGTTGTCTCCCCGTTAATCGGGCGCGAGAAAAAGTGTGAAAAATGAAGATGAATTACGTTCGCGGTGAAAGGACGACTGCTGCGCGCACGCACCCATAATGAATTTGGCGCGGCCATTTTTCGAAAAAAAAATGGCTGGCTTATGCAAACTTGCGAACACTTCTTCCTTCCTTCCCCCGCGCGTCCCATCTGCCCTTCGACAAGTGTTGTCCTCGATGTGATTGATGAGTTGGAACAGGTATGAGCGGTGGAGAACAATCGGGCGGCGAGCCTTTGGCGCCAAACAATCAGTCACATTGAGCTAATGAGCCACACATGACATGGCGCATGTCAGTTTGTGGAAGGAATGACGGATCCGGTACAGGTTACGATGAAGGTGAACCGGGTCGGATGAGGGCAATGGACCGGAGGTGCCATGGTTAACGGTAAACAGAAGAATTCTACATACTCCACGTCACTTTCAGATTGTTTCTTGTAATGTTCGCACAGAATTGGAACACTAGATATGTTTTATGGATGACTCACCACAACAACTGACAAGACACAGTTTGGGCAACAGACAACTGTTACTTCCCCAATGCCAAATCAAACTTTTCTGATCTCAATGATGTAGACACCTGCTCAAATATGTATGAGTCTCATGCTCAATTGACCACTTCATTCAATTTTCTTTTCTCCTACTTCTCAAACAATGAAATCATGGTAGTTCTCCCATTTGACATTTTCTCTTTTGAATTCAAAAACGGTTTGGCGCCAGTTTGTGTTTGCTCTGTATGCACTTTTCTGCTGTGATCAGCGTGTTTGATATAGAATGATGAAGGGACACTATTCATTGAGTAATTTCAAAAAGAGAGGGAAAGGAGAGGGCAGAGGCGCCAACAATTGGCGCGGCAGACTGGACGGTAATCAGGGGTGACAGAGAAGAGACGGGCGGCCTTGGAACGGAACGCGACTCTCGACCGAATCGGTGTCGAAGTTTGAATAATTAGAGGAATGTGTGGGAAACTAGGACCAGACGCATTCAGGACAGACGTTTTTGAATGGTATCTATCGGCCGGTGGAAGAGAGATAACGATAAGAAAGAGAAGATAAGGCTACAGGAGAAAACACTTCAACCTCTCTCTCTCTTTCTCTCTTCTTCGTTCCAAGAATCCAGAATCGGGAATAAAGAATCCGGTGTGACGCACTGACACACAAGTTTCCAGTGTGTCTATTTCGGTTTTCTCACTGCTTCACTTCTCCTGCATAATTCATCGTAATCCGTGTGCTACTTCTCGTGCTGACACGCTCCATTCATGTCGTGTTCCGCCGTCGACGACGCGTAATTTATTTGTTTTTCTACTGAGCATTTACTCGATTCGTTTCCTTGGTCTTTTCATTTCTGATTTGCACTTTCTCAGAGGAATCTTATTTCTTTCCTTGAAACGAAAGAATCTTCTTTCTCTACAGGAAGTTAAGCCAACGATGAGCATCCTGTCTCTGGTGCTTGCATTCTTGATCTCATTTGTCGCTTCGGTGGAATCTGATGATACTCTTCTTTTTACACAAGTGGTAAGTAAGTTCAAACCGCTCCTAACGTTTTATTGAGTTTTTAAGCTTTTCCGCCATGGAGCTCGTGCACCTTCTCTCCAGCTGACTAACACTTCCTATGGGGAACAATTTCATCGAGGATTAGGAGAATTGACTGATGTAATATTTTTTGGGTCATTTTTCGTTATATCTTTGAACTTTCAGAGAGGATTTGAGAATTCTTACAAATTAGGAAAGTTTTTGAAAAAACGATATGTCGACACTGGATTCCTCAATCGAAACATGATTCCGAGAGAGGTAATCAAGTTTTTCAGATTGTATACTACTTCTTTTCAGATGTACTGGCGATCAGTCAACAAGCGAAGATGTCTCAGCACTGCTGCAACAGTCGGTGCATCCATGTTCGAAGATCATAGACACCTTCAGGTGGCAGTGTTTACAGATGAGTTCGGAGAAGACGTTTGTTGATCGCTGATGAATCATCCAGATGAAAATCTCCTTTCAGCTGCTCAGTTATGACCAGAAGAAGTGTCCCAGGGAGGATGAGTTAGTGAAAGAGAAGTGTCCAGACTTTGATGGTAACTACTCTCCGTGGCCGAAATACGAAGGATTCATCGCCAACTGCCTCAACTACAGTCACCCTGCTTTCGAGAAGTTCCCCTTCCATACCATCGAAGCTCACATGAACGAGGTACAATTTTAGATTATCTACTTCCCCATTGATTCTTTCAGTACAAAAACGGGATCCCCTTGCCACCTTTGCTCGCTGAAAACATTGATTCTATCATGGAACTCTACGTGAATGTAACACAATTCATCACAGGCACTGGAAATCATCACAACGAAGATGTTATGCAGATGAAATTTGGATATCTGGTGTACACACTTCTCGAAAACATCATGGAAGCGGATATGGAAGAAGTGGAAGAAAAGTTTGTGGTCTACTCAACCGTAAGATTGAATCAAACCTATGATTCACACAGTTTTATTCAGCAAGACTGGATTCTCATGGGTGTTCTGGACTCATTCGGTGTGCTCGAAGAGTCGGTTGGGTTGAAGAAATATCCAGAATACAACTCGATGATCATCATGGAAGTCTGGGAGAATGTGAAGAATGAGTCGTACGTCAAGATGTTCTACAAGGCAGAGGAAGAGACTGAAGAGGATCACAAGCTGATCGATCTGACTGCTCACGTTCGGAACTGTGCGGGTGCGACGGAATGTCCATTGAATGTGAGAAGAATATGAAATAACTGAAACATCTTTTTGTTCTTCCAGGATTTCGTTAATTGTTGCTCCGACTACAAGTATAAGAGAGCTGGGGAGCTCTGCCAGAAGGCTGATCCATCAAAAGTCTTCGTGCCCCGTTCGCAGTCAGTAGTGCCAAACACGTTGTTTGGAGAGATCGGAAACATTAAGCGAAGGAAGAGACGGTTCGCTGGACCTGAATGATTCCCTTCCGTGCACATAATAAACCTTTTCTTCTTTCTGAACCGAGGGGTCTGAACATCCGGATTTGAATATTCTTCCCGCAAAAAAAACGCATTCATGAAAGATTTATACTCCTCGCTGCACTCCGAATCGGTCATCGGCGTCACCTAACAACCGAATTCGGCATCTCGCCTATTTTTCGACACTCCCATTACTAAACTATACGACGAAGAGACCAGCTATTCGTCGAGATCGCCCTGCCGTCCGTCTCGTCCATTCCTGTCTCTTCAGAAACGAGTCCTCGTCATCTTCTTCGCTCATCTGCGCATCGTTTCCTCTCGACACTATTTTTCGCAGCCCTGTTGGCCATTCGTATTGTCTCTCTTTTCATCTTGTTTTACATCTCAACAATATTGTTTTTTGGGTTGGTCGTTTTTGATATCTCCGTTGTGGGCCACGTGGACTTACTTGGTAAAAATGCTCTTCTCTCTCTTTCTCTCTCTCTTCTAAGAACCGATCTACGCGGCAACGGCTGCAGAAATGTGTGCAAACACCACGGGTCCGCAAAGTTGCGTGCGTAGACCTAGTTCCAACGAATATCTGTTTGTTTTCTGGATGGCCTGTCGTTTTGTCTCTTCAAAACTCCCTTCGGTTCCCCCATCCCAATCGTTTGCCACACCGCTTTCCAACATTATTGACCCCCTCCCAATCCTTTCTTTTGCTCCCTATCCCCGTTTCCCGATGAGATGACGTCACTCGAGAATGTACACGTGTATCCTCTTCTTTGCAGAAACGACAAGGGGCCGTGAACCGACGCGAGATGTGGAGGAGTCCACTGATAGTTCTGTGTCTCAGTTGGCTGGTGACAGCTCAACAACACAATGAAGCGAACGACGCGGAGAAGAAACTCGTCAGTTTCGACGCCTGCAAAGCTGATATTCACAAGTACTGTAGCAAGGTTAGAATTTTCCTATAGAAGTTGATGTATGTATTCCTTTGCAGCCTGATGTAGATCTAACGAGTGACATGTCCATTTTGGAGTGTCTCCAGGATGCCGGATTCTCAGAGACTGCAACTCTCTCCGAGCAATGCGAGAGACTCGTTTGGGACTTCAAGGTTAGTCTATCCGATGTTTGAAAGCTTATGTTCCTTCTTCCAGGTCAAAATCACACAAGACGACAGATTCGTGACGGCTGCCAAGCAGTACTGTGAGGAAGAGCTGAAAGGAAACGCTGCGATGCAACAGTGTACCCTGCAGACTCAATCAGGATACGCACTCAGTTGTCTCATTGAGTTCGTTCAGAATGTGACTCAAACCAGCAAGTGTCATGCTTTCCTCTGTAAGTTCTTTATCTTGTTGCCAGAGTCAATTCCATGTTTCAGCAAGAACTGAAAGACTGGCGTTCTCCGATTTCCGTCTCGTCGGTCCGTTCATCAACAAATGTCGGACTGTTCTGGATCAGTTCAACTGCACGGCTCTCACTCCAAGTGCAGCTCACAAAGGTGTTCGTGTCGCTCATACTCAAGGAATGGCTCTGGAGTGTATCTTGGACAAGGTCGTCAAGAATGCAAAGACACAAGCTGATGCTCTTGCGATCCTTGGAGACGAGTGCAAGCATGAAGTGTTGAGACTCGCGGAGATGCAGGCTGATGATTTCCACCTAGATCGTCCTCTTTTCTTTGCTTGTCGACAAGACAGAGAGGTGATTTCCGATTTGTGCTCCTTCAATAAAACATTCAATTTTCAGAGATACTGTAAAGACGTTCCGGCCGGTCAAGGCAAGGTTTTCGAATGCTTGATGACAAACCGCAATGATCAATTCATGGATGTTCAGGTTTGTTCTCAGTCATTTTTCGTATATTTGCACATCTGTTATGGTAATTTTCAGTGCGGGAATCTGCTTGCCGAGAGAGCTTATCTGATGGGAAGAGACTACAGAATGGCGCATCCTCTGACCAAGGCTTGCCAGCCGGAGTTGACCAGATACAAGTGTGAACCACAGAATCAAATCGAGGCTGCTGCTCATTTCCATCTTGCCTGGATTCTTCTGTGCCTCGAGAATGGAGCTAATCAACCAGAGCACAAGGAGTTGCAGCCCTCAAAGGAGTGTGCTCATGAGATGGTTACCCATAGACAGATGATGATGCAGCACTTCCGTATGGCTCCAGAGCTGGTTCTGAACTGTGCTCAGGAGATTGACAAATGGTGCAGTCCACGAGGAGATATTGAGGCTGAAGGAAGAACACTTCACTGTTTGATGGAACACGCGGAGTCCCGAAACGAGACATTGAGACTTGGAGCCCAATGTTTGCAAGCTGTTCAACAAGTTGTGAAAGTAGCTGACATCGGAAGAAACTACAAGGTTGACAAGGTGCTCTACGGTTCCTGCAGAGCCCTTATCGACGGACAATGTGCTCAAGATGCCGTCTCGGAAACTGCGACTCTTACTTGTTTGATGCGTAATGTTGACAGCCCGGATATGGCTCCAGAATGCGAGAAGCGACTTCTCGAGGTACAGTACTTCATGGCGAGAGACTGGACTTTGGATCCACAACTCTACGAAGCCTGTCACCAAGAAGCTGTTTCGAGGTATTTAATTATTTCTTCCGCTGTTTGTTCATCCATGATTTTACAGATGTTCTGCACTTGATAACTGGCATCAGCAACACAACACTGACAACACGGTCGATCGCGGGCCGCAAGTTCTCGCATGTCTCTACAGAAGTGCCTACGACGAACAGAACCCGCTATCCCAAAACTGTGGTCGTCAAGTTCGTCAGTTGCTCCACCTCCGCGCAGTCCGTGTCAACTTGGTACCAGAAATCGAAGATTCCTGCAGAGATGCTCTATCAGAATTCTGCTCGCATAACGTCAAGCCTTCCGAGGAAATGATGTGTCTGCAGCAGAACTTTGAAACCGAGCACTTCAAGAAGAAGTACCCCCACTGCTTCCGCGAGATCACAAAGTTCACTGAAATGGAGGCAAAGGACACGAAGTTGAACCGTGCTTTGAGCAAGGCTTGCAAGCCAGTCATCTCGACTCACTGCATCCAGTACGCGAACGAGGAAATCGATCACGGAGATGTTCTCGAGTGTCTCGTCAACAACAAGGACGCCAAGGAGATGACCACCAAATGCCGGTCCTATGTCAATCACTTCGAACTGATCTCTCTCCGCGACTACCACTTCAGCTACAAGTTCCAAAAGGCGTGCGCTAGTGATATCGAGCAGAACTGCAGAGATCACAACAACGACAAGTGAGTTTGGAGCTATTCATTATGGGGAAAGTAGTTGTTGATTCAGGGGAGAAATCATCCGGTGTCTCTCGGAAGTCCGCTTCGAACACAAGGTACTCGGCGTGCAGAAGGATCTCTCGGACGACTGCAAAAAGCAACTCAAAGTGGCTTATCTTCAACAAGAACAGGTAGAAGTAAGTTATGTTCGGTGTTGTTCCGTCCGGTGCTTGTATGCATGAGAAGCTTAATCCTGTCTGATCTGTCATGTCGACGACAGGATCCGTTTCGAATATACTAGCAACTTGTCCCTCTCGTCTCAGTTTTGCGCCCCGTCATACCAAACGCATTTGTTCCCGTATTTTGCAAATGTGTGTATGTGCATGGTGTGTTTGGATGTCCTCTTATTCATTATGTCGCTTTGCCATCCTCTTTGAAGAGTTTTAACCCATTCCATTCCAGTTCGACGACAAGGAACACATGGCTGATGCTGATCCGAAGCTGTCACAGAAGTGTGCCAACGAGATCCAACATTTCAAGTGTAACGCAGCAGAAACCTTCGAAGACACCATTGAATGCCTCCGTCTCAACTTTGAACAGCTCGGTCCAGAATGCAAGTCTATGATTTTCTATCGCGAAAAAATCGAAGCGGTTGACAATTCGATGGACGACGAGCTGCAGAAGAAGTGCAGATACGACATTGGAAAGTTCTGCGGCAACAGTGACTCGGAGAATGTGTTGGAGTGTCTGACGAACACAAAGATTGTTCGACTGCTGCAGCGAGAATGCAAGGCTGTTGTGAAGGAACGAATGCAAGAGTCTGCCAGAGATGTTCGTCTCAGACCTGGACTTTTGACTTCGTGTCGCCAAGAAGCTGAGAAATATTGCGCAGAGGACATGAAGAAAATCAACATGCCACAATACTCCCAAACAGTTCTCGATGGTGTCGTCGTATCGTGCCTCCGTGATAACTTCCGCAAATCAATCTCCGATCAAAACCACATCGAGTTCTCCCCACGTTGCGCTGCTGAAGTGTCCAGAGCTATTGTTGAAGCCGAGTTCGACCCACAACTCGATCCACCACTCTACAACGCCTGCAAGAGTACTATCAGCTCGCATTGCTCTGACTCGATTCTCCAGTCTGGAGGTCACTTTGACAACGTGATGGAGTGTTTGAAGGCCGATTTCAACAAGGGACTCATCAGAGACAAGCCGTGTGCCGAACAAGTCGCTCGTCGCCTCCAGGAATCCCTCGTCGACATTCATCTCGACCCTGTCCTTCACGAGGCCTGCGCCACAGACATCACAAGATATTGCAGAGATGTTCCTCCAGGTCACAGTAGAAGTGAGTTCCCTTCCGTTTCGTTCATCGATTCATTCTTCTTCCTATTTCAGTTGTCATGTGCTTGATGGACTCTGCTGATAAGCAGGAACTCTCAAAGGAGTGCAGTTCGAAGCTCAACGACCGTAACAAGCTTTGGATGAAGGCCCATTCGGAATATCAGATGGCTCTTCCCGACTCGTGGCATGCTTTCGCCACTCTTGTCATGGAGCATCCGGAGAGAAACTCGATCCTCGGCTACTTGGCTGGTGTCATCGTGTTCATTCTTCTCGTCGGATGCTGCTGTGGTAGAGTCAGTAAGAAGCAGTACATCGAGATGAAGAACCGTTAAATGTTCTAGTTCGTTTAGTTCATATAACCATCCTCCCATCCTACCATAATTCCCTTTCCAGTACTTCCTTGCATACTTTGGTTGTGTTCGTTGTTCTTGTATAATAACCTAACTTATTATCGAATCATAATCCAGAAAATTGGTTGTGTTTTTAAATTTTCTAAATCCTCGGGTGCCCCTTCCTCTTCTTCCCGCTCTTTTCGCTTTTCCCTTGATGATTCTTGTGCTCTATTGTTTTCTTGAAATTTTAAAGGAATCTCCCTCGGCTACTGTAGCCAGTCCAGAGTTCCAGGGTGTTGTTGAATAGATAAATGAAACACTTTCTATTGATGATGTTCACATTTTCATTTTCACTTTTTCGAATCAGTAGTTTTGAGATCAAGACTAATATGCTCATGTAGGAAGGTATAGCGTATAATATGGGAAAGAGTGCTCAGTGCACAAGATGACATTATAAACTGATAACTTGTGTAAACTTGACTGAAATACCACTGCCACATTTCCAATGAGGCAAATAAATTGGTTAGAGTGAGCGAGGAATGTGTCTTATCAGCGGACAGAAGTGTGACTCTTCCGTTGATTTACTGCCGAGAGCACATCTTAAGATGCGTTATTCGATAACCCCGGAAAAGGCTTGGCACTAGCGCCGAAAGTTTTTCCGATCTGGATGATTTTTGGCACAAACATGTACCCAGATGAGGTCTTTCAAAAAATGTAACTAAAAAGTTTGTACCATGCCCCTACCAGATTTGGGATCAACGAAACAACTTTTTGGGTCGAAAAATGTAAAAAATTCAAAGTTTGAGATTTTGTTCTGAGACTTTGTATATATGTTTTAGGGTACAAAAAGAGTGTTTGAAAATATTTAGAGCTCATGAAAACATCTGGAAGTGTGATTTTTGATGGTTGCACTTTCCTTTTTTCATTTTTTCTCAAAAATTTTCTACACTTCTACATGCTACTTCTATATTCTATATTCTACTTCTATATTTTTATTTGAAAGCTTATTTCTTTGTGCACATTTTGATGTATAAAACTTCAAAATAAACAGGCCTCATAGCGACTTATGAATTTTTGAATGTGACCCACTTTTTGAAAAAATGGCAAAATCAAAAAACCAACTTTCTCATTTTGAGTTTAAAAACATTTTAAATAACATATTCTTGTAGGAAATCTTTCGCTGATCATTTTTGTAGTTGATCACTTTTCGATTGCTCTTCTGGTTCTCGAGTTATATCCGTTTTCCCGAGACGTGTCCAAAGTTTGGGCGCGGCAGCCGGCCGGTCGGTGGGCGGCTGGGGCAAGTCGGCGCCCAAAAGTGGGGTGTGCAAGATTAGCCATAACTTGGCGGCCAGGCTTTATTTTGACAAACGGTCAACTACAAAGTTGTAGCTCTAGAAATGAACTTTTTAATAATGTAAAATGTTGTTTGATATCTTACAAATGCAATAAGTTATACGTTTAGAAATCTTGCCAAAGTTCTGTCAACTGTATACAATTGCAGGTTCAACAAAATGTATACAAATTAACATTATTAGAAAGTTCATTCTTGGAGCTACAACTTTGTAGTTGACCGTTTGTCAAAATTATTCCTGGCTGCCAAGTTATGGCTAATCTTGCACACCCCACTTTTGGCCGCCGACTCGCCCCAGCCGCCCACCGACCGGCCGGCTGCCGCGCCCCAACTTTGGACACGTCTCGGGAAAACGGATATAACTCGAGAACCAGAAGAGCAATCGAAAAGTGATCAACTACAAAAATGATCAGCGAAATATTTCCTACAAGAATATATTATTTAAAATGTTTTTAAACTCAAAATGAGAAAGTTGGTTTTTTGATTTTGTGTAACGACCGAAGCGTCCCACGGTCGTTAGGCCCAACTGGTGAAGTGGATGAACACTTGAGTATAGAATAGGGTTTATTGTAGACCGATGAGAATAGACAGGAGAAGGGCAGGCGCTAGGCGCCTGCCATAGAGGGAGTAATGAATGTCTTATCAGGCGTAAGGAGGGGGTTATATAGGGGCGCTGGGAGCACGCGTTACATTCCTTCCCCCTTAATAAAAGATCCGTCCTCGATCTTACAATATAAATAAATGGACGATTACAATAAAAGTTGGGGAGTATGGGTTATAAAAATAGAAAAATAAAATTAGGAAGAGGGAGTAGGGGTGGGGATTAGAGAAAAATAAAAATTAGAAGAAAATTATAAAATATTGCGTCCTTGGTTGACTGGCGGATGGTTGGTGGTGTTGGGTATGTTGTTGCGGAAGGTCATCAGATGGCGGTTGAGGAGGTGTGTAGACATGGCATGGCTTTGTAGGCTTCATGGAGATGCCAGACGGCGGTTCCAAGTTTTAGCTTGCAAATCTCCGATGTCTGGATGTCCTTCGATCTCCTGGTGACTGAATGGCGACCGTTCTTGCCAGCTTTGGAGTAGCTGGAATGGCATCAGTGACGACAAAATGCTGGGCACTGCTGATTGGTGTGAGAAGCGTGGCTGAGGTGTCTGGCTGGCTGTCGACGAGCTCCGACTAAGCTGCTGTGCTCCCGGTGATCTTGTGGTGCTTGCTGAGGCATCTGGCAGTCGGCTTGTCGGTGTCCTTTGTTGTGACAAAGGAAGCAGGTGATCCGTTCGTCAAAATAGGGCGCTACCGGTTTGGGCAGGCGAGCTTGCGGCCGTGTGTGCTTCCGGTGGTATCTGGAAGCCAATTTTGCCAGTCGCTTGTTATCCTCCTTCAGTTTGTAGCACTGGAGTTGCTTCTCTATCAGCATTTCATGGACGTGGTGAATCCGCTTATGCATTTCGTCTAGTTCTTCTCGCTGATGGATCTCCTCTCGGTGTGACAATCGACTGTCCGGCGATGTGTGGCGATGGTAGTTGGCGGGGCGACGGGGCGAAGGGAATCGGAAACCAGGATTCCGGTTCAACATGTGCTCAATCGGTCCGATAATCACAACGCGACCATTCTTGTTCCAGGTGTTCAAGAAATGGAAGGCATGTGCCGGGAACTGCAGCAGGATTTCTGCTTCTCCGCTCACGCATCGGACTCGGTTGACTGTCGTGCGGAGGATGGTGGATCCTCCGTTGTGGCGGAATTCTGCTGCCAGCTGATGGTGGCATGCCCAAAACGCCGGTCTTCTTGGCTCGGGTAGAGTCCAATAGAACGGGACGTATACTGTGCCGTAGTGAGTCCGCTGGTGGCACGATAGTCTCAGTTCTGGCTCCATGATGGTCTGGATCCGTCCGGCGAATATTTTGTACCGGTTATAGCGGATCGTGGCAGCTGACAGGGTTTGCGATGTTGGTTGACTCTCCGGCCGATTGCGATTCCTGACCGTCTCCTTGTACTGCTGATGGAAGCATGCAACTAAGCTGTAGCCCATGTTGTTTTTCCTCTCGAGTTGGTGGTGCTTCATCTGTGTTTCTCTCAACGCTTTCTCGAGGCATTGGAGTCGGTC
>LR537854.1:638984-671980 GCA_900883565.2 Caenorhabditis panamensis | reverse complement strand
CAAACACACTCACAGACAGACAGACAAACATACACACAAATTTTGTCGTTTAATAATAGTAAAGATAGAACGAGAAAACACCGAGAAACAGATTCCGTAGCGACCCCCGTTGAGTGTCAATTTCCCTGACCGTAGTATATAAGAACAAAAGTAAGTCACTTTATTCATTCTCCAACAGTGAGAGAGATCAAACCGTAACGCCTAGTAGTTTCACTTGACGGATTTGTCAAGAGAAGTCTACTTTTCACAAAAAGCATTGAAAAAAGAAAGAATACGTGTAAAGATAGAGTAGATGAAAGGGAGCATGTTTCTACATCAAAGTGCACTTGTCTTTTTTATGCGGAACTGCGGAGACGGCAGGAGCAGCGGGAACGGGTTCCGCCCAATCCTCGATGGAAGGTTTCGGAGGACTCACCGGCGGATTGTTTACAGAGGCAGACTGTTTTCTGAAACGCTGAAATTTCAACGATTTTATCGACTGTTCCACTCTTTTTCGAGTGTTAGTAAGATCACACAGGTTAGTTACAAACATCTTTTTTCCCTCCACGGTCCCCATATCTTCCAAAGAAAAAAGCAAGAAAAATGAAAAATTTAATCCGCGTGAAAACTGATTTCCCAAAATTTCGGACTGAATTTCTGCTCGGCACCCAAAATCTTAGCCGGAACTGGTTTTCAAAAAACTAAAATGTTTCGTCTGGATGAAGAATATGACGAGGAATCGAATGATGTAAAAATTGACCCGAAAAAAAGAAAACGAAGAAAGTTATGTCGTTTTTGAATCTTCAAAATGAATCAACTAGGTCAGTTCTGAATATTTTCAAACGATCAATAGCTCAAAAGATTCCTTTTTTGATTCTTCACAATTGTTACTTAGTTTGAAAGCATGGATCAACCTGAGCAAATTGCTGTCTCATGAAAACCTGTTTTCCCAGTGCTAAACTAGAAAACGAATCAACTCCCTTCAAACTCAACATTTTGGGTTATTTTTTGTACCGTTCGATGCCTCTTGATGTTTTCTACAATTGTTACTTATTTTGAAGACACGAAATCTAAATTTTTCCTGACTTTTTCAGTGAAAACCTGTTTTTCAGTACTAAATTCTTGAAGAAAATCAAGTTCACGTGAAAAATTTCTGTGACTCTATCTTTTTCGGATTTTGGAAGATATGGTGGCCGTGCCCTCCATTCTCACCTCTCATTTGCGTTTTCATCCTTCTTGTGACGTGCGTGTCAGTTTCTCGATCACGTACGCGAATGGGTGCATTACATTGAACTCTTTTGTCGCCGAAACTCTAGCAGGATTGTCTGGAAATCGCTACTCCCGCTGACCTGTAGAGTCTCTTGCGTCTCTTCTTCATCTCTCCCTCCACTGCCGACTTGTCCAATTGACTCTCTTCTACTACATCCACCTTGTTTTCAATGAATACTACATGCATTCTCTCTGCCATTTTCTGGATCTCATTTTGCATTTCCAAAGTGTATTCGAAGCTCTGCAGAGGTTTTTTGTAGATAGGAGAACTTCAAGAAACGCACATCAAGCTCGGTGGTGGAGAGCACCAATGCGACTGCATCAAACTCCTTCTCCATGCCTTCCTTCCATCCGTTCGAGACGGTTCCTTTCACAAGAACCTTCTCATCATCAACTGTCAGCGACGTCCAGATGCTCTCATCCTCCCCTTCCGTGCAGAACGAGCGGAGCAATGTCTTCTTGCTAACCTGAAACATCTCGATTCATATCATTAGTTTTGACCGCTTCGGACGGCTTGAGGCCCTTACTAAGAGTCTCATCGGAGGCACTGGCGAGAGTTTGGCTGACTTGATTAGAGAAGTAGTCGTATGAGGTGAACGTGTTGAGACCAGCAACCTAGAAAACTATTCAGGAACCAACATCATGCATCGTTTTTTACATACCACAGTGGCCTTCTTGTTAAAGGTGATCAGCCCGACACGGGTGCTCTGATGCCAAAATCGGAGACCAATAGTGACACCTTGCATTTTACATACAGAATCAATGTCTAGAAGACGAGTTATTAATGGAAACTTGAAAACTCTGTCATTTTGTCCCCTATACTATCTGCGCAATAAAAATAGAATTGGCTGTTCATAGCATTGTTGACTTATTTCAAATAGTTAAGATTAAAAAGCTCGGTTGAATCTTCATTTGAACTTATGTACACCTTTCAATTGGCAACACTGGTATCACAGTAGTTATCCACGTCACACGCTCTCGTTTCACAGACGTAGAACGCCTTGTCAATGTCTCTGTTCGTGTTTTCCCATCTTGCGGACGTGGAGGTTTCGACATTCAACACAACGACTTTTGTGGTGTCAGCGACTGGGAATCCCGGGTTCCAGTAGGTGAAATCGGCCTAAACACAGCGAGTAAAGAATGACTGATGACTATAGGAAGTACTCACAACTCTGGCGCTCAATCCATTTGTTTGTTCCCAGTGCCAGTCGTTATTGTAGAAGGAAAGTCCGATGTGATAGCGGTACGGGTGGGATGCTGCCTTGTTGGCCTTTACGACTTCTGGAAGTTTTCTGATACACAATTCAGATATGACTGGTCAAACTTACCATAAGCAAAGTAATGCTTCTCGACGGAATACTCATTGAGAAGATACGAATACCTATTGACCTCGTAGCATTGTCTTTTCGCTGTCATCCAAGAAGTCATCTGGTTGGATGGGTGGATGCAGACGGCGTACTTCTTCGAGGTGAAGTCTCCGTAGGTGTCTCTGTATTGGACCCAACTTCCAGATGGACAGAAACAGTTGATCGACAATAGGGCTCTTTGGAGCTCTCCAGTCAGGTCAGCATTAATGATTTGGAAGCTAAAGGGAGCTGTGGCGTAGGTGGAAAGTTTTGCGTTGAGGGTCTCATCATTGTTCATAGCGACAGTGATGATCTGGATACCCTTCTCCTTCAAGTTGTTGGCAGCGGTCAGTGGAGTGAAGCCAACGTTTTTGGTGTTGCTGACAACGTCAGTGTATGTGATAACAACTCGCTGGAATTGCTTTCTGCTATCAAGGTGCCATCTGTCGAATAGAGCTGAAGCTTCGGAGAATCCAGCAGCCAGATCACTAAGCGTCTCATCGGAGGCACTGGCTAGAGCTTGGCTGACTTGATTAGAGAAATCGTCGTATGAGGTGAACGTGTTGAGACCAGCAACCTAGAAAAAGCTTTAGAAACCAACCATATGCATCGTTTTTACATACCACAGTAGCATCCTTGTTATAGGTGATGAGCCCGACACGGGTGCTCTGATGCCAAGATCGGAGACCAATGGTGACACCTTGCAGAGTTGCTTTCATGTTTGCAACAACCTTGGCGAGTCCTTCATTGGTCATTCCCTTAGAGTTATCCACCACGAACACGATATCAAGCCACAATTTGACAAAAGTAGAGCCACATTCCTGCTCCGAATAAATAGTTGTGTTGCTGTCCAGATGAATTGGCAGGGCGTCGCCTGCCGCCAGAAGAACAGAGACTACTAGCAGAGCCCTCATTTTCACTTCCTGACTCTTCCACAGAATGCTTATATAGCTTGCCTATCAGTGTGGAGTTTGCATCCATGAGTTGAAAAAATCATCAAGTTCACCAGGACTAATATGATAAGTATGATTGCAGAGTTCAACATCAAGCCATGCTCTCTTGATATTCCCTCTTTCCAGACGTCTTTCCTTGTCTTTCTTTGATAATCTTTGAATGATCGAGGACTCAATTATCATCAGTCATCATTTCTGGTGGTTTTATCAGTAGTGCTTTGTGCGTTTTGCCGAGAAACTTTCAACTTGCGGAACCTTCCCGAAATTTTTTTGGTTCTTCCCGAAATTTTACTTGTTCACACCGAATCATGAGTCACTCCGTCTTCTAATAGGGTTTCAGGGTATCAGGCGATGACTTTTCGAACTCCGATCAACACGTCAATCATCCTATTAACATTTCTGCAAGTCCTCATCAAGTGATAATCAGAGTTCGTAAACATTAGGTTAAGGATGTTACAATGCGATAACACAGGGCGCGGTCCGGACACGCTCCATACAAAAATTTGGTTGGGTTGGCTCCTTCATTCAGCTCTTCAATGAAGCTAGCATGTATCTGCTCTCTCCTTCTAATTGCATGTTATTCTGTAATCAGTGCTCCAGTAAACTGGGTCTCCGATGAAGAAAGACCTTGTGGGACCACTTGGAGCAAGCTATGGCTTGATATAGTCTTTGTTGTGGATAATTCACAAGAAATGACAGATGAAACACTGGCTAAGGTGGTTGCGCACATGAAGAAACTAATGGACACTGTGAAAATTGGATTGCACATTTCCCCGCAGACCACTAGAGTTGGCTTGGTTACCTTCAACATTGATGCGACATTGGTTAGCTTTCTTTTTGTGTTCTAGTTAAATACAAGATTTTGAATTTGAGGTTGCTGATTTGAATGCCTTCACGTCTTATGAAGACTTTTCTGGGAACTTGACAAGTTTCTTGAACAAAGTGTCATCCGAAGATGACTGTTATCTTGCAAGCGGTCTCGATCTCGCCGCTCAAGTTTTTGAGAATGGATTCATGGATAGTCGAAAGCATTTCAACAAAGTCGTCATTGTGTATACATCCACTTACGAGTCAGTTGTTCCTCTCTCTCTTTCTAAACTTCTCCTTCTTCCAGCAGCTACGGAGATCCTCCAATGACAGAAGCAAAACATCTGACGGACAATGGAGTCAAGATCATGACAGTTGCCACGAATGACATGAACTATCTAGCAAACAGCCTTGGAAATATGGCATACAAGGGTTGGAGTTACAACTTGGCAAACCAGGATTCAATTGAACTGATGCAACAAGACTTGATGATTAACAACTGTTACTGTCCGCATTATTGGGAGCAAACTAAAGACATGTCAAGTGGAGCAGTCTATGGAACATGTGTCATTGGTGTGGGAGAGAATCTGAGTTGGATTGATGCCAAGAATAGGTGTCCTGCAAAGATCGAGAACTCGTATCTGGTCAATGAAATGTCATTCAACAAACATCAGTTTGTTTACGGTAAGAAAGGGTTTGGAAGAGCAAGATCCAATCTAACTTTTCAGCGGTGGTCAAACGCAACGGTCACATTCCTGCTCCTTACCGCTATCACATCGGGTTGTCCTATTTCCAAGGCAGATGGCAATGGGAGCGACCATTCAGTCAACCACAGAAAGAAGCTTCCTACACAAACTGGGAAGACGGATACCCGAAAGCCGCCTACCTAAATGTCTCCACAGTGAGTGTTCCTTCGGGTATAGATACTCAATGGGAAAGCATCAACATGAACAATGATCTGGCGTACCTGGCGTGTGAAATGGTTGCCTGTGATACTGATAACTATTGTGATTCTGAGTGTATGTAATGTACGGTATACTGTATAAACTTTCATTGGCATTTGTGGTTTTCATTTCAGGTTATGTTAGGGTAAAGGAGACAAGACATGACATTGGGGTATAGGTGTTTTGTTCAACAAACAATAAATAGTTGGGAAGGGTATGTAGGGGTAGCGGGAAAAAGATGTACCTATCGATATCATTCGTGAGTTCGGGGTTTCAGCTTTAGTTTTTTAGCTGTTCGGGGGACAAAAGTACATAGTTTCCGGGGGGAAAGTGGTGGGACGTAGATTTTGTATGCATTGGGGGCCTGGGTACTCAAAATTTTTACATATTGGCTGCGGGTCCTGCAGAAGTCGGGAAAAGAATTAGAATTAGCATTCGGATCCATGAGAGAACAGAATAAAAGGTGTGAGGTAATAGGAGATTAAGAGTAAACGTTCCAATAGGTGAAACGAGAAAGTACATGTAATGAAAGGTTCAGAAGATCCAAAAGTTTGAAAACTGGGCTCGATTTGGCTGACAGGATGGGTAGGTACAGGAGAAACCGGATGAAAAGGGAAAAGAAAGGAAAAGGAAAAGTTATTTAGAAAATGCTGAAAGTGGATGAGAGTCATTGTTTCAGGGAGGGAAGAGAATGGTGATTGATCAATAATATTAGTAACAAGACATTTTAGAACGAAAGAAAGAAGGAAGACAGTTTTTTGGGATTGGGTGGGATTGCAACGGCCACTGGCGGAAAATGGTAGTGTTTATGAATTTGATAGAGTGCCTGAAACAAACACTTTTGTTTCATTGGTTTTCAAGATATATACTTACACATGCGATAGAATATGAGATTGTACTCCTCGAACATTCCATTAGCCTCCTCTGCGAAGCATCCTTCAGTGGTGTATCCGACACGGAAACGGTAGGCCGATTGGATGTACGTGCCGATGGATAGCTCGAATAGATTGTCGAAGATCTAAATATCATCGATAGAAATGGAAAGAAAAGGTCTGGTAGCCTCACCCTCGTGGAAACTGGCTCGCTTTGACTTTGTAAGGTGCGGGTCAGGGGACAGACCTTGTGCATGAACTCTGGTAGAGGGCCACAGTTGTTGATGACTTTTGAGAGAGGGATGCTGAAAGTTAGGAATCAATGATTGTATCATAATAAAAGTGGACTTACTTAATCTCAACCTCCAGTGGTATATCTGGAAGGAATCTTGACACTGGAACATACAAGTTGTAGATTCCTCGCTTCCTATTGCAACTGCGCTCAATGCAGTATTTCTGGTCGATTGTGACATTCAGCACAGGGATTCGAATCTCGACTCCAGTTCCAAAGGCAACATGCTCGAGGTTTGGAGCCCGGGAGGCGGTCTTGTTTACTGGTTGGTGTGGGATTTCGTCTCCGTTGTGAAGGCCCTGAAATCCAGTTAATGAAGCTGAGAACCTCTGAAATTGAACTTACATGAGTAGAAATGGCGTCTCCTTCCTCTACAACAGGCGGTTCATCCGTGCAGCAGTAGGTCTTACAAGAGGGATTAAAGCATTTGTCGAGTATCACAGGGGCATCGGGTTGGAATGAGGGCATGAAATCGGCTGAAAGAAAAACAATATTGGTTTCTAGAAATCTAGAACATCAAACTTACAAGGTGAAACAACAAGATTCGCGGGTTCTCCTTTGGTGGATGGGGTGTTGGATTCGTAGTGTTGGTGGTATCCGTAGTTTCTGTTGTGCCAATCCAAAACATACAACGCGGACATGGCGAGCAGGCAGATAGCCATGATAGAGACCAATGTAGTGATGGTTCCTTGGCTGACGGCGCTTCCAAGGGACTGCACAGTCTTCATCGCCTTGCTTGCCCTGCTCTTCTTGTTCTTTTTCTGCGGATTTGAGGTGGCATTGGTGGCTGTAGAGGTTAGGGAGCAACGGGAAAACGAGAGACTTTTGTTGTCTCCGTTCAGGTTGGATCCCATAGAGCTTGCAAGCTTCTTTCGTCTCGCGTACTCGGATAGTCGCTTGCTGATTTCTGCGACCTTGTCGTCAATTTTGTTGTCAAGATCACCAGTCATTCTGCAGAGTTGCTGGGTGGCAAGAACGGTTTCATAAAACACTCGGGACTCATCAATAGTGAAGTAGTCTCCAATATCTCTCACTGCATCCGGGAGAACTGTAGCGAGCTCCTGAGCAATAAGTCCGGTGCGCTGACGCTGCTTCTCGTCAAGTCCCCACATGTCTGCTACCTCTGGTTTGTATCGGTAGTCGACGACGCGCAGCTTCAGAAGATTCTCAATAGCCTCGGTGGCTTCCTTCTCCGAGATTCCCTCTTTGAGTCGAATATCCGAGGGGTTGATAACTCTTCCACTCATGTAGATGTCTCCAGCGACAGTCAAACGGGCGGTATCAACCTGTCTGTCGGTTCCGATGGCCACAGATCCAGGAGTGCACATGGTTCCCCCGCTCTTCTGCCAGGCGATCTCCGAATCTGGCGGCTCGAAGCTTCCGGGGTTGGTGGCGCGAACGATGACCTTTTCCGATCCATATGACTGGATCAACACATTGACATCGTTGCTAATGCTGGCGAAAAGTCTGACAACCAAAAGGAAGTACTTCTGCTCCGGGTTGGGTCTGTACTGCTTCCTCTGGTTGTTCAAGGTAGTCTCGGAGAAATGAAGTCGTGGAACTGTGACCTTTGTCATCCTTCGCTCCTGGATTTCGAAGAGCACAGGAGTGTGAGGGTGGGGTTTACGGTCCGCTCGGGACTGGCGGATGGTCACTTCCGAGGTTGGCATCTCCGCCTTAACACCACAGAACACTAACTTGAAGTCACGGATCGGCACGAGCGAGTTGTCATAAAGCACGTACTTTGGTGGCATGGAATCCGAAGCCTCCACGTTGACAGACACTTGGAAATGGTTCTTCTTCTGGTTCACAAAGCAATTGTCAACATTGCTGAAGTTGAATCCCTTGTCAGCAACAACATGAACCTGCAGTTGCTGGAGTTCCCGTCCGTTGATGTCATAGAGATTATTCCAGTTCTCCTCTTGGAACTTGCTGAACTTGATGGCCTGTTGGTGGCTGTAGTTCTCCTCAAATCCATCAGAGCCAAAGTGTCTCGGTGTCTCACACGGGGTGTCCAGTCGGCTTCTCTTCCTGTTCGATGGTTCATCTAGAGCCGGGCTAACGAGTCCTGCGTCGTTTCCATTCAACATGTTGTACAGATTCTCCATGGTGTTCGAGTACGGTGAAATCTTCATTTCTTGCATTGGGAGTGTTGGCGATTGGTTCTGGTTCTCTCCGGAATTGGCCTGGTTCCAGAATTGTTGGTTTTGCTGTTGTTGGTGTTGAGCCATCATCTGACGTTGATGCTCGTTCATCGGACGTTGCTGTTGCATGTTATGCACTCCGAGAAGCATTCCCTGGCTGTTGTTGTTGGCTCCGGCGTAGTTGTTGAACTCGTTAGGCGATAGGATTGGGTCAGAGTGGTGAGAGGATGAGGAAGAGGATGCCTTGCCACAGAAGTCAGTCATTGGTGGGGAATCCGGGAGACGGCGGGTCTGAAAACGGGGCTTGTGTTCATCTTGCAAAAAGTAAAAAATAGAACTGAAGACAAGAGATGACAAAAAACGTCTGATGTCTGCATGTAGCAAGTGAAATCAGATTCAAGGTTATCCTTCCAATGCTTTCTTCTCTCTCTTCTCCCTCTCTCCCAACCCCTTTTATCACTGTCAACTTGCAAATGTTGGAAAGGTTACGTTTTATACGTACCAAAAGGGACTTACTGATTTCTAATGTCAAAACTGCTTACCTGAAAAATGACATTCCCATTCGACTGGTTCGGTCCATTATTTCGTTGCTCTTGCAATTGAGCAGCTCTGTTGTTATGCATGCTGTCAGCCGAAGAAGTCGGCGAGACCAGCGATCCGTCCTCTTCCGTGTCGTAGTTCGGCTCGTTGCCAGTGTCGCGGAGGAACTGGATGATGTTGAAGTTCTCCGTGTTCGACAGATCGTACTCGTCTAAAAGTATTCTCAAATCACTGTGTGTCCGATCAAAAACAAAAACGGCTGTTCTCTCAGATTCCAAAAGCGATTTTAAAAAATCATGTCAAGGTACATGTAGTAGGACTTTCGAAAGGGCGATCATGGTGTCAGGGTCACTGGACACATTAAAACGAATTGACCTCACGCCAAATTCAAGCCCAAGACATGTACAAAGTGATAAGATGTGTTCTGATCTTCCATTCAAAGTGAAATCATTTTGTTTACCAAAATTGAATGTTGCAAATCTTCAAAAAGAACGCCTGATGTTTTGAGCTTTCCCAAATGTTCAAAAGCCTTGTTCACTTCCGCCTTCCGTGCCAAGTTTACCTCCCCGACGCTCTCTCTCTCTCAACCACACAAAAAGTGGGTCAGAAATGAGACGAAATAAAATAAAACACTTCTCTCGCTGCCAAGATGCCAAGATGCACTTTGGGAGCGGAGAAAGTGTGGGAGACAGAGAGACGGAGAGTCAATGAAACGGGAGATAGAAATCAGAGAGTGGTCACTGGAGATAGGGCATGCCAGACAGTTTTAGACGTCTGGGGAATGGAAGATTTGTTTATGTAGGTGAGGGCGGGATTTTGAAATGTTTGGGAAGTTGGTAGGATACTAGGATTTGTCAACTGCGAGGTTTGCAAGATTTCGCAACATGAATGCAACTATAGAAAGGATCATAAGCTACAGTAAGCTGTCGGTAACCTAATTGATTACAGTATCTAGCTACCCACAGAGCTACCGTACTCGAGTAGTGTAGTTCCACGAAAAGGCCTCGCCTCCCTAAAAGCATCAAATTTCAAGTTGTTTGCGACATTTGAACACTTGGTAAAGAAGTTCCGAAATGCGGCGATAGACAGAAATTGTTATCAGTTAGAGGAGAACATTGGGGTAAAATGAGATGAATGAGTCAATAGAAAAAAACAGTAACTCACCCTTGAAGTCCGAATTCGACATTTTGGACGTGGTGGGATTGGAGCTCGTACTCTCTCTTGTCGCGGGCTCTTTTCGGATATTTTTGGGGTCTGCAAGTTCATAGTTTGATATGAGAGAGATTATAGATTATGAGCTTTTAGAACGTGTATAGATCTCGAATTTTAGGCCAAAAACGAGGAAAGTAGGTTAGGGGGCTAGCAGACACACACACTTCTCTTCGGAGCAGAGGCCTCCCCTCTCGGGCTGCACGGGCACAAAAAACGCTCCATCGGCGGCCGTGTCTCGGCGAGAGAAACGAGAGGGCCTCTGCGATAGAGCATTGCCGCGACGGAGACGTCAGGCTGGGTGTTAGGTGGGGGGTCGGCACCCGGCCGGGTCCAGCCTGGCACCGCTAGCCACGCCAACGTGTCTGCGTCTCCGCAATGCTGTGACGGAGCGAGAGGGAGCGGACGGACGGCGCGAAGGGACGCAACGACTCGGGCGTAGAGGAGGCGCCTCTCTTTATGTTTCCCTCCCCATCTCTTCGAAATGCGCGGCACTGGGGGAGGAAATGCGAATGCTGCCACCTTTGCGTTTGAGCAAACATGGTACCAGCCAGAACTCTCTTCTCTATGACGAACTGCTGTTTGTTAGGTGCCTGGGAAAGGATTAGGGAAGCTTTGAGCCAAAATTGGTTTGAGAAACTCTGCTATGGTCAGAAGCTCTTCAATGACATCAAAACAATGAGTGCTTGGTAACATGTGACTCGGAAACCATACTGAATTATAAATTGAGTACACTTCCACAGCTGCTGACTTGAGCCAAGGAAACGGAGAGCGAGAACGAAAGCGGGAAAGAGAAACCGAAATTTTCGCAACACTTGATCTTATGGTCTCTTAAGTCTACTAGTCATCACTTGGCACAGTACGAACAACTTTTTTCAAATGCTAAGGAGTGAGTTGGAACTTGAGCACCAAACTTGACCCCGTTGCCAACTGCTCCACAGCTGTCTTCTGTGCCCCTCTGTCCCTAGTAGGAGCCAACGAAAAGCATCCGACACACGAAAAGACCACAACAACAAATGTGATATTGTCTAAATACAAGGGAACGGTGGAACGAAGCGCCGCGCCCCGTCGACGGTTTCTTATCAACGCAGCTGCAGCGGCGGCGACAGGAGAGACAGAGAGTTTGAAAAGTGACCGGTACCTGATGACACCGAAGGGAAATGCTGTGTCTGATGGGGGGAAAGGAGGAAAATGAGTGGAAATTGAGTGATAAGGAGATGTAGACGAGGAGGAACGGTTTGAATGGACGTGGAGTTGTCGAGAAGCTTTCAACGAAGATCTAGGGAATCAAAAAATCATCGGAAAATGTCGCCATGATGATAAATGAGAGTGATGGAAATAGAATAGTGATAAAAGATAACAATCCAATCATATCGAATTTCATTCCCTCTTCCCCTTTGAAGTGTAACTTCCCCTTCTATCAAAAGAGTAACTCGTAAACCAACAATGACCTCGCTTGACCTACAATCCCTTTTCCCCTCTTCTCCTCTCTCTTCCTCCTATTAGAGTGCCGAGGACACACAGAGCGGACGGCTGTCAATACCGCCTCAATCCATATACAATATGAATAATAAATACAATAAAAACCGAGAGGCGGAGAGCCAGATGTCTCTTGGTCGGGCCGGCCGGCTGGACAACGTCCACTCGGCCGGTGGGACGGAAGAGAGAAGAAGAGACTTGGACATTGAGCAATTTGGGACGGGGACAAGTGAATTTGAATTCGAAATGCAAATGGGAATAGAAATCGACACTGTGGGACAAAGGAGTCCGGCGGAATGCTGGGTGCATGAAAAATTGGACAGTTGATGTGTTGCTAGTGAAGGAGAAGAAGACAGGCGGTTCTAATGGACATTGAAAATGAATGGACTGGCCAGAAGAGACATGGCTCCAAACCGAACGTGGTGATAATCTTTCCAGAGCCAAACAACATAAGTCAATTCCAAATGTTTACCAATCCTTTAGAGTAAAGTTTCTGCCTAAATCTCTTCAGATTACAGTAGCTTTAGAACTCTATTTTAAACACTGATACTTTGAAAGTTAAGCCAGGGTTCACAATGTGTATCTTAGGAAGAACACACTCCTGCAGAGACAACTTCATTTCGAAAAGACGCATGGGAGGATATAGAGAGATGTCGAACAGAACGCAACCAACAAAAAATGGATGATGACGATGTCGACGACGAGGAAAGCGTCGATCGTCGGTTGTTCTGCATCGAGACAGACCAGGTATAGCAGCAGTGGTAACCTTGAGAGCGCGGCGCCTCCTCGCTCGAACAAATTTCCATCTCTCGCCCCGCCGTGTTTTCCGTCGTTTTTCTCCTCTATCTCAGTTCGTATTCTCGGTCGAGGTCAACTCGTATGGGTGGCACTGGGGGAGCGGCGATTAGTGGTGGTGGGAGAGAGATGGAAATGGAAGAAAAGGAGGATTGGGGAGAGTGTGGGATGATGCAGGAATACAACGGGTTGACTCCGTTACTTTTGCTGATAACAAACCACATGAGCCTATACTAAAGAAAACAATTTTACTCGTGTTCTTCAGGACTCTATAAATCAAAAACCCAATCAAAAACCTTGAAAAGAACACCATTCCTTTCCTACCATCCGACGACAAGATGGCAGGTGCTGATTATAAGGAAAGAAGCAAAATTCGAGGTGACCTACATAACTCTCTACCTCTACCACTTTCTTCTTCCGCCACTGTTTCCGTCCTGATCTTGACATTTTCGAGAAGAAAGTGGGAAGTGGAAGTGGAAATGGAAAACTAGAAAACAACTTTTGTTTTTGAGACATAAATAGATAAACAGAGAGCCTAAAGTCGAGTTGTCATGGTGATTATTTCCCGGGGTGAACAACAGGGTCATGGGGTAAACAACTGGCTAATGAACCGCTTTGTAACTTGGAGATTAGGGACTGATAAGCTCCGCCCACTTTGAAGTGCAGACTACAGTAACCCGGCATCTAAAAGTGCAAAGATGAAAGGCAGAACACGTTCTTTGGAGGTCGAACAATGGCGGAGAATTGAGATTTCGTTCGAAAAATCAAGCGATAAGGAGAAGCAGAGGAGAAGCATGGCAGCGTCTCCTCCGGTTGTGTCACAAAACAAAGCAGAAACAATTATTAGGGAAAAATGGAAAAACTACTACAACTCAAACTTAAAAATTCCTATTCAGACGTTGTCGGATCACATCCCGAAGCCTCGTTGAACTCGGCATGTCATCCTTCTCAAACTTCTGCAGTTGCGCAGTCCATTCAGCAACGGCTGCATGCTCCATTCGATTGAACTCGTCGAGCATTTGGACATGTGTCTTCACAACCGACTCAATAACATTGTGAATGTTGTCTTGACAGGTGTGAGGGTCTGAAAACAAACAAAAGAGGTCTATGAGTATCGTTAGTATTCATCAATACCTTGTTCTTTACTTCTTGTCGCTTGGCTTTTCCTTCTTCTTTCTCGAATTTTTCGTCTGCCGTCTACTCGTGCTTTTGGTGATGATGAGGAAGAGGAAAAAGATGAAGAGTATGCAGAAGAGGATGAAGATCTTTTCCTTCTATCTTCCTTGGCTTCTTTCTCAATCTTCTTCTCCGCCAGTTCAACCTTCTTCGCCTTTCCTTCTTTTTTCCCATTCTCCTTCTTCGTCTTCCCCGGCTTCTCCACAGTTCTATGAGTCTCTCTCACAGTTGATTTCGAAGATGCTGAATCCGATGATGGCTTTGGAATGAAATCTTCATAAGGAATGGGGGAACTAGGTTTGATCGGTGTGACTACTGCAGGGGGCTCAGGGTTCTTCACAGTTGAAGTTGTGGACTTGTCGGATTCAAAATCAGAACCATATTCATTGTCGGGCTTCTTTGAGCTGACTTTGGAAGTTGAGGTGGACTTTGAGGTCGCAGAAGCTTCAGATGAGGATGACGATGACGAAGAAGTAGTTTCAGACTTGGCTTTAGCTTTAGTGTTTTGCTTTGCTTTTGACTTGGGTACAGGTGTCGAGCTGGAACTTGAACTGGATTCAGACTCCGAAGACTCCGAAGACTCTGACGATGATTCAGATTCAGATTCAGAAGAGGATTCAGATTCTGACGACGTTGGAGTAGGTGTCTTCGTCTTCTTTTTCTTGGTTTCTTGAGGTTTCGCTTGTGAAGCCTGCGCTTTCGGAGCTGAAACTGAAACCGGAGCAGGTGTTTTTCTAGGTGGAGAAGGAAGAATCTCCTCAAAAACTTCATCAAAGACGATTGAATCTGCATCCGAACTTTCACTACCACTGAGAATCGCCTTCTTGAATGGACTCTTCGAAGGAACTTGGGCTTTCGGGAGGTCTTCTGGGATTTCCTCCTTTATGCTTTCAAACGGCTGTAATAAGGAGGATGTTTGGAAGTACGCTCTGTTGATAAACACTCACCGTTTTCTTCTTGCCATCTTCTGAAGCTTTTGCTCGAAGCATCTTAAGTTCGGGGGGCTTGATAAGAGACTGATCAATCGAATTCCGAAGTTCCCTTATCTCTTTGAGACTTTTACGACCTACTTGTTGACCTAAAAGAGTCTGTGAGTTGCTGAAGTATGCATACAGTTAAAAGTTTACCCGGCGTTCCTGGTGGCAGAATCCTTGTCGTGCTCTCCTCGCTGTCAGTGTCTGTTGAAATGTCTTCGTCGAAAATTGATGACTTTAGGGATTCACTGCAAGATGCAAGATTCTTCTCTATTCTTGTTTTGCCCTGCTGAAGAAGCCTTACTTCAAAACGTCGAAATCGTCAGAATCCGTCCGAGCCAATGACGTCTGCCTCCGTGCTTGACTGACGATATCCGAAAACGACTCCCTTCTCTTGAGTGGTGGAGGACTGGAAAAAAGTAATCCTTCTGCTATATAGACGACTCTCACCCAGGTTTTGAAGCAGGCGCTTCATCTTTTTTGATGGGGGCACTGCCGGTGTTGCTGTTGCCACGCAACGCTTTCGAATTGCGCTCGAGGGATTCGAGATAGTTCTGCAGAGAAAGGAGATGATTATAATTGAATGGGTGATGGAGAGGAAAAAACAATTGGGACTCACCAAAGCAGAAGATGATAGTGTAGATGAGGGGCGCATGTTTATGGAGAGATGGAGGGAGGGAAAGAGAAGAGGAAGGGTTCGTTGTCATGGATACCGAGCAAGGCGTTTGGTTACGGGCAACTAGAGAGACCTTGTTTCACAAAGAAAATTGGGTCAAAGGAAATAGAGGGAAGCAGGTGGGACCAACATATCTCAATCCATCCGTAGTCATTCTATCTAATCCCGAACACTTTCCTCTCCATGTTCGCCCAACTCTCATCCAGTTCCCCCTCCTCGCATTCCTTTGTTTCACAACCCCCGCTCGCAAAAAATTTCGTAATGAATGTGGTTGTGCCTGTCGGCAATCCTGCCGCATGGAGCTGCACACTCGTAATCCTCTGGAGTATGTGAGTGATGTAAAACGTGTATGTGCTCCCCTCGCTATCTCTGGTAGGCGCCGCGCGGCAGCAGGGTGCGGAAGAGGAGCACAGCCCAGAGAGCAAGAGGGACGTGTAAATGTCAACAATGAGCCAGTTTTGTCAGGAGGGAGTGGGGGATTCTCGGAGAAGCAGAGAGTACTGTAGTAGAGAGGCGAGGCCCCCGGGGCGCGCCTCCCTCTTTCCGTCACTTTCCCGCACTTCCCCTCGGCGCGCTTTCATTCATTCCCTTCCACAGTCGTCACCCCCCGGTCAAAGTGTTCACACGTTCCTTATCTTATCAATAAACCATGTCGAATTCCCGTTGGGCTGGATACCGTAAGTTTTCTGCTTCTTTTGTCTTATCATTTTCTTATCCTTTCAGAGCAACCCACCCAGGCACCCACCCTGACCCGTCAGTTTGACACACAATCAAACGTCCTTTCCGCTGATAGCTTCGTCAGAAGCGGTCTTGTTGGACAACAAGTCAACAGTGAGTTACCAGAACTTTCAAAGTTCCGAGTGAAAACGAGAAATTTTTAGCGATTGACCCGTCGTTCTACGACTGCATCTACGGAATCGCGAACAGCGCGAACACTGTCATCGAGCGATGCTACAAGGACATTGGATGCTGCAATGACGGATGCTGCAAGAATGGATACTGGCACAACCGCTACGGCTGGGCTGTAGCTCTCATCGTGATCTTCTGCATCCTCGTCATCGTCGCCTTCGTCATCTGGCTCGTCGTCTGGCTGTTCAACCGCTCCAAAGACAAGCAACAGAAGCGCGAGCTCTACGAGCACTACGAGGAGAACAACTACTCGGGGGTGAGTAAGATCTATTTGATCCATTTTTCGATTATCTCACCAACTTTCTCAACCCAACCAACCTAGATAAAACAAACATTCGCAGAAAGCGGAAAGAGGGAAAGTTTTGAGTCACTTCCTCCTCTACGGACAGATTAAAAAGAGAGCACATACGCAACAGTGTATCTTTTTGTTTTTATCCGTTTTGTTGTCACTGTCACTGTTAAAAGTCAACAGGAGTTAGATGGTAGGAGAAAAACAAGGGATTAGGGAGAACAGCTCTTTGAGAGTGATCTTACCAGTCTATATTTGGTAACTTCTATTTCTTCCTCATGTTTCCTTTCGAATGTGTCATGTTACTATTTGTGCTCCTGAGCCTTGCAGCTCCAGAACCGGTTTGCCATTGACAAACGGGGTCACGCATAAATATTTGCGTGATTCTTTTTCGATTGGAGCATCTTCTGTGCAAACCTGTTTGTTTCGAAACTGAACGAAACGTTTCGAGAGCGCAGGTGGCACAGAACACTACATAAATACTTTGTTGATATTTATCTAAAAGACTAAGAGAGTTATCACAGAACAATCAACTAGCAAAACTTTTCTTCAAACGTTTTCTTGCCTCCAACATCATTCAAACTCTTTATTTCCAGCTCCCAACCCCACAACCGACTCCAACACACTTCCCAGCCGAACAATACTCGTACGACCCGGCCAGAGACCGCGACAACTACCGATACTAAACCTTCTCGGTTACTTTCTTAACTTCTCCCATCCACCAAAAACAGATTCTTGCTTCTTCTCTTTCTCTCCTACTTTTCGCTTGTTGTTCTTTGTACTTCTGTCACCCTGACTTCAGCCTCGCAACCTGTTCCCCCCACCGTCTTCGTTTCTGTAAATATTTGCTCAACTCAATTCAACTGTGTCTCGTCTCTTTTTGAATTCATTCGGATGATTTATTATTATGTGAATGATCATGATGATGAGGATGACACGGTTTTATTAATAAATTTCTACAAACACCTCTGTGAAGTGTTCAACTTGTGCAAACATCGGATGACCCGTCAGAGGTCGTGTATTTGTACAGGTTGTTTTAGTTGGATGTTCTGGGGGATTGGTCAGTTGGTTGATGGTTGGGAATGTTGCTGAATGATCTGGAACACTAACAGAATCTTAAGTTGAAACGCGGGAACCGGAAGTCAACAGAATCCATGTCGCAATGTATGTTGTCAAGTATGTGATTATCACCGCATTTGAGGGAACTTTTCGGGGAGCCGGTTATTGTGAGCATGATGCAGAAAGTGATTGAAAGTACAAGATGATGAAGAAGAAAAAGAGAAAAAAAGAAAACGAAAAACGTTCATTTCGTTAGTCATCGTCGTCAAGGAAAAGAACATACAAATAATGATAAAGTTAGTATTGCAAAGTACACGAGCGGAAAAGTCAAGTCACAATCAGTTCAGAAGAGATCAATAGTCACAGAGTCCGGAATCACAATTTCCCCGCAGATGCAGAACTCGTCGCCAGAAAGAAGTTGTAAATGTACAGTAAAACTAGACAGAAAGCACTGTCACGTCATGGGATAATCAGAGATTGATAACAGTTAATTTCGCAGTGGAGCACGTCGACGACTTGTGCACTTTGACATCGGGTATAGTGTAGACTGAATGCGGAGGTCGAGAAGACGACGACGAGGACGGCTGTTGGGATGAGGCGTTCGAGACCGATCTCAGCGCATCTTCGTAGCTCGGAAGATCTTTTTCGCTGGCTGTAGCACGCACGCAAGCGTTGTATGATGGTGGCGACTGGAAGATGAATGTTTGGGATGAAGTGTTGTTCTTCTACACTGCTCCACAAAATTATAGCCTCACCCCCAGATTTTCGCTTGTACCCTCGGGTTCGGAATTTTCAAAAAATCTCTTTGAAGGAAAAGTGTGCGCAAGGTTAAGACAAACCGGAAAACATGTTCAGTTTTTCGATTTCATGAGTAGGTCAGCAGCTATGCCGTTTTTTGTAAAAACGCGTGTTTCGCGATTCAACAAAATGATAGCCTCACTTTCAGAAAATCGACTAAAAATCGCTCCCTAAATTTTCTGTGCACTTGGAAAGTGTTCGAAATGTTTCTCCAACGCGTTTCAATAATGTTTACAGCATCCATAATCAACCTTAAAATTTTGGGTGCCCGGTAAGGCCCTCAATGGGGCAGAGCCAGTTTTTCACAAATTTTCGGTTTAAAACCCGAGTTAGCTTATCAGAATCAGTTCGGAAATTGCTGATTTGTCTTTCTGCATGCCTGTAAACCTAAAAAACTGCAGAAAAAATTACTCATTTTCAAAATTTGGGTCGAATTTGAAATTTGACACTGATGCTCTCCAGGGATCCCGTACCGGACAGCTCCTAAACTCAACATTCCGACTCCAAACTTTTAGACCAGACAGAAGAAGGGTCTGCCAACATTGTCTAATCGTCGTTATCTTCTGACAGTTTGTAAACGCGCTCTGAAGGCTGATGCTCTGAAGGTCTCTCACTTCACAGTGCTAACCAGTGCAAAAAAGAAGTGATTACGGAAAAAGTCAGATTACTGACGTCTGGATGATTTTGAGAAGTGATGACGATTAGACAATGTTGGCAGACCCTTCTTCTGTCTGGTCTAAAAGTTTGGAGTCGGAATGTTGAGTTTAGGAGCTGTCCGGTACGGGATCCCTGGAGAGCATCAGTGTCAAATTTCAAATTCGACCCAAATTTTGAAAATGAGTAATTTTTTTTGCAGTTTTTTAGGTTTACAGGCATGCAGAAAGACAAATCAGCAATTTCCGAACTGATTCTGATAAGCTAACTCGGGTTTTAAACCGAAAATTTGTGAAAAACTGGCTCTGCCCCATTGAGGGCCTTACCGGGCACCCAAAATTTTAAGGTTGATTATGGATGCTGTAAACATTATTGAAACGCGTTGGAGAAACATTTCGAACACTTTCCAAGTGCACAGAAAATTTAGGGAGCGATTTTTAGTCGATTTTCTGAAAGTGAGGCTATCATTTTGTTGAATCGCGAAACACGCGTTTTTACAAAAAACGGCATAGCTGCTGACCTACTCATGAAATCGAAAAACTGAACATGTTTTCCGGTTTGTCTTAACCTTGCGCACACTTTTCCTTCAAAGAGATTTTTTGAAAATTCCGAACCCGAGGGTACAAGCGAAAATCTGGGGGTGAGGCTATAATTTTGTGGAGCAGTGTATTCAACACTTACCTTCTCCAAATTGGCATCGTCATTCGCCACCGCCGGACAGCAGATTTTTTGCCACGCCGAGAAGAACACTCTGTAACCGAGAAATACTGATTTCAGAGCATCAGAAAGATCTACTCACCTTGCTTCCACTGCAAGAACAATCGTGCAAGCGACAGCAATGAAGGGAAGCATCGGGTACTTGCCAGCCAGATCCTTCCACACCATCATTGACCTGTTTGCTTGTTGTGGCTCCTAGAAATGTTTCATTTCAATCCGAGTCCTTATCTAGTTAGTTTACTTACAGGTGGCACCGGAGTCTCTAACTCTGCAGGAACCTGATAGGCATCCACCGAAATACATCCCAAGAACAAAAGGAACAGTAGAAGGACACACTTCCAGACAAGGGCAGGGAGTATCATTGAAGAGACTTTTGAATTGATGCCTAGCAGGGCAAGAAGGACTAGGGAGAAGTTGACGATGAAAAGAGTGGAGGGCAGGAAGGAGTCTGGGTAGATCAGGTAGAGCATCACGGCAAAGAGGGAATCTGCCGGAAGAGTACATGCTGCAGCGACCACTACCTGTAAAACACTATATGTATAACCTACGTCACTTGACTCTGTTCGCAAAGTACCCATCATCTTTTTGATCTTTTTCTGTGTCTATTTCGGTGTGAAAGTGACCTTTCCATTTGAAATTTACAGTGAAGGAAAAAAACGAAAACAAGTTTTGAATGATAGAATGTGACACCTCTTATCACTTGATCACTACGAGAAGAAAACAGTGTTGATCAGTTCTCATTTCAGTGAAAGGATTCTAGAAGCAATCAAACTTTCTCAGTTGTTCTTCAAAGAAGCATAGAGGACAAAAACAAAGTTCTTGCACCTAACGGGTAGTTGCAGAGATCACTTGAAACGCCTACAGGTCAACAAAAGAAGGAACTGATCACTGGTGGGATGATGCAAATGGGGTATATGACTCTTGGCCTAAACCTAGGATCTTTTTGGATCAACTTGACCTGAACAGATGATAGAAGATGTCTTGAGATCAAACCACTATCCTAACCTATCTTTCAATGATATCAACCGTCACGTGAACTGCGTCTCACAATCTGTTTAGACCTTAGCAATGTATCAGGAAGCTCAAAACTTACCGAGTCATACTGATGAATAACAGGTGTGTAGGTGAGGAATATCATGTTCTCTCAGTCGGTTGGATGTCTAACTGGACACTCTCAAGTTGCGAAATGGCCTGGGCCGAAAAGAAACAATTAAGGGAAGAAGTTGGTTTTCAGGTGATCGGAAGAAAAGACAATGAAAAGAAAAGAGATAAAAAGCGGGCGGTCAGATGGACGGACCGAGAGAGAAAGCGAGAGGGTAGGAGTAAGAAGGAAACACACACCAACCAACACACTCAAAACGTGATTTCTTACTATCGGGTTGCTTTTGTTTTCGTCTTCTCGCGCCTCTTGTCCAGCCGAATGCCGAGACCACCCTTGTCTCCTTCCCCATTCTTCATCATTTTTCTCCCATTTTCTTTATTTACAATTCTGGCGATGGACACCGCCTGAGAATGGACCTTTTCCCATCCCAAGGGCTTTCCCCTTGTTTTCGTTGTCGTTTTTGCAATTGGGGTAAATTGCACGGGAGACAAGGAAAGGCTGACAAAGAGACACGTTGTTTTCGAGCTGGGCGTTTACCAGGGGGGAAAACAGCTGTCTAGACTACATTCCTGACAGTGCGAGAGGGTTTTTAGAGATCCAGAAATATCTTGTAACAGCTATAGAAAAGAAGATCAGGAGTGTCAGATTCCTTGAGCCGCCAGAGAAGCCGAGGCCGTTTTGGATCGCTAACCATTTAAAAATTATAAACTGAAAAAAAACTCACTTTCTTGTTGTTCAGGTTGGCAAACAGACTCGGATGCGGCTCACCGTACATCTGAAAACGAACAGTTTCGTTTCTTAAAAAAGAGAGTTGAAGCAAATGATTACAAAGTCACAGTGTTCCACTAAACCCTTCCGGCTGACTATGACACATTCAAGCGTCCAGTCCACCCACACGAAAAGAAGGTCCCATGCATTTGGAATAAGTCACGTTCTTTTTGTTCTTAGAGAGAGCATGGCTCAATTGGTACGGGGGGGAACGAACGGAAGAGTAAAAATGGGCTGGGCTAGAGAGGAAGTACGCTCCATTGAGAAAATTGGGGACTAAAGTAGTCTATTCAAAGACAGACAATAGGTCCATGAATGTTATGATGCAATTTTCAGACCAAACTAAAAACCCGAAACCCAAAACTACAAATGTCTCGTTTTCCTGGGTATTCCCCATCACCATTTTATATGACTCTTTCTGGACACACGTGACCACAACTACACAAAAAATACGAGAAAACAGCGCGGGGAAATCCCTTGAATGTATTAGAGTTTGACACTTTTCCACCTAGTTTACATAACCGGAGGATCCGCTTAACGGAGACGGGGTTGACGCGTGACCGGAACGTGTCGGAGGGGAAGGAGGAGGAGAGTGGACAGAAATAGACGGGAAACTGTGTCAAGAAAGTGTTGGAACACTAATACACCTAATGCAACTAATGGAGTTGAACTGGCAAGGGACCTACACTATTATGTTTCAATTAGCGTTGACACCCAGAATAACTTTTGCCCACTTTCTAATTAGCCCCTCGAGTTACTATCATTGCATCAGTCAGTCCTCCAAATGCACTTCTGCAAACCCCTATGTGGAAAACAAAATGGATCAAAGTTGAAAACAGTCAAAATAGGCACAATACGAAAGCAAACACATCTTCTACACTGTCTCTCTGACTGGTATAAAACCAATCGGAAGTTCGATCTTTACGCATGACGTAAAGTTAGGAAAGGACAAGACAGTTCCGCTTGAATCATTCATCCTAGGGTTCCATCCTAAGAAAAAAGAAACACAAGAAACAAAACCACATACCGGTCTCGCAGACTGCGGAACATCGGAAGAAACCGATGGGTTCGGCACCATCAGATGGTAGTTCGCCATGGTGATCATCATTCTCTAGCAGATCAATCAATTTTTGAAGATTTTGAAGAGACAGAAAGTTACTTTTGAAGGTTAAGATGTCTTGTTTATATATAACACTACTTTCTGGTAGTTCTCCTACGAAGAATCACGTGAGTGACGTCATTAAAGTTGACGAATATATATCAACTGATCAAAGGGCACAAAAGGTTTGCAAATGTGTGTGGTATGGACTTTGAAATTCTATATCTACGATGGGTATTCAGAGATACCCAGATAATCTGAGTAATCCGAAAGTGACCGGTGATGTTCGGTATTCGGTACAGTAACTATGCCAGGTGGAACAAAGGAAATGAAGAGGAAAAGACCTCTCCCCGGCCCTGACTATAAAAGATTTGGGACACTGAAGACACTCAGATCGACTACATTAACGAAACGAAACGACGATGACTATGACCAAACGGGGGGACTTTAACTAGATCAGTTTCAAGTTATGAAATGAACGGGATGGGAGGGGGAAGAGAAGGAATCAAAGTAATGATATCATTCTGAGACAAATTGTGGCAATTAGGATGAGAAGACGAAATACTTTGATCAACTGGTTCTGTGAACTGATTTGTGAACTGATGAACTTGAAGAAGAGGTGGGTCTGGGATTGGGGAGGAGAAGAACTGTTTGGACCCCGGCGCTCGATGGAAATGCACGTAATGAAAGGGTTTTAGTGTTTTATATTGTCTCTCCGTCAATCGGTGCCCTCGACCACATAAAACAAGATATTTCAGCGGTTCACATTTTTCGCCTTTATTTCGCTCAATTTCAATCATTTACCACAAACTTTTTCGTAAAAACATTCAGAAAATTGTGTTTTTGAATGTTTTTTGCAAAAAAGTTTGAAAAAAATAGTCGAAAATGAATAAAATGACGAGGAAAACAGTGGACCGCTGAAATTTCTTGTGTTGTGTTGCCGAGGGCGCAGGCCGCCGCGGCCACAGATTCGAGGGCACCGATTGAAGGACAGAAAATGATAGACAATTGCATCATTGGGATGAACTTTACTAAAAAGTCTAAACTGTACTCCTCAGATTAGGATTGCAGCGAAAAAAAAGGCTTGCCACCGCCTTTTCATTTCCAGTTCTACGTGCCAACTAAACCAAACTGAATACTCTCTGAACTGCTTGCCTTCAAAGAACTTTCAAACCATTCGAACTCACATGATACATTCCCTCGGCCATACCAGTATACCAGTTTCAGATTGGATACACTGAAATTGTTCAGGCGATTTCGAAGAAGTAGTTTTTTTTGCTTTTTTATACCTCCAGTAGAAGACCAGAAACAGGAAGAAAACAAGGAAAACAAGAGTGTCAAAGGCGATTTATTAGAGGAATTGATACCCGATGAATATGTACAGAGTGGTCTCATGGGGGAAACCCGGAAAAACAACAGGGAAACATAACAGAAGTGTCAGTGTTAGTGTTCCAGATCAAAAGTCGATTTCCGGCTGGTAGTCAGAGTCGGCAAAGTCGGAAATGTGCTTGGTTTTCGATGGAAATTCTCTGGAATATCAGGAAATAGGAGAATGGCTAAAACAATGTTTGGCAACTTACGGTCTCACTTTGGCAAAGTCCATAATCGGTACATACTTTGGAGGCATCTCTCCCGGAGTTGGGAAGTCTTCATACGCCACAGAGCGCTCGTATCGGAGGACTCGGCGGGAGATCGGGTGCTACAAAACACAAGATACATTCGTATTGTTCCTAGTTCCTACTCACCTTCAAATTCGCGCGGATATTCTTGTCCTTGCTCACAGAGAACTTGTCGAAAGCCGCGGAGAGCACTACGAGAGCCAGAAGGAAGAGGGAAAGACGGATGGCGTTCATGATGTTCCGGATGAGAATGAAGCAAGACTGGGGGGAGAACGGATGGAAAACGAAATGAGGTCAGGTGGGTGAGAACAGGGTTGGGACGAAGATGAGTGAAAGGAGCGGGAAGGAGAAAGCAGCTGGGGCGAAAGTCGGTCAGACTTGTTCCGTCGGGGATGAAGGATCAGAGGAAGAGGATGACTGGTGGGTCACTCGGTTGTAGGCGTCTAGGAGTCTTCTGGAAAAAGAGGAAACGGATGGGAAAGTATCAGTTCAGACAGAGCCATGCATTTTTAAAAATTGGGACGGCTAGTAACTACAGGAAAATGTCAAGTTCTGCCTTGAAACAGTTCCTCCTCGGCAGTTTCTGGGCGGTTCCCATCATTCCAAAAAATCAAAGATTTCTGGTCAAATGTGGCCACAGGTCAGTTTACCGGCTGTTTTCTGTTTTCTAATTAAACATTCCCAGTTAGTTGTTTATACAGTTTTGTTTTGGTTCTTTGAAAAACAACCTACTGCAATTCCTGCGCCCTTGCCAATCCATTCTGTTCGATCTTTTTGTCGACTAGACGCAATTCCCTGAAAGCTGTTTGTTACAGTAACAGCACAATGAGTCAACAGCTCACATTCTATGTATCCAGCAGCAATACATAATCCACGTCATCGACACCAAGACATAAAAGAAGAGAACTATCCAGAACACCTGGGACACTTCGTCGAAAAGCAGATCGATGGCAGGCTTAGGATGAACACTCATTTTCTTATGATTCTGTGATAGCATTGTTAAGAAAAAGAAAAGAAGCAAGTGAAAAAAGAAAAGTTTGCGTAGTAGTAAGTAAGTCAACTTGAGCTTGACCGTGCCGCGTGGGCTCAAAAAGCATATGAAAAAAAGGAGGAGAGCAAACATTTTGGAGGGCAGGAAGCTGCCATTTCGGCTTCTCAACGAAGGTGTCGGATTTCAGTGTTAACTTTCATTTTTTGATGGTTTCAGGGGAGGCTGATGTCAGGAATATCATCTACTACTGCGGTCCCGCGAAGTGGCACTCGGCGGGTCTCTCCACGAAATCCGTTTTTTGCTGTTTTCTCGATTCTGGACCAATTTTTTTGAGTTTTTTCAAATAGAAATGGATAGAGCAGAAGATTTGAAGCCTAGAAATAGTTGAATTAACCCGAAATTTTGAATTTTTGATAGAAAAATTTAAGATTTCGTGTTTTTTGCGGAAAAGTTACAAAAACGGGTAGTTCGCAATGAAAATATAACTGAATTTGGTCAAATTGGCTATTTCTAGGTTTCACATCCTATTTTCTATCTGTTTTCATAGAGAAAGTTTGAGAAAATCGGACCAGAAACGAGAAAACAGCAAAAAACGGATTTCGTGGCGAGACCCGCCGAGTGCCACTTCCCGTGACCGCAGTAGTACACATCTTCTAAACTTTTCCTGAAGGAAATAGATAAAAAATGGCATGGCAAGTGTGTCAAGGGTCATGGAAAGATGGAAAATGGGAAGTATTAACAAATAAAGATGGCGGAACCGAACCGAGTACCTGTCATGAAGATGGCACCTATTACGGAAGACAAATTCAAAAAAAAAATGCAGTTTTAGGAAAAGAAAACATTGAAAAACAGCCAATCTTTTGTCGACTTTGCAGCCGTTTCGAAGGCCAAACCCACCTGCGTCTCTGGGTTTCTCACACTGTTTTCAGTGGCAGACCGGTCGGATGACTGTGTGTCTCGGCGACGTCTTCAGTACTCTTCGTCTCTAATCACTTAAATGGAAAAATAATGGAAAAAAAAGGGAGAATGGAGAAGAAGAATGGGCGCGGTCCTGGAATGTTTCCGTTTGTGGGGATGGGTTTTTTTGATAATGCGTTTCGCACTTCACACTACAGTACCCCATAATTGAAATGTGCAAATAAAACAAACGAGCTGTAGTGAATACTTTAGAGCTCGTTTCCCATTCTCTTCACACCATAATTATAGGGCCAGACCGAAAAAAAAGAGAATGAGTGGGTGCGGGGAATTGGATGAAATGACAGTGCATTTCGAAATGGATGGCAGGATTGGAATGACTCGGGACTATAGTCGTGAACGGACTACACCAGCTTTGATAATTGTGTATTTTACCCTGCCTCTTTCAAGACAGGGCTCCAAAAATTGTGCAATTGGGTCTTAGGAAAGGCCCTGTTGTTTTGCTATTGTGAGCGAGACTCTTCTGCGCGCAACTGTATTGATTCGATGGTCCGACAACTCACGGGTTCCGCTCAGCGACGCGTTTTGTATTGTAAAAAACTGGAGTGATATGGAGAAGATCTGGGAGTACATTTTCAGTCCGGATCAGTTGCAGGTAGATTTGGCAACCATCATAACACTTAAATTTTGTTTTTTTCTAGATTTTCCCAGAAGAGCATCCAGTGTTGCTCACTGATGCTCCCTTGAATCCTTTGAAAAACCGAGAGAAGTCTGCTGAAATCTTCTTCGAAACATTCAACGTTCCGGCACTTTACATCCAGATGCAGGCTGTTCTTTCGCTTTACGCCACTGGAAGAACTACTGGAGTCGCTCTTGATTCTGGTGATGGAGTCACCCACGCCGTGCCGATCGTCAAGGGATTTGCTATGAAGCATGCGTGAGTCGTCTGAAACTTTGCAAACATTTAGAAAAACAAGAAAGTTTCCAGTATTCAACGCATGGATCTTGCTGGTCGTGATGTTACGGAGTATCTGCGAACTCTTCTTCGTCGTGAGGGATACGAGTTCCACCGCAGCAACGAATTCGAGATTGTTCGTGAAATCAAGGAGAACGCGTGCTATCTGGCTTCAGATCCGACTAAAGTGGAGAGCAGCGCCAGCAAGGTTTGCACTCTTTCAAGAATTTCTTAAACGACTGTTTTTCCGGTCTCCTACGCATTGCCGGATACTACGAGGATTGAACTTTCCAACTCTCTGTTCCGTGCTCCAGAAGTGCTCTTCAAACCAGATCTGATTGGAACCGAATGGCCTGGAATGGCTCACCTTGTCAACCAATCGATCATGGTTTGTTCACAGAACGTTGAAATAGTTCGTGATGAAGTGATTTCAGAAGTGTGACATTGATCTGCGACAAACTCTGTACAGCAACATCGTGCTGAGTGGAGGAACCACTCTGTTCAAGGGATTCGGAGACCGTCTTCTTGGAGAGGTCCGAAAGATTGCACCATCCGACGGAAAGATCAGAATTTCGGCTTCTCAAGAACGGCTGTCTTTGACATGGATCGGAGGCTCCATCGTCGCAAGTTTGGACACGTTCAGAAAGATGTGGCTCGGAAAGAAGGAGTACGATGATGTCGGACCACAGGCAATGCACAAGAGGTTCTTCTAACTGCTCCCCGGCTTCTCTGCCTGTCCCATTTTGTGTGAATAGCCAATTTTCAATCTTATTGAGCTTCTTTTTCCCGTTTCGCTCGTTCTGCCCCGAAGTAATTTATTTTCCCTTCTTTTTTAAAGTTGTTCTGTTTCAAGGTGACGCTGGCTCTTTACGTGTTCCCCTCGAATAGGCAACCGTCCGTTCTTTTTCCCGATCCGATACGCTGGACATAATTTTCTCTCTCCCCAACCCTGTTGTTAGCCACACTCGTCCTCCCTATCCGCTTTATGCTTGTTTTACAATCGACTATATAATTATACATGCTTCTTATTAAACTCTTCATTTTTCGAAAAACCATCAACCCAGTGTATTAATGACCTCTTCCAATGCATTTTCTGTGGCAGCTCTCACGATTAGACTGACGAGAGGATCTTCCCGGCCAATCGGCATCTCGATAATCTTCATCGATTCTTTTGCATCCGTGACTTTTCTCTCTCCAAGCATTACAAGTTGATCTCCAACTCGGAGTGGGCCTTCTGAAGCTTTGGCAACCAAAAACTTCTCTCCGCACTTCTTGACGAGTACTTTTTGAGGTTTCCTGTGGTAAGTTTCTTGCACATAATAGCCTGGTAAGCATTCGAAGAACTGATCCATTCCCTTGGAACGACCATAAACATGGTCCAGAATGATATTGGTAATCTGACTCTGCATGTCCGGAACAGTTCGCTGCGAGGTATCATTGACTTTTATCAGAGTTCTCCGATCCACCGCTGTAAACAGAGCAGTTTTGTGTGTTCCGGCTGTTTCTCACTCACAGAAGTCACCGGCTGCTAGCTGCAAAATTGATTGTAAGAGCGGTAATGAGTTGACGTCTAATAGCTCTTTGGATTGACAGGAAGCTAGAGCTGCGTTGATCTTCGCAGAGTTCTGTTTCATAGCTTTGAGTTCCGAATCAAGTGAGTCTATTGTAATTCCACATTTGTCGATGATCTTCATTACAGCATTATTTTGCTCTTTCACGCACTCAAATTGTAATTGATACTAAAAAAATCGTTTTCCGAGACTTGGATAGTTCTAAACTGACTCGACGGAAGTGCACCGGCACAATAGCGTACACTTTCTTGTGTTTGAGGATCTTGTTCCATTCTTTCAAGATTTTCGATTCGGAACTGTCCGAACTCCCGACAAAAACTGCGGTGTTCACGCGGAAAAAGATGTTGTCTGGAGGGTATCGGTGTTTAGTATTCGAGTGAACAACCTGAACAACAAATGAACTAAAAAGATAGGCAAACACAACTCACTGTCAGTTGGATTTTTTCACCAGCATCCAGTACCCCCACTTTTGGGTCAATTCGTAGAAATTTATATTGATCCAAAACGCATCGGAATATGTGGCACATGTCGGACGTGTTTTGTAAAGTTAAAACTCCTAGATATCCGCACAACACATTAGGAACAAACCAGACCTGTATTAAGATAAATTTGTTTTCCAAAGTCCAGAGCGTATAGAACCTGAACTAGATTGTTCGATTTCTTAGTGATGTGTAGATTGGTCACGATTTCCATTTTTGGATGTGTCGTGGGACACCGATTCCCAACAGGCACGATGGAGAGGAAAGAGAAATGAGTAGAAAACGGGGAGTGGTGCTGATAACAACGTATCCATAAATTCACGTGGGGTCAGTTCACGGTGGAAACAGTGACTCTTCTGTCCGCCTTCTTGTCGATTCCCACCAGCTAAGAGCCATTTTGTAGGCGGATTGGCCAAAAAATATTGACTCGGTGATCCGTTTCGCCAACTTTGTTGGGCGGCCAAAGTACCACCGAGTGATGGCTGGAGGATTAGAAGGAGACACTTTCATTGGCCCGAAAGCAGAGTCGAACCGTGGATTGTTCTCAATTGAGTACCCGATGGAGCACGGTATTGTAAAAAACTGGAGTGATATGGAGAAGATCTGGGAGTACATTTTCAGTCTGGATCAGTTGCAGGTAGATTTGGCAACCATCATAACACTCGAATTTTGTTTTTTTCTAGATTTTCCCAGAAGAGCATCCAGTGTTGCTCACTGATGCTCCCTTGAATCCTTTGAAAAACCGAGAGAAGTCTGCTGAAATCTTCTTCGAAACATTCAACGTTCCGGCACTTTACATCCAGATGCAGGCTGTTCTTTAGCTTTACGCCACTGGAAGAACTACTGGAGTCGTTCTTGATTCTGGTGATGGAGTCACCCACGCCGTGCCGATCGTCAAGGGATTTGCTATGAAGCATGCGTGAGTCTTCTGAAACATTGTAAACCATCAGAAAAACAAGAAAGTTTCCAGTATTCAACGCATGGATCTTGCTGGTCGTGATGTTACGGAGTATCTGCGAACTCTTCTTTGTCGTGAGGGATACGAGTTTCACCGCAGCAACGAATTCGAGATTGTTCGTGAAATCAAGGAGAACGCGTGCTATCTGGCTTCAGATCCGACTAAAATGGAGAGCAGCGCCAGCAAGGTTTGCACTCTTTCAAGAATTTCTTAAACGACTGTTTTTCCGGTCTCCTACGCATTGCCGGATACTACGAGGATTGAACTTTCCAACTCTCTGTTCCGTGCTCCAGAAGTGCTCTTCAAACCAGATCTGATTGGAACCGAATGGCCTGGAATGGCTCACCTTGTCAACCAATCGATCATGGTTTGTTCACAGAACGTTGAAATAATTCGTGATGAACTGATTGCAGAAGTGTGACATTGATCTGCGACAAACTCTGTACAGCAACATCGTGCTGAGTGGAGGAACCACTCTGTTCAAGGGATTCGGAGACCGCCTTCTTGGAGAGGTCCGAAAGATTGCACCATCCGACGGAAAGATCAGAATTTCGGCTTCTCAAGAACGGCTGTCGTTGACATGGATCGGAGGCTCCATCGTCGCAAGTTTGGACACGTTCAGAAAGATGTGGCTCGGAAAGAAGGAGTACGATGATGTCGGACCACAGGCAATGCACAAGAGGTTCTTCTAACTGCTCCCCGGCTTCACTGCCTGTCCCATTTTGTGTGAATAGCCAATTTTCAATCTTTTTGAGCTTCTTTTTCCCGTTTCGCTCGTTCTGCCCCGAAGTAATTTATTTTCCCTTCTTTTTTAAGTTGTTCTGTTTCAAGTTGACGCTGGCTCTTTACGTGTTCCCCTCGAATAGGCAACCGTCCGTTCTTTTTCCCGATCCGATACGCTGGACATAATTTTCTCTCTCCCCAACCCTGTTATTAGCCACACTCGTCCCCCCTATCCGCTTTATGCCTGTTTTACAGTCGACTATATATTTATACATGATTCGATTCAACTCATCTGTCTTCTGTTATCACTCACACACACTACAAAATGCCTTCTAGTTTGTACCAGTAACTGAACGTCGACAGATCGCCACTGAAACAAATCGTCGGGGTCATTGGGTATCGGGCCGTGTGACTTTGAAATCAAAATTGAAGAAGATATTTAGCTGCGATGGAAAAATATGGTGTTTCCCGTTGTATTTCTGTGTTTTTCTTCTCTTTCAAACTGGTTCTCTCTTCACTTCTCAACTTTGCAAAGTCTGCTGTCGACGCTCATTTCGAGACTATTCGAATCATCCGAACCTACCCGAAAATCATGCAGATTTCACTGTCAGTTCTACTATTTCTCTTTGTTTTTGTCAGCTCCGTAGACACTGTTTATAGAGTTCGCAAATTCATCGAACGGTAAATAATCTCCGAAATTCCTGTCATCTCACAACTTGTTTCGCTACGTTTTCCAGTCGACGATCGGCGGCCGACGATGATCTCGATATGGCGGCTGCAGAGTTGGTTTTCAAGGAGAAGGAGACTCTGAAACCATTGACGACTGGCGCTGAAAGAATTGAGGGACCTCCAAAGAAGCTTCCATTTGGAACGGAACACGCCGCGACGAAGGAAGAACATGTTACAATAAAAAGCGCTAATCTGCTAAAGCCTCAGTTTCTGTTTTTAGATTGGTGCTCCAGCCGCCGAACCAACGTTTTCTGAACTGGAGGATATTGAGAAGGAAGAGGAAGGAGGGAAACTTAAGAGCAGCATGATTGGAAGTGTAGGAGAAGGAACAGACAAGTTGGAAGAGGAGAGACTAATAACTACCACGACTACAGCCAAGTCGCCGTTTGGGGTGAATGATGGAGAGACATCTGATGGAAGAGTTCTTGCCTGGCAACAGTGAGTTTCCTCTTTTCAGATCGAATTTGACATGTTGTTCCTGTCAGACCTCTAAAAGCCAACGGCCGTCGGATTGCATATGACTTCCACGTCAACCCAGAGTACCCTCAGTTCGCTCCACGAGCTCGTGGACTTGTAGGAATTCCAGATGGATGGAATCTTGACAAACAAATCGATGAGGAGTTCCGTTCCGGTTTCCGAAATGTAGATTTCAGGCGTCGGTTTCACCACTGATCCTTTACTTTCGTTGTAATTCTCATCAGGACACTTTAGTCGATACTCATGTTTTTTAACTGTTTTAGAACTTTCAACTGTCAATAACTCAGTAAATTGTTTTCAAATGTCGAACTTCTCCGCGTCACTGACGTTTCCTCAGAGCATCCCTCTTTTACTCGTGAAGAAGACTAGTTTTCAGTGAAAATGATGACACAAGTCAAGTCGAAGCTCTCGGAACCGCGCAAATCTGGCACAGAAATCACATCAAAGATGCACTTGAAGCCGATCTATCACGAGAATCCATGGAAAAACGGAACGATTGCAGAGAAGGAGAACACGCAGAGAAACGCGAAGAAGAACGGGAGATGCATTATCAGTTGATAATTTTTTGTGAATAAAGTGGTTTTGAATGATGGGAATCAGTGAAAATGGGGAGAAAATGTGGGAAAAATTGGCTGGAAACAGTTAGAAACAGTGAGAATTCGAGAATTCAAATGTTGAAAAATGTTTTCGACAACTACAGTACCTACGCCCTAAAACATTAAAATCGTG